>CM038676.1:171052699-171630971 GCA_021605205.1 Aegilops longissima
CTCCCCCTTGCTCCTTTATATACGAGGGCAAGGGGCACCCCATGACACATAAGTTGATCTACGGATCGTTCCTTAGCCGTGTAGCGGTGCCCCTTCCACCATATTCCACCTCGGTCATATCGTCGCGGAGTTTAGGCGAAGCCTCGCGCGATGAGAGCATCATCATCGCCACTGCGCCGTCGTCGTTTGACGGAACTCATCCCGACACTTTGCTGGATCGGAGTCCGGGATCGTCATCGAGCTGAGCGTGTGCTGAACTCGGAGGTGCCGTGACGCTCGGTACTTGGATCGGTCGGATCGTGAAGACGCACGACTACATCAACCGCGTTGTCATAACGCTTCCGCTTACGGTCTACGAGGGTATGTGGACATACACTCTCCCCTCTCGTTGCTATGCCATCACCATGATCTTGCGTGTGCGTAGGAAAATTTTCAAAATTACTACGTTCCCCAACAAGAAGCTGGCAAGCATGAGACGCTTGTACTTCGGATGTGTTACTGCGTGCACTTTGCCGCCAAGAAAAGTGGATATTTTGAGGGATGCGAATTCCTCCATGTACCAAGGAACGACAACGACCAAGCAGATGCCCTGGCAAGAATCGGTTCCACCCGACAGGCAATACCATCCGGCGTCGCCCTTCAGCGCCTTCTCAGGCCATCCGTCAAACCGTCACCAGAATCAGACTCCATTTTTGTGCCGACTCCCCCTGAAGAAAGCAGATCCGACTCCAAAGCCTCGGCAGACGGCACAAGAATCCGTGAAGACGCCCCTAAAAACGCGGCAGTCGAAGCCGACCCGGGGACTTCGGAACCCGGCCCGGGGACTGTGCCAGTCGGCCCGGGGACTGTGCCAGTCGGCCCGGGGACTGTGCCAGTCGGCCCGGGGACTTCTCCAACGCAGCAAGCTGCTGCAGACTCCAACCCGCCGCCTCCCAGCCCAGCCGCCCTCGTCCAAGTAGCAGTACTGGCAGTCGAAGAAATAGCAGCACCCTCATGGGCCCAGCCCATCTTGAAGTTTTTGGTAAGCGGAGAGCTACCAACTGATGAAACCTTAGCTCGGCAGGTGCAACGCCGAGCGGCAGCCTATACTATAATCAATAGAGAGCTGGTTAGGCGCAGTGTCACCGGTGTCTACCAGCGCTGCGTCGAATCAGAGCAAGGCCAAGCAATCCTCGAAGACATTCATCAAGGCGAGTGCGGCCATCATGCAGCCTCCAGAGCACTCGTCGCCAAAGCCTTCCGACACGGTTTCTTTCCGCCGACCGCCTAGAAGAGGCCAAGGAATTAGTTCAAAATGCAAGGGTGCAGTATTCCGCTCCAAGCCGCTTCACCGGCTTCAGCTAAAGACAATCCCCATCGCTGCCCTTTTGTCATGCTGGGGCTCGACATGGTAGGACCATTCAAGATGGCACGAGGCGGCAACTCACCTACTTGTCGCGGTGGACAAGTTCACTAAGTGGATAGAAGCAAAACCCATCAAGAAGTTGAATGGTCCTCTGGCAAGTAACTTTCATCGCCGACATCACGACTCGATGCGGCGTACGCAAACATCATCACCGACAACGGCACAAATTTTGCCTAAGGCGCTCGCCCGCTTTCGCCAACGCAGGGCATCCGGCGGACTTAGCGTCCGTTGCCCATCCGCAATCAAGCGGCGGTGGAGCGAGCTAACGGCCTCATCTTGTCGGCATCAAGCCTCGTGCTCGTCGAACCCTTTGGGCGTTCGGCCGGTCTTGGCTTGAGGAGTTGCCGACCCTCCGGAGTCTGCGTCACGACTCCAAACAAGTCAACGGCTTCACACCTTCTTCCTCGTCACGGTGCCGAAGCCGTCATCCCAACGGATATAGAGTTCGACTCCCGCGAGTCACCATGTACACCGAGGAGGAAGCGGAAGAAGCCGTCAAGACGGCGTCGACTGCTGGAAGAGGGCGGCTCTTGGGCACTGGCCGGTCCAAAGATCTACCAGCAGAGCTGCGCCCGCTACTACAACAAGAAGGTCAAGCCAAGATCATTCCTAGAGGGCGACCTTGTGCTCCGACTGATTTAGCGTAAACCGCCGGCCAGCTGCTATCGGCACCTTGGGAAGGACCGTTCATCATCGATGAGTCTTTGAGCAGCGACTCCTACTACCGATCGATGCTCAGAAGCCCCAGGCACGCAAGAGGGACGACTCCGGCAAAGAGACGGAGCGACCATGGAACGCAAATCTCCTCCGAAGATTTAAAGTTGATGCAGTATGTACCACGCTACCCTTTTGTGTTTGAAATACCAAGACTCCGGGCCCCCCAAGACGAGCTCGGGGACTGCCCTATTTTCTTATCTGTATGATAAGAAGTATGCCTTTGGGTATGTTACCCTTTTTATTATGTTGTTTGGCACCGGGCTCGACTAGTCGGCCCGGGGACTCGCCGCTTTTGAGCTATGAAGTGCTTCCTGAAGTCCGACAAGTAGCGTGCGGTGCCCAAGCCGGCTCCCGTTAGAAGTCGCAGCTTGCAGAGTGACTGTTTGGCGGGCGGGAGTGAGGTAGAGCAGGCGCCCACACGAAAAAAGGGCTAAGGACCCAAAGCATACACATAGTTGAAACCGGCTCCCAGCCCGTTTTATGAAACCGACTCTTAAAAGGCCGGCTTGCCGTTTTTTACCCAACTTGCTTAAACGACTCTAAAAATGGCCAAGTACTTGCCTTCTCAAAAGTAGCCGAGCACTTGACCTAGACGGCAGTCCGCAGAGCGGCTGCCCAACGGGCAAGGCGACATCTAAGGGAAGGCGGCAAGGGGAAAGCCATAAGAGCACTAAGCAAGAAAACATGAAATTAGAACAATATTTACACAAACTTAGGCCCTTGGCCGGATCTTCGAACAGAGGTTCAGAATACACCCCGCGGGTGGAATTGTGTGAATTAACAAAGTTCTTTTGAAAGACTAACAAGCAGATAAAATAAAGGCAACGCAGCGGCTTAGGAAGCAGCGGATGGGGTTGGAAGGCCGGAGGCGGCGGCGGCGTCAGGCGCCGGGGCGGCTGGCTGGGCGATCTCGGGCTGATCGTCTCAGTAGCGGCTGGCTCGAGAGGCGCGGCTCGTTCTTTGGAGGCGCTTGTCGAGCTGAGGCTGGCCGCGCGCTCCATCTTCTGACGCGTCCATGCCGTCTCCGTCCTCCGCCTCGTCCTCATCCTCGGTGCTGGAGTCGATCACCTCCGCTGTGTCCTTGCCGTAGTCCGGGTTCATCCCGAACCACTCTGGCGGTGCCTCCCCACCGTCTTCAGCCCGCTCCGGGACGAAGACGCTGGTGTCCGTGTAGTCGGCAATCGCCGCCGAACGCTCGACAAGGGCGCCCGCGCTGCAGCTCACGCTGAGCTTCGACCGAGCGCAGCCAGCGGTCAGGTCAAGCCACAGATACCACGCCTTAGCGAACTCGTGGCTCGGCGAGCTCCAGCCGGGCATGGAGCCCTTCCAAGCCTCAAGGCGCCCGGCCATGACCTCCAACCAGCCGGCGGTCCGGCTGGAGTCGCAGAACCGGCATGTCCGCCCGTGGCAGCAATCGCTGGGCCCGACACGGCTGAAGACGGCGCAGCATCCGATGTGCCGCCGCAGCGAGCCTCAATGCTCGAGGAGCTGCTCGTCAAGGGTCCGGGCGGGCTGCGATTCGGCGCCATCCGCCCTCCGCGCCTGCGTTCGGCCTCAATGGCCTGATTGGCGCTGCAGATGACCGGGAAGAAGTCTGCCAGAAGAAGAAAAGCAAGTTAGAAAAGACAAGAGCCGCTTAACCCATAGTCGGCAACCCAAAAAGAAAGTAAAAGCAACTTACCATCAACGATATCTTCGATCTCATGGAAGCCGGAGGTCGATCGCCTCTTAGTCGGTCCAGCGGCTCTCGCTCTCAAACTCGGCCAGAGGGCGGCCTCTTTCTTCTCCGCCTCGGCCGCCGCCTTGAGCAACTCCTCGCTCCGCCAATCTGCGTGGCAGCAGGTCGCGCTC
Organism: Aegilops longissima; assembly: GCA_021605205.1. Classification (NCBI taxonomy): domain Eukaryota; kingdom Viridiplantae; phylum Streptophyta; class Magnoliopsida; order Poales; family Poaceae; genus Aegilops; species Aegilops longissima. Next base: position 171,056,673 of record CM038676.1, read on the forward strand.
TGCGGCGAAGCTTGCCGCATTCTCCTCCTTGGCGCGCGAGGCGGTCTCGGCCATTCCAGCTGATCTCAGGCAGAGCGGCGTTGGACTCTGAAGAATAAAAGAATAAGGACGCGAAGTCGTCAGATAAGAAGGTCGCCAGGAAGATCCGGTCCGACTGCGCAGCAGTCGGCCCGAATCTTGGGGACTATAGCCCGCGGGTGCGCAAGCGCGCCCCCGCGAAGAAGAAAACTCACCTCGGCTCCTCGCCAGGTCAGCAGTCCGTTTGTTCAGCTCTTCAACGTTGTGGTTGAAGGCGGTAGCGCGGAGGTTGTGATACTCCTGTAACAAGGATTCCAGACACAGATAAAGACTTGGAAGTAAGCAAATAAAGTTCCGGGTCGCCGCCAAAGAAACCAATTCAAACTCGGGACTACACCTGGGGTCTTTGGCCGCGCCCACACGAGAAGATCAAGAGAAAACTTGGAAATGAAACTTACCCGCACGGCAGAGCGCGACGCCAGGTGCTCCTTGGAGAGGTTCTGGAGGGCGACGCCTTCGGCCCGCAGCTTCGCTTGGACGTCCAGGAGCGCCGTGTTCAGCAGGCCCGTGCCGCCTCCTCGCACCCACCCAGTGGGCGCGGCGCCGACGCTCAAAGGTAGGGATCGCCGAGCTGGCGGTGCGGTCTCCAAAGGCGGGCGCCGAGTCCGCTTCTCAAAGCGGGCGCCACCTGGCGAGGCGACTTGAAGAAGCAGCCGCGCCATGGCTTCATCATCGGTCGGCGGTGCGGGTGGGTCCGCCGGCTGTTTGCCTCGCGCGACTTCAGACTGTGGCGGAGGCGGCGGAGGTGGCGCGGCCGCGCCCGGCGAAGAGGCCTCGCCACCCCTTCCTCGCGACGGAGCCTCACCACCATCTCCTCCGATTGCCCGTGAAGTCCGGGCGGCGGTGGCCCGACCAGAGGAACGACGAGCAGCGCCGACCGAGACGTGGCGGCCTCCTCGGCTTGCCTTTTGAGCTGCGGCGGCGGCTTGACCGCCTCTCGATCGCCGCTTTCTCTCGACGCCGCCTCCTCGCCACGCTTCTCCTGCGATTCCGCTCTATTGCCTCCCCGAGGGCGGCCGCGACGGTCAACCACGATCGGCTGGCGGACGCCTCTGCCCGACCCCATGACGGGAGGCGGGCGACCTCTCCGTGAGTGAGGGGAGCCCTGATGAGAGAAAAAGACATGAGAAGACTTGGCCAAGACGGACCAAAAGAAAACAAGACGGAATGAAAAGATACTTACGCGGAGACCAGCGGTGGCTTCTTCACCTCCTTGCGGAAACGGTTGGCCTTCGCGGCCGCTTCTTCACGCTGAGTCGCGGCGGCTGCTCCCCTGATTCTCTTGTCCTGGCCGCCTGGCTGACTCGGCCCGGCCCGGCGCTTCTTCGCGCCGCCTTGGCCACCCAAGGCGGCGGAGGAGCTCAGCTTGGTTGGCCGGTTCTCTGGCTTGGCGGCGGGGGCGACTTCGCCATCAGGCGATCTGCAAAAGTGGCCGAGGGCCTGAAGTCGTCGGCCTCTCCTCCTTCCTTGCATCGGTCTCCACCGCCACGCCCAAGTCGGGTCGTCGGCGTCACTCTCCGCCCGTCGGGACGAACTCGCGGCCGCCTCAAGGGCGCCGCCGAGGGCGGCATGAGAGGATTCTGAGTCGGAAAGAACCAAGAAAAGTAAGAGCCGGATCCGGCTAAGGAAGGAAACAAGGAAGCGAGAGGCGACTTACCATCGGCGGGGGATTGGCGCGCGAGTATGGCTCCTTGCCGAAGCGCCATTCCTCCTTGAGGTCGCAGTTCGCCAAGAAGTTCACCGTGTCCACCACCTCCGCGTGGGGCATGTCCTTGGAGCACATCCGGCTGGGGTCCCGGCGGCCGCTCATCTAGCAGATCAGATGAGGGCGGCCCTGGAGAGGGAGGACTCGGCAAGCCACGAAGGTGGCCAGCAAGTCAGCCCCAGTCAGGCCCTCTGACTGTATCATTACGCGGAGCCACGCGACGGCGGCGTTACCTGCGGGAGTCAGCGCCCGGGCCCTGTAGGACCAGCTGGTGGGTCGGCCCGCCAGTTCGCCGCCCACGTAGGGCGGCAAGTTGACCCAGTCGCCGTCGGGGGCGACGTTCTTGACGTAGAAATACGAGCGCTGCCACATCTTCACCGACTTGATGAGGGGGATGGCAGGGAAAGGATTATCGGCCACCGGCCTCCTCTTGGCGATGAACGCGCCGCACAGAGCCGGCACGCGAGCGATGTGGGTCCCGAGCTTCACTTGAAAGAACTCCCCCCATAGCTCGATGGTGGGGAGAACTCCGAGGAAACCTTCGCATAAGGGGGCGAAGGCGGCCAGCGGCACCACCGTGTTGGGGGTGAGATGGTGCGGCTGGAGCCCGAAGAACTCCAAGAACGCGCGGAAGAAGCTGCTCACCAGCAGCCCCAACCCGCGCATGAGGTGCGAGCGGAAGACGACCCGCTCGCCCTCCCGGCGCCGGCGTGATTTCGCCCTCCGGGCGCAGGCTCGCACGAGGTTGCTGCCGGAATGCGCGCGCTCGACGGCGAACTCGACCATGTCGCTGCCGATGACGGAGCCGCCCCACGCCGGAGCGCCGGTGGGGGGCGCGGCGGCTGATGAGGAGCTCATCTCCGCGGCGAGGAAGGAACGAGGCTCGCGCGAGGAGCAAGGAAGAAGACGGGCAGGGAGCGGGATGAGAAAGTGCGCATGCGCCGCGCTTCTCCTCCCCCGCCTACTTATAGGCGCTGGGCTGCAAGCCGAGGGGCGGGCGGATTAATCGCACTCACGCCCTCGCGCCCCCATGATTTAACCCACGACGTTACTGCACGCAGTAACGGCGTGGGGAGCCCAACCGCCCGCACGACCACAGCGGATCCGCCGCGCGCCGGGGCGTGGTAGTGGCGGGCCCCGCCTGACGGGCCCGTCTTATCACGCGCGTGGGCTGGCAGACTGGCCCTGCCGCGTGGCGCTGCGTGGCGGGCCCATGATGGGCGGTTGCCAGGAAGCTTATCAGGCACGCCGCCCAGGTCCCGCTGCGACCTTCGAAACCTTTGAAGAGCAAGACGCCCCCTGCAAAGCCGATTCCGGATGGAGACGGCGGGCCGAGTCCAAATTCTTCCTATCAAGAGGATGAAGCTGTCGAGGCTCCTCGATGGGCTGCCTCGGCGCCTCCCCAGCTTCGGGGACTACTGTCGGAGTAATGGACTACGGGTAGGCAGACCCGAGCCCCGAACCTTTCAAAACATCGGGGCAGGCTGCGCCCCTCAAGACATCAAGACGAGAAGCCGCCTTCAGATAGTCGGCGATAGCGCCGCCGACTACCCTCCGGCCGAGTCGGGGCCGCCGCCAGACAAGCCGACTCAAGCCAGCGACCTCCAAGTGAGGCCGGCACAAGGAGTCGGCCCGTGACCTCCACCGCCTTATGCCTGGGCGACTATGGGGTAAAGCCGCCTCGCGGCCCATCCCCGCCCAGTCCATAAAGGGCAGGCATGGCTACAGGGCGCCGTACCAACGGAGATCACCGTGCGGTGCAGCACTGTTGCCATGTCGGCCTTGACATCATCACCGTGGGCAGACTCCTGTACCCACGTTGGCATGTCTGTACGCCCCGAAGACGGCGGGACCCGCCTGTCGTCAGGAGTACCGAAGACGGCGAGAGCACCCCAAAGATGGACCCGATGGAGTCGGCCCCCGGAAGTCGGCCGGCTCCTCCCCCGGGTTCCACGCGCCATTAACCAGACAAGACAGGGAATGGCAACAGTGATCGCCCGCCAGGCGGCGGCACTGTTGCCATAACCTCACGACAAAGCTCGCGCCATTAGAAGCATGGCTACAGTGATCTGCAGCCGGCAAGACCCGCCCGCGGCGGACAAGGGCTGTCGGCCCCATGCTGGGCCGTCGGCGGGCCCGCCATCGGCGGGCCCCGTGAGTCATGGAGAAGACGGCGACTTAGAGACTGGACGACTTGGACCTGCACAAGCCGGATTATCGTTAGGCTTCGGGGTAGGCCTATATAAACCCCCCGGGGCACTCATGCAAAGGGTTGGAAGCTAGTAGCTTTAGACACCCACATAGAGGGAGAGAAGAGCAAGCCGAGCCCTTCTCCTTCCTCACCCCAAACAGCTCAAGGAGCCTCTTGTACCCATTTTACCATAGTGACCATGCGGAGACCCCGCAGAGCAGCAGTAGGGGTGTTATCTCCTCGGAGAGCCCTGAAGCTGGGTAAGATTCGCCGGCGTGCATGCCTTCGCCTCATCCCGTTTCCAGGCACCAGCGACGTTCTACTCGCCCCCTCCATGATAAGCCATCCTTTGGCATATGTCGCACCCAACCCCCGACAATGGGCATGGGGAGAGGGGCACGACCACGATAAACCCAGACTGCGGCTCAACCACACCAGGGGCTCTCAAGTGTGTCGTTCCTTTTTCTTTTCTTTTCACCTTCTATTTTTTACCCACAGGACTCCGTTTGTCAGAAGCCCTGTCCGGCAGCAGACCTGCCGAACTCACGATGCAACAGCCAGGGAAGGATAAAGGCTACAACGAATATACAGGTGGCCTCCATTACGAGCATTTTCATACACCAATCTGCAGCCTACCCCTGGAAGGGGGACATGTTTAACAGTCTCCTACCTTGCTTATCCCACTATTTGTATCGTTCTGCATTCATAGCAGCACTTATTGAATAAAACAATGCAGCACCTTTTTGCTTATGATTGCATTTCTTTTTCATACATATGTTCATTCACAACATGTTGCATCCGTACACTTTGGTACGGCTAATATACACCAGGGGCTTATGTTTCCCGCGTTATGGTGTGATGAGTCCGAACACTTTCACAAGTGCGGCACCCCGAACTTATAGCACTATATGCATCGGCTCCGAATCATGTCTTGGGTCAATAGTTGGGTTTGCCCGGCTCCCGTGTTTTGGTACCTTACGTTCCGTTATATTGGCTAAGGTAGCACCGGGAGAACCACTGCGATTCCGCCCTAGTTCGGCTGGGTTAACGCCTCAGTGGAGAAAGCTAAAACTGACCGTCATGATGAGATGAGAGACCGGTCGCTGTTCGAGAGGTCTTTTGCGAGTCCTTAAAGATTTATGCCGCTTAGAGCGAGGAGCCGGATACTGTCCGGCCAAGGCGTGGATATCGCCGCAAATTCGCCTTCCAAGACTAGGCTTCACGAAATTTAAAATTATAGAATTCTATGGCTAAGTGAGAGTGTTCAAGCATTATAAGTCTGGTTGCCTTGTTCGCTGTGTTGAGCGCCTCCTAGATGGACCAAAAATGGGAACAAGAGCGCTCAAGTTTATCCCGAACACCCCAAAGACTCGTGGCATGGGGTGAAGCCGACGACTTGCCATCTCTCGATTTGATAAACAGCCGCATTGAAGGTAATATTTTAAATTAACAAGCGTTGCTTTAGCGATATGAACTAAGTTTTCAGCGCACAGATAACAAAATGCGAGTCTACTCAAATATTACATCTTTGGAGCACTCACCGCAATAGTGCTGGCGCCCTTCAACACACTCTTATAATACATCTGGCGTGCGATGCTCCTTGCCCTCCGGTGGCGGGTCCGTCACAAGCTTCGGCATCCATCTTGCCCCAGTGCACCTTTGCACGGGCAAGGCCCGACGGCACCTCGATATAAGCGGAATGCTTGATAACTTCAACCCACGGGCACGCATCCACCAGCCGCCGCACCAGCCAAGTAGCTCCTATGCATGGCCTCCTTAGGCCACACCAAACTATGAGGCCCTTCATGGCCTGTTTGGCCGCCTTGTGGAGCTCGACCAGCTGCTTCACTGATCGCTATAAGCATCAGATGTCCGCCTCAAGATACCGAGGCCGTAAGACCTTCTCCGTCAAGATCCTCCTCGCCCGGTAGAATGCGGCAAGATCGGATACACGCAAGGAAGATCTCGCGAACGCCTCGAGAGCTCCGAATTCGGGTAAGCAACATGTAATTAACACTCACATGCTTACTCGCATGAAAATGCCTTACCCGCTGCTATTTTCTTCACCGCCTCAATCTCCGGAGGGCCTTGTAGGCTTCGCCTTAGCGGCTTTGGCACTCTCAAGGGCGTTGCAATCTGTAGACTCTCGAGTCTTTCAGTCACGCCTCAAGTTCTCATGTTTTTCACGAGATCCCGGAGCTCTTGCTGTACTCTCCGCCACCGCGCCTCCTGCTTCTTCTCGCTCGGTGCGTTCGCGGTCAAGATAAGGTTTGCCGTGGCCACCGCCTCCTTGTGGTCGCCACCTCGTTAGTGGCCCCTACAATACCCACGCTATCCTTGTCATTTTTCTTGCAACCAAATCCTTTTCTATAAGGTACAATTTTCATAAGGTATTACTCACCTTCTGTTTCCTCGAGCTGCTTTTGGCATGACCGAGCTCGTTCTCGGACCGCTCGAGTTTTTCTTCAAATTATTGACCTCCCATACATCGGTCGGCGGAGGTCAAGCAAGACAGCCTGCAATCCCATATTGACATATTTTTATGACTCCTGCGCTTATCTTTCTAAAGATCCTCAGTCCGGCTTTTCTTTCCAACACCGAACCGAGCATCGGGGCTACCGCCTATGCGGTACCATTTACATATATTAAAATTTCTTACCTCAAAGCCCGATAGAAGGCTGGTATAGCTTCGGTCAGCCCGCTTGGCGGATCGAACTGTCCGGATCACCGCACTCATAATAAAGGCGGTGCTCCTCCTGATGGAGGCGCCGTGAGCGCCCAAGAAGCTATCTGGTACCTCCGGTTGGACAAAGGACACGGCGTCTTACCCTTCTTGCGAAGGGATCGTTTGCCGGACTCCGGAACCACTGAAGGTTCCGGCATTGAGTCCGGACAAGGGTCGGCCTTAGAGCCCCTGGGGGTCTTGCCCCCCACGTGCCTGGAGTCCGGGGGGTTGCCTTGTGGCACCTCCTGCGCCACCTCCTCGGGACCAAGTCCCCTTTGGGGCCCCGCCGCGGCGTTGTCCGCAGCATGAGGCGAGGAGGCGGTCGGAAGCGAAGTACTCTCCATTTCCGACGAGCCCAGGGACCCGCTCGATGAATCTGCGAGCTTGCCTTTGGGCGGGCTGCATGATTGTTAGACATTAGAGAACACTCTGCAATAATAAAACACCATGGATATCCAGACACTTACGATCTCGCCAGGGGCTTGGCCCTTGTAGGCCAATCCCCCTCGTCGTCGTCGACGTTGGTGGAGAAGTCCGGAGGAAGGGTTCTTCCCTTCTGACCCTCCGGCCTCCCTGGGTTGGGGCGGCCTTCCTTTTCCTCTCCTCCCCGGCGGAGGAGAGGCTTCTTCTTCCTCCTCGCGTCTTGGGAGAAGATTCGCTTGAATCCGATAGCACCTGGCGCCGGGTGCTCCTTCGAGTTCATGTAGCCTCCTTCTTGGCCTTCTTCTCCGCACTACATGGGTGCCGGAGCCAGCAGCCCCGTCAATCCGGCGCCCGCTGGTCTTCAGCAAAGGAGCGGACAAGTTAATCTGTCCGGACGTCTTCACCAGACTGTCAAGAATAGGGAGTTTTCGGATCCCACGAGAGTCAATCTATGGAAAAGGAGTCCGTAAATCATAAAATAACTTACCTCGCTGGCTTGACGCCGCGAGCTGTATCCGGATCTTTGTTAGCGGATGCGGGGCTTCGCGCTTTGAACAGCACCTTCCTGCATCTTCGCGTGGTATCAAGAGCGGCTCAAGGTTCAGAGGTCGTGCGGATCGAACTCCCACAAATTGAAGTCCCGCTGTTGGCATGGGACAATCCGGCGGATGAGCATCACCTAGATTATGTCGACAAGCCTGTGATTCTTGTCCACTAGGTTCCAGACACGTGTTTGGAGTCCGGATAGCTCGTCCGAATCCCCCACTTCAGGCCCGCTCTTTCCATGACGAGAGCCGTGGGGAATCCAGATCTGAATTGGGGCCGCCACCCATTCGTGGTCGCGTGGCTCGTGATGTAGAACCACCCAGATTGCCACCCTTTATTGTCTCCACAAAGGAGCCCTCGAGCCATAGGACTTTGGCCATCTTGCCGACCATGGCGCCTCTGCACTCCGCTTGGCTGCCCTTCACAACCTTCGCTTGACATCAAGGTCTTCACCACAAGTCAAGTGGGGCTGGATGCAGAGGAAAGCCTCGCACACGACGATAAGCGCCGAGACGCTGCGAGGACGAAATTGGGCCAGGTCATGGAAGTCCAGCCGTAGTAGAACATGAGCCCCGGACAAATGGGTGAAGTGGAAAACCTAGTCCATGGAGGAAGTGGGGAGAAATACCACCTCTCATGGGGATTGGGGTTGGAATAAGCTGCCCTGGCGGCAGCTCAGGCGCGATATCGCCGGACAAGTATCCGGTCTCCCGCAGTCTTCTTGGATATGCCCTCCGTGACGGAGGAGGCCATCCATCTGCCTCCCGCCTCCCGACATGGTTGGAGAAGGTTGAGGAGGAAAGTCGTGACTTGGGCGCTAGAGCTCGAGTGCACGGAATGGATGAGCAAAGGAGGAAGAAGGCGAGGTGAAAGGGTGGATCCTTATCCCTTATATCGGCGGACAAAACATGTGTCCCCACCGCACCGGTAAAACTCGCTATCTCCCAAGCGCCACAATCAATGGCGCGGTTGGGTTACCCACGTCCGTATTGATGGGAATCCCGAAATAAGGGGAACACGATCTCTGCCTCGACAAGACGTGCTAAGGAAACCGCTTTGCTGAACGCGCTGAGGTGGAACAATAAAAACAATTTGAATAAAGGCTTGGTAGTGGTGCGGTGTCGCACCACAAGATACGTCAGCAGATTGATCTTGTGTAATATTATTCTCTACGGTGGTATGTGGAATTTATTTTTGCAGAGCCGACACTATCCTCGTGTTCACAATCTTCTATGAATTATTCGAGGAAGAACCCGCCTTGCAATGCCAAGACAACATGCGCCGGACTCATCGTCATTGAAGCCTGGTTCAGGGCTACCGAGGAGTTTCGACTAGGGGTGTCCGGATAGCGAACTATCATCATCGGCCGGACTCCAAGACTATGAAGATACAAGATTGAAGACTTCGCCCCGGATGGGACTTTCCTTGGCGTGGAAGGCAAGCTTGGCGATACGGATATGTAGATCTCCTACCATTGTAACCGACTCTGTGTAACCCTAACCCTATCCGGTGTCTATATAAACCGGAGGGTTTTAGTCCGTAGAAAGAACAACCATCATACCATAGGCTAGCTTCTAGGGTTTAGCCTCCTTGATCTCGTGGTAGATCCACTCTTGTAACACACATTATCAATATTACTCTAGCAGGACGTAGGGTTTTACCTCCATCAAGAGGGCCCGAACCTTGGTAAAACATCGTGTCCCTTGTCTCCTGTTACCATCCGCCTAGACACACAGTTCGGGACCCCCTGCCCGAGATCCGCCGGCTTTGACACCGACAGACATTAATGGGCTTTATTATACACTTTTATATTATTTTTGGGACTAATCTATTAACCGGAGGCCCAGCCCAGAATTGTTGTTTTCTGCCTATTTCAGAGTTTCGCAGAAAAAGAATATCAAACGGAGTCCAAACGGAATGAAACCTTCGGGAACGTGATTTTTGGAACGAACGTGATCCAGAGGACTTAGACCCTATGTAAAGACATCAACCAGGAGGGCACGAGGTAGGGGGGCGCGCCTAACCCCCCCCCCCAGGCACGCCCTCCACCCTTGTGGGCCCCACGTTGCTCCACCGACATTCTTCTTCGTCCTATATATACCTACGTACCACCAAACTACCAGATACGGAGCCAAAAACCTAATTCCACTGCCGCAACCTTCTGTACCCGTGAGATCCCATCTTGGGGCCTTTTTCGGAGCTCCGCCGGAGGGGGCATCGATCATGGAGGGCTTCTACATCAACACCATAGCCTCTCCGATAATGTGTGAGTAGTTTACCTCAGAACTTCGGGTCCATAGTTATTAGCTAGATGGCTTCTGCTCTCTTTTTGGATCTCAATACAATGTTCTCCCCTCTCTTGTGGAGATCTATTCGATGTAACCTTCTTTTGAGGTGTGTTTGTTGAGACCGATGAATTGTGGGTTTATGATCAAGTTTATCTATGAACAATATTTGAATCTTCTCTGAATTATTTTATGTATGATTGGTTATCTTTGCAAGTCTCTTCGAATTTTCAGTTTGGTTTGGCCTACTAGATTGATCTTTCTTGCAATGGGAGAAGTGCTTAGCTTTGGGTTCAATCTTATGTGTCCTTTCCCAAAGGACAAGACGGGCAGCAAGGCACGTATTGCATTGTTGCCATCAAGGATAACAAGATGGGGTTTATATCATATTGCATGAGTTTATCCCTCTACATCATGTCATCTTACTTAAAGCGTTATTCTGTTCTCATGAACTTAATACTCTAGATGCATGCTGGATAGCGGTCGATGTGTGGAGTAATAGTAGTAGATGCAGGCAGGAGTCGGTCTAGTTGTCTCGGACGTGATTCCTATATACATGATCATACCTAGATATTCTCATAACTATGCCCAATTCTATCAATTGCTCAACAGTAATTTGTTCACCCACCGTAATACTTATGCTCTTGAGAGAAGCCACTAGTGAAACCTATGGCCCCCGGGTCTATCTTCCATCTTATTAATCTTCCAACTCTTAGTTATTTTTATTGCCTTTTATTTTACTTTGAATCTTTATCATAAAAATACCAAAAATATTATCTTATCATATCTATCAGATCTCACTCTCGTAAGTGACCGTGAAGGGATTGACAACCCCTTATCGTGTTGGTTGCGAGGATTTATTTGTTTGTGTAGGTGAGAGGGACTCGTGCGTGGTCTCCTACTGGATTGATACCTTGGTTCTCAAAAACTAAGGGAAATACTTACGCTGCTTTACTGCATCACCCCTTCCTCTTCAAGGGAAAACCAACGCAGTGCTCAAGACGTAGCAAGAAGGATTTCTGGCGCCGTTGCCGGGGAGGCTTACGCAAGGTCAAGTCAATATTTGGACTCCCGACAACGAGCCATTTCTAGCGCCGTTGCCGGGGAGTCTACGCAAAAGTCAACATACCAAACATACCAAGTACCCATCACAAACCCTTATCTCCCGCATTACATTATTTGCCATTTGCCGCTCGTTTTCCTCTTCCCCACTTCACCGTTGCCGTTTTATTCGCCCTCTCTTTTCCGTTCGCCTCTTTCTCGCTCGCTTCTTGTTTGCTCGTGTGTTGGATTGCTTGCTTGTCACGATGGCTCTACCTAGATTTGGTGATCTTCACCTTAAAAGGTTAGAAGAGATCGAAAGCAACGTCAGGAGTTTTATGGTCTTACAATTTGAGCATAATAATTTCTTTAGAAACGAGCTTATGGAACAAAAAAGCTTTATGGGCTATATGAATAAAGAGCTCGATGATATGTCTAAAGAATTTGATGGTTTGAAATCTCAGATTGCTCATCTTGAGAAATTAATAGCTGAAGTTTCGGATAAGCAGGCCACCTTAGTTAATAAGATGGCCGCTAAGCCGGATTTTTTTTATGAAAATAAAGAGGAAGATCTAAAAGTTATTGATGTGTCCCCTATTAAATCTTTATTTTGCAATATGAATCTTAATAATGATGGGACTGAATATGATCCACCTTTACCTAGAAGGCGTTCCAAAAATTCGGAGTTTTTAGATATTGATGCTAAAATTGATAAAAGTGGGATTGAAGAGATCAAAACTCTAGATATTAATGAACCCACTATTTTGGATTTCAAGGAATTTAATTATGATAATTTCTCTTTGATAGATTGTATTTCCTTGTTGCAATCCGTGCTAAATTCTCCACATGCTTATAGTCAAAATAAAGCCTTTACCAAACATATCGTTGATGCTTTGATGCAATCTTATGAAGAAAAACTTGAGTTGGAAGTTTCTATCCCTAGAAAACTTTATGATGAGTGGGAACCTACTATTAAAATTAAAATTAAAGATCATGAATGCTATGCTTTGTGTGATTTGGGTTCTAGTGTTTCCACGATCCCAAAAACTTTGTGCGATTTGCTAGGTTTCCGTGAATTTGATGATTGCTCTCTAAACTTGCACTTTGCGGATTCCACCATTAAGAAACCTATGGGAAGAATTAATGATGTTCTTGTTGTTGGAAATAGGAATTATGTGCCCGTAGATTTTATTGTTCTTGACATAAATTGCAATCCTTCATGTCTTATTATTCTTGGTAGACCTTTCCTTAGAACGATTGGTGCAATTATTGATGTGAAGGAAGGGAATATTAGATTCCAATTTCCGTTAAGGAAACGGCATGGAATACTTCTCTAGAAATAAAATAAAATTACCTTATGAATCTATTATGAGATCCACTTATAGATTGCCTACCAAAGATGGCAATACCTAGAACTATCCTTGCTATTATGCCTAGCTAGGGGCGTTAAACGATAGCGCTTGTTGGGAGGCAACCCAATTTTATTTTTAGTTTTTTTGTGTTTTGCTTCTGTTTAGGAATAAATATTTGATATAGCCTCTGGTTAGATGTGTTTTTATGTTTTAATTAGTGTTTGTGCCAAGTTTAACCTATAGGATCTTCTTGGATGATAGTTATTTGATCTTGCTGAAAATTCCAGAAACTTTCTGTTTATGAAAATAATTGTTAAAAATCACCAGAACGTGATAAAATATTGATTCCAATTGGTGCTGATCAATAAACAAATTGTATAGGTCTTCCTATTTTGGTACATGTTTTGGAGTTCCAGAAGTTTGCGTTAGTTACAGATCACTACAGACTGTTCTGTTCTTGACAGATTCTGTTTTTCGTGTGTTGTTTGCTTATTTTGATGAATCTATGGCTAATAAAATAGTTTATAAACCATATAGAAGTTGGAATATAGTAGGTTTAACACCAATATAAATAAAGAATGAGTTCATCACAGTACCTTGAAGTGGTCTTTTGTTTTCTTTCGCTAACGGAGCTCACGAGATTTTCTGCTGAGTTTTGTGTTGTGAAGTTTTCAAGTTTTGGGTGAAAGATTTGATGGATTATGGAACAAGGAGTGGCAAGAGCCTAAGCTTGGGGATTCCCATGGCACCCCCAAGATAATCTAAGGACACCTAAAAGCCAAAGCTTGGGGATGCCCCGGAAGGCATCCCCTCTTTCGTCTACTTCCATCGGTAACTTTACTTGGAGCTATATTTTTATTCACCACATGATATGTGTTTTGCTTGGAGCGTCTTGTATTATTGAAGTCTTTATTTTCTTGTCTGCCACAATCATCCTTGCTGTACACACCTTTTGAGAGAGTCACACTTGATTTGGAATTTGTTAGAATACTCTTTGCGCTTCACTTATATCTTTTGAGCTATATAGTTTTGCTCTAGTGCTTCACTTAAATCTTTTAGAGCACGGTGGTGGAATTGTTTTATAGAAACTATTGATCTCTCATGCTTGACTTATATTATTTTGAGAATCTTAAAATAGCATGGCAATTTTCTTTAATTAATATCATGAGAAATTTGATGCTTGATAATTGTTTTGAGATATAAAGGTGGTAATATCATAGTTATGCTAGTTGATTTATTGTGGAATTGAAAAATACTTGTGTTGGAGTTTGTGATTCCTGTAGCATGCACGTATGGTGAACCATTATGTAACGAAGTCGGAGCATGAGGTATTTATAGATTGTCTTTCTTTGTGTGGCGGTCGGGATCGCGCGATGGTCAACTCCTACCAACCCTTCCCCTAGGAGCATGCGTAGTAGTACTTTGCTTCGAGGGCTAATAAATTTTTGCAATAAGTATATGAGTTCTTCATGACTAATGTGAGTCCATAGATTATACGCACACTTACCTTTCCGCAATTTTCTAGCCTCTTCGGTACCATGCATTGCCCTTTCTCACCTTGAGAGTTGGTGCAAACTTTGCCGGTGCATCCAAACCCCGTGATATGATACGCTCTATCACATATAAACCTCCTTATATCTTCCTCAAAACAGCCACCATACCTACCTATCATGGCATTTCCATAGCCATTCCGAGATATATTGCCATGCAATTTTCCATCGTTCCGTTTATCATGACACGCTCCATCATTGTCATATTGCTTTGCATGATCATGTAGTTGACATCGTATTTGTGGAAAAGCCACCGTTCATAATTCTTTCATACATGTCACTCTTGATTCATTGCATATCCCGGTACACCGCCGGATGCATTCACATAGAGTCATATTTTGTTTTAAGTATTGAGTTGTAATTCATGAGGTTTAAGTAAATAAAAGTGTGATGATCATCATAATTAGAGCATTGTCCCAAGTGAGGAAAGGATGATGGAGACTATGATTCCCCAAGTCGGGATGAGACTCCGGACTAAATAAAATAAAAGAGGCCATAAAAAAAGAGAGGAAAAAGGCCCAAATAAAAAAATGAGAGAAAAAGAGAGAAGGGACAATGTTACTATCCTTTTACCACACTTGTGCTTCAAAGTAGCACCGTGATCTTCATAATAGAGAGTCTCTCATTTTGTCACTTTCATATACTAGTGGGAAATTTCATTATAGAACTTGGCTTGTATATTCCAATGATGGGCTTCCTCAAATGCCCGGTCTTCGTGAGCAAGGAAGTTGGATGCACACCCACTTAGTTTCTTTTCGAGCTTTCATACACTTATTGCTCTAGTGCATCTGTTGCATGGCAATCCCTACTCCTCGCATTAACATCAATTGATGGGCATCTCCATAGCCCGTTGATTAGCCTCGTTGATGTGAGACTTTCTCTTTTATTTTTTCTTCCCACATAACCCCTACCATTATACCTTACTCCACCATAGTGCTATATCCATGGCTTACGCTCATGTTTTGCGTAAGAGTAGAAAAGGCTGAAGCGCGTTAAAAGTATGAAGCAATTGCTTGGCTAAAACCGGGGTTGTACATGATATGAATATTTTGTGTGGGGAAGATGGAGCATAGCCAGACTATATGATTTTCTAGGGATAACTTGCTTTGGCTATGTTATTTTGATAAGACATAATTGCTTAGTTAGAAGCTTGAAGTATTATTGTTTTTATGTCAACATTAAACTTTTATCTTAAATCATATCAAATCTGAACATTCGTGCCACAATAAGAAGAATTATATTGAAATTATGCTAAGTAGCATTCCACATCAAAATTTGTTTTATCATTTACCTACCGAGGACGAGCAGGAATTAAGCTTGGGGATGCTTGATACGTCTGCAACGTATCTATAATTTTTTATTGTTCCATTCTATATTATATTCTGTTTTGGACATTAATGGGCTTTATTATACACTTTTATATTATTTTCGGGACTAACCTATTAACTGGAGGCCCAGCCCAGAATTGCTGTTTTTTGCCTATTTCAGAGTTTCGCAGAAAAAGAATATCAAACGGAGTCCAAACAGAATGAAACCTTCGGGAACGTGATTTTTGGAACGAACGTGATCCAGAGGACTTGGACCCTACGTCAAGACATCAACCAGGAGGAAACGAGGTAGGGGGCGCACCTAGCCCCTAGGCGCGCCCTCCATCCTCGTGGGCCCCATGTTGCTCCACCTATGTTCTTCTTCCTCCTATATATACCCACGTACCCACAAACTACCACATACAGAGCCAAAAACCTAATTCCACCGCCGCAACCTTCTGTACCCGTGAGATCCCATCTTGGGGCCTTTTCCGGAGCTCCGCCAGAGGGGGCATCGATCACGGAGGGCTTCTACATCAACACCATAGCCTCTCCGATGATGTGTGAGTAGTTTACCTCAGACCTTCGGGTCCATAGTTATTAGCTAGATGGCTTCTTCTCTCTTTTTGGATCTCAATACAATGTTCTCCCCCTCTCTTGTGGAGATTTATTCGATGTAATCTTCTTTTGCGGTGTGTTTGTTGAGACCGATGAATTGTGGGTTTATGATCCAGTTTATCTATGAACAATATCTGAATCTTCTCTGAATTCTTCTATGTATGATTGGTTATCTTTGCTAGTCTCTTCGAATTATCAGTTTGGTTTGGCCTACTAGATTGATCTTTCTTGCAATGGGAGAAGTGCTTAGCTTTGGGTTCAATATTGCGGTGTCCTTTCCCAGTGACAGTAGGGGCAGCAAGGCACGTATTGTATTGTTGCCATCGAGGATAACAAGATGGGGTTTATCACATATTGCATGAGTTTATCCCTCTACAGCATGTCATCTTACTTAAAGCGTTACTCTGTTCTCATGAACTTAATACTCTAGATGCATGCTGGATAGCGGTCGATGTGTGGAGTAATAGTAGTAGATGCAGGCAGGAGTCGGTCTACTTGTCTCCGGCGTGATGCCTATATACATGATCATACCTAGATATTCTCATAACTATGCTCAATTCTATCAATTGCTAAACAGTAATTTGTTCACCCACCGTAATACTTATGCTCTTAAGAGAAGCCACTAGTGAAACTTATGGCCCCCGGGTCTATCTTCCATCATATTAATCTTCCAACACTTAGTTATTCTTATTGCCTTTTATTTTACTTTGCATCTTTATCATAAAAATACCAAAAATATTATCTTATCATATCTATCAGATCTCACTCTCGTAAGTGACCGTGAAGGGATTGACAACCCCTTATCGCGTTGGTTGCGAGGATTTATTTGTTTGTGTAGGTGTGAGGGACTCGTGTGTGGTCTCCTACTGGATTGATACCTTGGTTCTCAAAAACTGAAGGAAATACTTACGCTACTTTACTGCATCACCCTTTCCTCTTCAAGGAAAACCAACGCAATGCTCAAGAGGTAGCATTGGCCCACTGATATCATGGGCCATTAAGAGGCCGAAAGCTTAGTACAGACATCACGGGCCGAATTATGTGACAGGCCATTAACAGGCCCAAATTCACGTTGGGCTTAACTGTTGCCACCTTTATCACGGGCCGTTAGTGGGCCCGATGTCCCGTCGGAGCATATATGGCCCATGGGTAGCACGGGCCATTCCCAGGCCGAAAGTCACACCGGGCTGAAATGGGCCCATGTCTACATTGGGCCTCTAACATGCCGAAAGTCACTAGGCTGTAATTGGGCCCAAATATTCAGCGAACAATTAACGGGCCAGATCTGGCTTCGGGCCGTAAATGGGCCTTTACTAAGCAGGCCATTATTAGGCTGGCCCGCTAGTACCTGAGTAAGTAATACAGACCTTTGACTGGGCCGGCCTTTCCTATATGGGCCTCTGTTGGGCCCAGCCACGTGTCGATGTATCGTAGGCATGTCTCCTCCAATGGACGGGCGACATCTGGCCCACTAACAAGCTGACAGGTGTTCCCTCCGGCCAATCAGAATTTTACAGATGGAAATTTCCCATTGGTCCCGGCTGTTAACGGGTTATCGGATCAAAAATCGAACCCGATAGCTTAACGGCGTTCCGTTATTGTGGATGCCACGTGTCGGTCACCCTTGACGAAAGCACTTCTGTGACGCGCGATTTATCGTCATGGAAGTGGACACTTCCGTGATGATAATTTTGGTAATGTCATGGAACACTTGTACGACAGCACAGGTATGACTATCTTGATTCTGTCATAAAATCGTCATGGATGTACATGCATGACAAAAAACGTGACCTACTATGTCAAACATGTATCATCACGGAAGTGTATTTGTTTTGTAGTGTGGTATGTTAGACAAGCCGGCAACAAGATCTCCAGAGCTGCTCTGGGTTTGGCGTCTTTAGGTACCTTCGTGCTGTGTTTTCTTCAAAAGAAAGTTGGGATCCAAATAAGTTTAAGGGTGAGAAAACTTTACTTTTCGAACGACCCACGCCTTATTTTCTTTGGAGGCAAGTTTTCTGAGTCGGAATAAATTGAAATTACCTCGGCATCACTAGCCCGACTCATTTCAGTGTTGTCCTGAGAATAAGGTGCGTCGGCAAGTTCAATAATAAGACGACCGAGGGAGTCAAGTTCTACCTCTGACTCATCATTAGCCGCCGGCGACTCGTCTCTGATTGTCGGTTAATTTGCAACAGCCAGCTTATTTTTTCTCTTTCGCTTCGGGGTTGTTTTCGTCTTGCGTGCTTCTTTCCTTCTCCAAAAAATGTTGGTTGCCTGTAGTTGTGGTAAGACAGAAATCAGTATTACGGCGAGCAAGTCAAAATGGAGTACCAGCCTGTGCAACCTTCACAAGGATAAAAAGTGAGTTCAAGTTAAGCAAAGGATTGATAAATCACGGGGGTATGCGACAGTGGCTACGAAGTGGGTGGTGGGTGGGCGTTGAATTTCTTCGTCGTCCGCATCCCAACCTTCATGACCGTAGTCCGGCCATGGCTCTCCAGATAAAGAGAGAGACTTTAGTGAATTCAGGATGTCGCCAAAGGGCGAGTGTTGAAAGATGTCCGCAGCAGTGAACTCCATGACCGGCGCCCGATCGGATTCGATTGGCGAGGTCGCGGAGGGTCGGAGTCCGGAGAGGAGTCCGCACCTCGAGTCAAGGTCTTCGCAGCGACAGGGATGGAGTTCGCTCGACGCCAGAGATTGTAGCCCCGAGGCGGTGTCTAGCCACTCGTCCTCGATCGGGAATCCGACCGATTATGGGTCGGAGCGGATCTTTGGTGCAGCCTCCGTGGCACCGTTCGGCTGCAGAGCTAGATCATGCCCATCGAGACAAGGCGGCACGCTATTGTGGCTCGAACCCGTCAAGATCAAGTCTCCGCGGATATCGGCCGATAGTTCAAACTTCCAAATCGACTGATGGCTGGGCGTAGCTTTCGATCTGCTCCAGATGGCTGCTTAATTGCCCTTGCAGCAAAGCCGCCGAATACGAAGATCTGTCCGGGAGAAAAATCTCACCTCGACCGCTTCATTGTTGATGATCGAAGGAGCCATCGGGCCTATCGGTGACGAGAGGAACTCTCAATGAAAGCACCAATGTCGGTGTCAAACCGCGGATCTCGGTAGGGGGTCCCGAACTATGCGTCTAGGCGGATGGTAATAGGAGACAAGGGACACGATGTTTTTACCCAGGTTCGGGCCCTCTCGATGGAGGTAATACCCTACTCATGCTTGATTAATATTGATGATATGGGTAGTACAAGAGTATATCTACCACGAGATCAAGGAGGCTAAACCCTAGAAGCTAGCCTATGTATGATTGTTGTTCGTCCTACGGACTAAAACCCTCCGGTTTATATAGACACTGGATAGGTTAGGGTTACACAGAGTCGGTTACAAAGGTAGGAGATCTACGATCCAGATCGCCAAGCTTGCCTTCCACGCCAAGGAAAGTCCCATCCGGACAAGGGACGAAGTCTTCAATCTTGTATCTTCATAGTCTTGAGTCCGCCATGATGATAGTTCGCTATCCGGACACCCCTAGTCCAGGACTCCTCACCCATCATTATATTCTATTCCACCCATAGTGTTATGTCCATGGCTCACGCTCATGTATTGCGTGAAGGTTGAAAAAAGTTTGAGATTACTAAAGTATGAAACAATTGCTTGGCTTGTCATCGGGGTTGTGCATGATGAGAGCATTCTTGTTTGACGAAAATGGAGCATGACTAAACTATATGATTTTGTAGGGATGAAATTTCTTTGGCCATGTTATTTTGAGAGGACATAATTGCTTAGTTAGTATGCTTGAAGTATTATTACTTTTATGTCAATATTAAACCTTTATCTTGAATCTTTCGGATCTGAATATTCATACCACAATTAGGAGAATTACATTGAAATTATGCCAAGTAGCATTCCACACCAAAAATTCTGTTTTTGTCATTTACCTACTCGAGGACGAGCAGGAATTAAGCTTGGGGATGCTTGATACGTCTCCAACGTATCTATAATTTTTTATGGTTCCATGCTATATTATATTCTGTTTTGGACATTAATGGGGTTTATTATACACTTTTATATTATTTTTGGGACTAACCTATTAACCGGAGGCCCAGCCCAGAATTGTTGTTTTTTGCCTATTTCAGAGTTTCGCAGAAAAAGAATATCAAACGGAGTCCAAACGGAATGAAACCTTCGGGAATGTGATTTTCGGAACGAACGTGTAACGCCCCCGATGCGGCTATATCTCCCACGTGTCGAGGCACGACTTAGAGGCATAACCGCATTGAAAGCAATGTCGCAAGTGAGGTAATCTTCACACAACCCATGTAATACATAAGGGAAAGAGATACATAGTTGGCTTACAATGCCACTTCACACAAGACATAAATAAACATCCATCATTCAGAGTACACTCAAGGTCCGACTACGGAACCAAAATAAAAGAAGATACCCCAAATGCTACACAGATCCCCGATCGTCCCAACTGGGCACCACTATCGATCATCGGGAAAAGACACATAGTAACGACCACGTTCCTCGTCGAACTCCCACTTGAGCTCGGTTGCGCCACCTGACCGCATCGCCGGCACCTGCAACTGTTTTGGTAGAATCTGTGAGTCACGGGACTCAGCAATCTCACACCCGCGAGATCAAGACTATTTAAGCTAATAGGAAGGACAGGGTTGTAAAGTGGAGCTGCAGAAGTTTACTCAGCATATATGGTGGCTACATTCACAAAAGAGAGCGAGGAGAGAAGCAAAGCACGGACGTGAAGCTAGTAGCGATCAAGAAGTGATCCTGAACTACTTACGCCAAACATAACTCCAACATCAGTTCACTTCCCGGACTACCGAGAAGAGACCATCACGGTTACACACGCGTTGATGTGTATTTTAATTGAGGTCAACTTTGGGTTTTCTACAACCGACATTAACAAATTCCCATCTGCCTCATAACCATGGGCACGGCTTTGAAAGATATTACCTGCAGGGTGTTCCAACTTAGCCCATTATAAGCTCTCACGGTCAACGAAGGATATTCTTCTACCGAAGACCCGATCAATCTCGAATCCCGGACTACAAGACATTTCGACAAAGAATAAAACAAGACCAGAAAGCCGCCCGAATGTGCCGACAAACCCGATAGGAGCTGCACATATCTCGTTCTCGTGGCACACCGGATTGTCCAAACTTCCGATAGGCCATCTCGAGTTGCCCTGATGGCCACCGGCGGTCGACAGTTTGGACCAGCACTCGAGGAGAACTGGCCGGGGTTAAAATAAAGATGACCCTCGGCTCGCGAAACCCGGGGAAAAAGGCTTAGGTGGCAAATGGTAAAACCAAAGTTGGGCCTTGCTGGACGAGTCTTATTCAAAGCGAACTGTCAAGGGGGTCCCATAAATCACCCAACCGTAAGGAACGCAAAATCAAGGAACATAACACCGTATGACGGAAACTAGGTGGCAAGAGGAACAAAACACTGCATAAGGCCGAGCCTTCCACCCTTTACCAAGTATATAGATGTATTAGATATAGCAGATATATATATTGTGATATCCCCAACAAGTAAACATGTTCCAAAAAGGAACAACATCTCCATGTTCCAACAAGGAACAAACTTCAGCTTCACCTGCAACTAGCAACGCTATAAGAGGGGCTGAGCAAAGCGGTAACATAGCCAATCAACGGTTTGCTAGGAAAGGATGGTTAGGGCTGACATGGCAATATGGGTGGCATGATATAGCAAGTGGTAGGCATCGCAGCATAGGCATAGCAAAAGAGCGAGCAACTAGCATAGCAAAGATAGAAGTGATTTCGAGGGTATGGTCATCTTGCTCGCAATGTTCTCGAGTTGTCGAAAGCTTGATCCTCGTAAGCGTTCTCAACAGGTTCCTCGCTCACGCACTCGCCTCCGGCTCTACCCAAAGCAACAACACAAACAAAGGAACCACAATAAATCACGGTGCCATGCACAATCAACATGATGCAACACATGGCATGATATGCGGATGTGATATGCAATGCGACAAAGCGCCCGAAGGAAAATGATGAACCAGGCATCAACTTGGCAAACCAAGTATGCCACTAGAAAGATGAGATGATTTCGTTGAAATCGATATAAAGATCACCGAATCGGATGCACGGTTTGCAAATGACAAGCAAAACAAGAATGGCACAAATCTGCCATTAACAGCATGATACCACTTAGCAAGCAACAAGAAATTAAGCTGCTGCACCCAAACGTACCAACAAGGTATATGGCAGTGATCTACACAAGATGCTTGACAAAAGATGAGCACTGAGCTTCGGCTAATTCACATCATAAAAAGTTCAAACAAGCATGGCAAAAGTGCACAAAATATCAGGCTGGACATGGCAAAAACAGCATCAGGTTGCAATGTTCAGAGCAGCAAAACTACATGCTACAGGACCTTAAAATATCAAAACATGGCATGGCATGAATCTACTAAAATGATAGAACAAAATTCCCTTACTGACCATAAGCCAAAAAGGATCAGAAAATATAGTAACACCCATATCAATATTGAAAGTTTCGTTAACAGATTCAGCAACATGACATGTCAAAAACTGATAACAAGTAGGCATGTTTACAAGCTCAATGCACTCACTACAGAGCCTTAGATGATAAACTAAGCATACATACATCAAGAAGACATGACAGAGAAGACATACATGGCAAGAACAACCTCATAGCATCAATGGATCAACCACAACAACCTTGGCAAAATTGAATAACATGTAAACAATCTGCCAGGAAACATTTGATAGCAAAAGTAGAGCTCGATTGACTCAAGCTATGGCACACCATAATTGCAAACAAAGGCATGGATGGATAGAGCTAGTCATGTTTAACAAAACATCCTTACTTAAGTATCTCAAAATATGCATAGATCTCTCGGTATCATCAAGTTAACATGGCATCAAAATATCAGCAAAACAGAGCTGAAATCAGCAACATCAGGACACCTACTTTGCATGCTTGTGCTAGTCACCACATAGATCACAAAAATACATGGCATACACCCCTGGAAAGATGGCATGGCATATTACAAAACACATGTAGGACTCCAATTCATAGGGTGCACACATCAATCATGGCAAAAATAACAAAAGTGCAAGTTCTGTTAAGAAACAGAAACTAACATCACATAGCCCTATTCTAACAGCATTTCGGGCATCGATATGAGCTCAAATGAAAATGATGCAATGAGATGAAATGATCTACTCTTCGAAACGAACAATTCGATATATTATACGCGCAAAATGGACCTAAAGATGCAAAGATATAGCATGAAGAAAATGACACAAAATAATCACAGGGTGCAAAAACTTAGAAGAAAAAGAGGGGAAGAGAAAGTCAACGGGCTCATTGGATCCGATCGGGATCCGGATCGGGCGACGGCAGCAGGCGGGCGCGCCGGAGGAGAGAAGGCGGCCGGGCAGGGGTCCGCCGGGCGCTGTGGTGGCGGCGCCGCGGCGACGGCCGGGCGAGATGAGATGGCGCGGGCCGAGGCGAGGCGCGCGGGGGCGGCGGCGGGAGGCGGCCGAGGCGGGCGGCCTGGGCCGGGCGGCGGGAGGCGGCCGAGGCGGCGAGGAGGCGCTGGGCGCGGGCGGCGTCCGGGCTCGGAGGGCCCCTGCTGGCTTCGCTGGCCGGCGGCGGCCGGAGACGGCGGCGCCACGCAGGCGGGGATTGGCGCGGCGGGCGGACGTGTCCGCGCTGGCGGACGCGTCCGGCGGGCGCGGAGGGGAAAATTAGGGTTTCGGGGTGGAATGATCCGGATTTGGGAGGTGTTTAAATAGGCATAGAGGGAGCTAGGAGAGTCCAAATGAGGTGTAGTTTTACCACACGATCGTGATCGAACGACGGAGAGCATGGAAGTGACTTAGATGGGTTATTGGGCTGTTTTGAAGGGTGTTGGGCTGCAACTTAAAAGAGGCCTTTGAGAGTGTGGTTAACCGCTGAGTACCAAACGAGCTCCAAATGACCAAACTTGACGGTGGTCTACGGTGGTATACCAAGGCCACTAGACAAACCTCGGTCCATTTCGAGAAGGTTTAGTACCGCACACGGAAAAACGTAAAAGGGCCGCCGGGGAGATAGGAGTGCCGGATTGCAAAACGGACAACGGGAAAAATGCTCGGAATCATGAGACAAACACGTAGCAAATGCGATGCACATGAAGACATGATATAAAATGCATGACATGGACAAAATGCAAAAAGAGGAAAACCCAACCACGGAGGGAATATCATATCACAATGCCGAAAATGGCAAGAGTTGGAGTTACAAATATGGAAAGTTACGTCCGGGGTGTTACAACACTCCACCACTACAAGAGGATCTCGTCCCGAGATCTAGGACTGAAAGAACTCCGGAAATTCGGAACGGAGGTGATCCTCGCGCTCCCAGGTGGCTTCTCGGTCGGAATGGTGTGACCACTTCACTTTGAGGAATTTGATTGACTTGTTGCGAGTCTTGCGCTCGGTTTCTTCAAGAATAGCAACGGGTGCTCATGATAAGAGAGATCTTCTTGAAGGTCAATCTCTTGAAGTTGATAGTGCGTTCAGAGTCTTGAAGCACTTATAAGCTGTGACACGTGAAACACATCGTGCACGCTTGCAAAGTTGGATGGAAGCTCGTTGATAGGCGAGATCGCCTCTTTTGCCAATGATCTTGAAAGGACCCACGATCTAGGGGCAAGCTTCCTTTCATACCGGGCGACGAGTGCCTTTCATTGAGAGACGCGGAGGTAGACATGGTCTCCGATTTCAAAAGCCACATCACGATGCTTATCATCATAATAGCTCTTCCGCGCGATTATGCGGCTTTGAGATTCTCACGAATGACTTTGCACATTTCTTCCGCTTCGTGATCAAGTCATTGCCAAGAAGTTGGCGTTCACCTGTCTCTGCACCAATTGAGAGGAGTACGACACTTTCGCCATAGAGAATTTCGAATGGGGCCTTGCCCGAACTCGCTTGGAAGCTGTTGTTGTAGGAGAACTCGCATATGGAAGACAATCTTCCCACTTCATACCGAAAGAAATGACACAAGCCCCGAGCATATCTTCAAGGATTTGATTTACTCGCTCAACTTGGCCACTTGTTTGAGGATGGAAAGCTGTCTGAAACGAATGTTGGTGCCCATGGCCTTCAAAAGAATCCCAAAACTTGGAGGTAAAGATGCTGCCACGGTCTCAAGAGATCACTTGTGGAATGCCGCAAGGAGACAATCTCGAGGTGTATAGCTCGCCAACCGAGCTGCTGTGATGGATTCTTTGATAGGAAGAAAATGAGCCACTTTAGTAAGCTTGTCAATGACAACGAAGATAGCATCATTTCCACGCTTGGACTTTGGAAAACCAGTCACGAAGTCCATTTCAATATGATCAAACTTCCACTCTGAATAGCAAGAGGTTGAAGGAGACCAGCTGGTCGTTGGTGCTCTGCTTTCACTCTTCTCGCAGACATCACATTCATTCACGAATTGAGCAATTTCGCTTCATTCGAGTCCACCAATATGACTGCTTGAGATCATGGTACATCTTCGTACTTCCGGGATGAATGGATAGAAGCGAATTGTGAGCCTCGCTCATAATGACTTTTCTCAGATCACCCTTAGGAACCACAATCCGTCCTCAAAGAAAAGAGTATCTTTGTCATCAATGTGGAAGCACTTATACTTGAAATGCCCTTGTCGATACCACGCTTCACCTTTTTCACCATGGTATCCTGAAGTTGAGCCTCACGAATCTGATCTTCCAAAGTAGGAGAGACTATGAGGTTGGCAAGAAAGCCTTGAGGAACAACTTGAAGATTCAGCTATGGAAAGCTTCACGAGATCCGTGGAAGGGCTTGAGGATTAAACTGCTGCAGAAGCCTTCCTGCTCAAAGCATCTGCAATGACATTGGCCTTGCCCGAGTATATTCAATACTTGGGTTGTACTCTTGAATCATTTCACCCATCGAGTCCGCCTGAGGTTGAGGTTGGGCTGAGTGAAGATGTACTTGAGACTTTTGTGATCGGTGAAAATGTCCACTTTCCTTCCCAACAAGAGATGTCTCCACGTTATCAATGCATGGACAATCGCCGCCAACTCAAGATCGTGAGTGGGGTAGTTCTTTTCGTTGGGCTTCAATGGCGAGAGGTATAAGCCACAACTCTCTTCTCTTGCATTAACACATCACCGAGACCTTGAAGAGAAGCATCACAGAAAACTTCAATGGCTTGGATTCATCAGAGGAGTCAAGACAGAGCTGTGACGAGTTTCTCTTTGAGAGTATTGAAAGCAACATCACACTCGGGAGACCGGACATACTTCACATGCTTACGAGGAGGTTGGAAAGAGGCTTTGCAATCTTGGAGAAATTCTCAATGAATCTTCGCAATAGCTTGCAAGACCAAGAAAATCATGAGCTGCTTGACATTCGAGGAGGTTCCCAATTCACAATTGCGGACACCTTCTCGGGATTAACAGCGATGCCCTTGGCGGAGATGATATGACCAAGATAAAGCACTTCATCAACCCAAAATTCACATTTGGAGAACTTAGCATAGAATTGATACTCTCGAGCTTGTCTAGCACCAATCGCAAATGTTTGGCATGATCCTTCTTATTCTTGGAGAAGACCAAAATATCATCAAGATAGACCAAAACGAATTCATTGGTGTAGGGGTTGAATATGAAGTTCATCATCCGAGAGAATGTTGGGGAGCATTGACAAGGCCGAAAGACATGACAGATATTCATAAGAACCAAAGCTTGTTACGAATGCTGTCTTGGGAATATCTTGTTCACGAATGCGAATCGATGATACCCCATACGAAGGTCAAGCTTGAGAACACTTTAGCACCTTTGAGTTGCTCGAAAAGCTCATTGATGTTGGGAAGTGGATACTTGTTCTTGATTGTCTTCTTATTCAATGGACGGTAATCGACGCAAAGTCGGTCCGTGCCATCCTTCTTCCGGACAAAAAGAACACCACAACCCCAAGGAGATGAACTCGGTCTGATCAAACCCAGACGCTCTTGTTCATCGAGCTGCTTCTTCAATTCCTTCAGCTCATCAGTCCAAGCTTGTATGGACGCTTGCAACGGGTTCGATGCGTGCTCAAGATCGATAACGAACTCAATCGGCCGATGAGGAGGCATACCCGAAGCTCTTCCGAAAGACATCTTGGTACTCACAAACGATCGAATCGAGAGATAGCATTCAATTCGCCCTTCTCATTGAGAGAAAACAACCGAATGGTTTCATCACGAGCGGCATAGATGATCACATCATTAGAAGAGTGAGTCAATTGAATTTCCCCGCAGCACAATCAAGCTGAGCTTTGTGCCGATAAAGCCATCCATTCCGAGAATAAGATCAATATCCGAGTCACCAAGAACAATTGGTTTAGCCAGAAATCTATAATCGCCCATCTTGATAGAAACATCCGGAACCATGTAGCTTGCATTCATGCATTTACCCGGGGAGACAACTGCTAATGGTCTAGGCAAATCTTGGAAAGACAACTCATGCTTAGATGCAAATGGTTTAGAGATGAAACTAAGCGATGCACCAGTATCAAATAAGACTTTTGCAGGAATATCATTAACTGAGAGATTACCCATTATCACATCAGAAGATTCCTCCGCTTGAGCTGCATTCATCATATTGACCTTGGCATGCTTTGGATTATGCTTGACCTTTGCATTGCTGGAAGATTTCACAGAGGAGGAGGCGGAAGACGCCTCTGGTTGAAGCACTTGTTCGCATAGTGACCTTCTCACGACATTTGTTGCAAGTCACCTCGAGAGCGGACGGTGGTAAGGAGCACTTGACCTTGGAGCTTGAGAATTTGACTTGTTCAGATAGCTGGGTTGGGTGGGTGGGAAGATCCACGGCCACCTGAGTTCTTCTCACGATAAGGCCGACGGAACGGAGGAGGAGGAAGGTAGAACTTCGCTGCTTAGCTGCCACTTGAGAGGAAGAAGAAGACTGAATCGCATCCCCGATTCTCTTCTTAGAAGCCTCACATTTGAGCTGGGCAGCTTCTTGCTTCAGAGCCATGTTGTAGAAATCATCATACTTTTCTCGCTCAAAAGCACAAGAGCTAATTGCAGATCTTCTCTCGCACCACCTATGAATTGATAGATCATACTCTTTTCATCGTGCACGCCTTGCTTAGCAAAACGAGCGAGCTTCGAACTGGATATTGTATTGATAGACAGACATGTTGCCCTGCTTGAGATTGCGGAACTCCTCACGCTTGCTCTCAACAACACTTTTCGAATGTGGTGAGCTCAAATCTCGGCGGAACTCATCCTGTAATGACACGACCTCCTCTCGAATCTTTGTATTGTTGGTACCACTCAGCAGCTTGATCCTTGAGTTGAAATGATGCAAACTTGACAAAGTCCTCGTGTCCGACATTGCTACAATCAAAATGCTTGCAGATGTCCACAAGCCAATCGTCGCGTCTGTGGCCTCGATACGTAAACCGAAAGACTTCGCTGATTAGCGAGGAACTGATCGAGAGTAGCAAAGTGCGGCTGATTGTTGCCTTGACCTTGATTTCCTTGATTGCCTTGCCCTTGAGTACGTTCTTGCAAGAGCTGCAAAATCATCTCGAGCATTGGCATTGGTGGCTGCCATGATAGTTGCCGGGCCTCCGGAGGCGGAGGTGGAGGTGGAGGGTCTGGTCGATCCCCATCATTGCGATCCGGATTCGAAGCGTTGGCGGAGCCATCTCAAGAGGGTGACATCCGTTAGTCCTTTGATAGACAAAAGATAAGTAGAATCAACGGATAGAAATTGCAACATATAGTCTTCACAATAAACATTCAACAAGAATGAACGAATGAATTCCAAAAGTTAATCATCACACGCCCATTAAGGTGAGAAGCCACTTAGATAAAGATATGGAAACAACATCGCCTTAGAAACAAATCGAATATCACAACCGAAAACAAAAGATTGGCTTCTAGAATGAGCTGGAACAAACACATGATAGAGATTTCGCCCAAAGTGTTCGTGGTGGGGCCCACACGGACACGACGATAGCGGACGTCACGAATGACAAACAAGACGCCCCGAATCAGCATAGCCAAGGATTCTTTAAGACGCCTCGCGACCATCGTAGAATCGACCGTGAATGGGCGGACCACTAGACGTTGAACCCCAATCTCAAATCATACATCCATCGGAAAGATATCACGTAAGCTACTAGAATTCCCACCTATAAACTCCCAAAACTTTCGGTTATGCAATCTGGTGTTGGGGATACAGGGACACAAAATATATCACCCAAACTAACAATACCTAGATCCGGTGATCCATCCGTCAACACATAACCAAGAAATCCTCGAAATCGTGTACCTCGACCTTCAAAAACATCCGTTATGCAAGTCATGGCAATACTCCCCGACTCGCCTCAAGATCGGGTTATCGGGTTATCTCACCAACAACCGCACAAAAGAGATTTCGATGTCGGCAAAACTCAGGTATTCCAGAATCGCAACGATTAAATTGTGACGACAACACCCGGAGCTCAACTCCCCGGACACCGCCACAACCCCTAAATGTCGAGGCACCAAGAACAATGTTCTCGTCACAAAACCATCGAACGATTCCAAGATACCCACGTGATCCTAAAAATTTTTTAGTGAAATTTGAGGAGAGAAGAGTCAAAACTACGTCGGGATACCTCACAGAGCGATTTAAGGACTGGGGAGTAAAAAGAATCCTACTCTCCGATATATATAATCCTAAGACTCAAAACATTTTCCATTCTAGACTCAACAACGCCAAACAAACAATCAAGTAGGGGGCTCCTAAGTCGGGGAAGGCTCTGATTACCAACTTGTAACGCCCCCGATGCGGCTATATCTCCCACGTGTCGAGGCACGACTTAGAGGCATAACCGCATTGAAAGCAATGTCTCAAGTGAGGTAATCTTCACACAACCCATGTAATAAATAAGGGAAAGAGATACATAGTTGGCTTACGACGCCACTTCACACAAGACATAAATAAACATCCATCATTGAGTACACTCAAGGTCCGACCACGGAACCAAAATAAAAGAAGATACCCCAAATGCTACACAGATCCCCGATCGTCCCAACCGGGCACCACTATCGATCATCGGAAAAGACACATAGTAACGACCACGTTCCTCGTCGAACTCCCACTTGAGCTCGGTTGCGCCACCTGACCGCATCGTCGGCACTGCAACTGTTTTGGTAGAATCTGTGAGTCATGGGGACTCAGCAATCTCACACCCGCGAGATCAAGACTATTTAAGCTAATAGGAAGGACAGGGTTGTAAAGTGGAGCTGCAGCAAGCGACTAGCATATATGGTGGCTACATTCGCAAAAGAGAGCGAGGAGAGAAGCAAATAACGGACGTGAAGCTAGTAGCGATCAAGAAGTGATCCTGAACTACTTACGTCAAACATAACTCCAACACCGTGTTCACTTCCCGGACTCCGCCGAGAAGAGACCATCACGGTTACACACGCGGTTGATGTGTATTTTAATTGAGGTCAACTTTGGGTTTTCTACAACCGACATTAACAAATTCCCATCTGCCTCATAATCGCGGGCACGGCTTTGAAAGATATTACCTGCAGGGTGTTCCAACTTAGCCCATTATAAGCTCTCACGGTCAACGAAGGATATTCTTCACCGGAAGACCCGATCAATCTCGAATCCCGGACTACAAGACATTTCGACAAAGAATAAAACAAGACCATCAAAGCCACCGAATGTGCCGACAAATCCCGATAGGAGCTGCACATATCTCGTTCTCGTGGCACACCGGATTGTCCAAACTTCCGATAGGCCATCTCGAGTTGCCCTGATGGCCACCGGGCGGTCGACAGTTTGGACCAGCACTCGAGGAGAACTGGCCGGGGTTAAAATAAAGATGACCTCGGCTCGCGAAAACCCGGGGAAAAAGGCTTAGGTGGCAAATGGTAAAACCAAAGTTGGGCCTTGCTGGACGAGTCTTATTCAAAGCGAACTGTCAAGGGGGTCCCATAAATCACCCAACCATGTAAGGGACGCAAAATCAAGGAATATAACACCGGTATGACGGAAACTAGGGTGGCAAGAGTGGAACAAAACACCAGGCATAAGGCCGAGCCTTCCACCCTTTACCAAGTATATAGATGTATTAGATATAGCAGATATATATATTGTGATATCCCCAACAATTAAACATGTTCCAAAAAGGAACAACATCTCCATGTTCCAACAAGGAACAAACTTCAGCTTCACCTGCAACTAGCAACGCTATAAGAGGGCTGAGCAAAGCGGTAACATAGCCAATCAACGGTTTGCTAGGAAAGGATGGTTAGGGCTGACATGGCAATATGGGTGGCATGATATAGCAAGTGGTAGGCATCGCAGCATAGGCATAGCAAAAGAGCGAGCAACTAGCATAGCAAAGATAGAAGTGATTTCGAGGGTATGGTCATCTTGCTCGCAATGTTCTCGAGTTGTCGAAAGCTTGATCCTCGTAAGCGTTCTCAACAGGTTCCTCGCTCACGCACTCGCCTCCGGCTCTACCCAAAGCAACAACACAAACAAAGGAACCACAATAAATCACGGTGCAATGCACAATCAACATGATGCAACACATGGCATGATATGCGGGATGTGATATGCAATGCGTAAAGCGCCCGAAGGAAAATGATGAACCAGGCATCAACTTGGCAAACCAAGTATGCCACTGGAAATATGAGATGATTTCAGTTGAAATCGATATAAAGATCACCGGAATCGGATGCACGGTTTGCAAATGACAAGCAAAACAAGAATGGCACAAATCTGCCATTAACAGCATGATACCACTTAGCAAGCAACAAGAAATTAAGCTACTGCACCCAAACGTACCAACAAGGTATATGGCAGTGATCTACACAAGATGCTTGACAAAAGATGAGCACTGAGCTACGGCTAATTCACATCATAACAGGTTCAAACAAGCATGGCAAAAGTGCACAAAATATCAGGCTGGACATGGCAAAAACAGCATCAGGTTGCAATGTTCAGAGCAGCAAAACTACATGCTACAGGACCTTAAAATATCAAAACATGGCATGGCATGAATCTACTAAAATCATAGAATAAAAGTCCCTTACTGACCATAAGCCAAAAAGGATCAGAAAATATAGTAACACCCATGTCAATATTGAAAGTTTCGTTAACAGATTCAGCAACATGACATGTCAAAAACTGATAACAAGTAGGCATGTTTACAAGCTCAATGCACTCACTACAGAGTCTTAGATGATAAACTAAGCATACATACATCAAGAAGACATGACATAGAAGACATACATGGCAAGAACAACCTCATAAAATCAATGGATCAACCACAACAACCTTGGCAAAATTGAATAACATGTAAACAATCTGCCAGGAAACATTTGATAGCAAAAGTAGAGCTCGATTGACTCAAGCTATGGCACTCCATAATTGCAAACAAAGGCATGGATGGATAGATCTAGTCATGTTTAACAAAACATCCTTACTGAAGTATCTCAAAATATGCATAGATCTCTCGGTATCATCAAGTTAACATGGCATCAAAATATCAGCAAAACAGAGCTGAAATCAGCAACATCAGGACACCTACTTTGCATGCTTGTGCTAGTCACCACATAGATCACAAAAATACATGGCATACACCCCTGGAAAGATGGCATGGCATATTACAAAACACATGTAGGACTCCAATTCATAGGGTGCACACATCAATCATGGCAAAAATAACAAAAGTGCAAGTTCTGTTAAGAAACAGAAACTAACATCACATAGCCCTATTCTAACAGCATTTCGGGCATCAAGATGAGCTCAAATGAAAATGATGCAATGAGATGAAATGATATACTCTTCGAGTCGAACATTTCGATATATTATACGCGCAAAATGGACCTATAGATGCAAAGATATAGCATGAAGAAAATGACACAAAATAATCACAGGGTGCAAAAAACTTAGAAGAAAAAGAGGGGGGGAAGAGAAAGTCAACGGGCTCGGCTGGATCCGATCGGGATCCGGATCGGGCGACGGCGCGCGGGCGGCACCGGGAGGGAGAGAAGGCGGCGGGCAGGGTCCGCCGGGCGCGTGGTGGCGGCGGGCGGCGGCGACGCTCTGGCGGCGACGGGCCGGCGAGATGGGATGCGCGGCGGGCGCCGAGGGCGGCGGCGGGCCGGGCGGGCGGGGGAGGCGGCCGAGGCGGCGGCTTCGGGCGGGGCGGCGGGGAGGCGGCCGAGGCGGCGGGAGGCGCCGGGACGCGGGCGGCGTCTGCTCGGAGGCCCGCGCGCTGGGTTTCGGGCGGGCGCGGCCGGAGACGGCGGCGCCACGTGGCAGCGGGGGATTAGCGCATGTCGGGCGGACGTGTCCGGCGCGGCGGACGCGTCCGCGCGCGCGCGAGGGGAAAATTAGGGTTTCGGGGTGGAATGATCCGCGAATTTCGGGAAGGTGTTTAAATAGGCATAGAGGGAGCTAGGAGAGTCCAAATGAGGTGTAGTTTTACCACACGATCGTGATCGAACGACGGAGAGCATGGAAGTGACTTAGATGGGTTATTGGGCTGTTTTGAAGGGTGTTGGGCTGAAACTTAAAAGAGGCCTTTGCGAGAGTGCGGTTAACTGTTGAGTACCAAACGAGCTCCAAATGACCCAAAACTTGACCGGTGGTCTACGGTGGTATACCAAGGCCACTAGACAAACCTCGGTCCATTTCGAGAAGGTTTAGTACCGCACACGGAAAAACGTAAAAGGGGCGCCGGGGAGATAGGAGTGCCGGATTGCAAAACGGACAACGGAAAAATGCTCGGAATCATGAGACGAACACGTATGCAAATGAGATGCACATGAAGACATGATATAAAATGCATGACATGGACAAAATGCAAAAAGAGGAAAACCCAACCACGGAGGGAATATCATATCACAATGCCGAAAATGGCAAGAGTTGGAGTTACAAATATGGAAAGTTACGTCCGGGGTGTTACAGAACGTGATCCAGAGGACTTGGACCCTATGTCAAGACATCAACCAGGAAGGCACGAGATAGGGGGCGCGCCTACCCCCCTGGGCGTGCCCTCCACCCTTGTGGGCCCCACGTTGCTCCACCGACGTCCTTCTTCCTCTTATATATACCTACGTACCCCCAAACTACCAGATATAGAGCCAAAAACCTAATTCCACCGCCGCAACCTTCTGTACCCGTGAGATCGCATCTTGGGGCCTTTTCAGGAGCTCCGACGGAGGGGGCAGCGATCACGGAGGGCTTCTACATCAACACCATAGCCTCTCCGATGATGTGTGAGTAGTTTACCTCAGACCTTCGGGTCCATAGTTATTAGCTAGATGGCTTCTTCTCTCTTTTTGGATCTCAATACAATGTTCTCCCCCTCTCTTGTGGAGATCTATTCGATGTAATCTTCTTTTGCGGTGTGTTTGTTGAGACCGATGAATTGTGGGTTTATGATCAAGTTTATCTATGAACAATATTTGAATCTTCTCTGAATTATCTTATGTATGATTGGTTTTCTTTGCAAGTCTCTTCGAATTATCAGTTTGGTTTGGCCTACTAGATTGATCTTTCTTGCAATAGGATAAGTGCTTAGCTTTGGGTTTAATCTTGCGGTGTCCTTTCCTAGTGACAGTAGGGGCAGCAAGGCATGTATTGTATTGTTGCCATCGAGGATAACAAGATGGGGTTTATATCATATTGCATGAGTTTATCCCTCTACATCATGTCATCTTACTTAAAGTGTTACTCTATTCTTATGAACTTAATACTCTAGATGCATGCTGGATAGCGGTCGATGTGTGGAGTAATGGTAGTAGATGCAGGCAAGAGTCGGTCTACTTGTCTCGGACGTGAGGCCTATATATTTGAACATACCTAGATATTCTCATAACTATGCTCAATTCTATGAATTGCTCAATAGTAATTTGTTCACCCACCGTAATACTTATGCTCTCGCGAGAAGCCACTAGTGAAACCTATGGCCCCCGGGTCTATTTTTCATCATATTAATCTTCCAACACTTAGCTATTTTTGTTGCCTTTCATTTTACTTTGCATCTTTATCATAAAAATACCAAAAATATTATCTTATCATATCTATCAGATCTCACTCTCGTAAGTGACCGTGGAGGGATTGACAACCCCTTTATTGCGTTGGTTGCGAGGATTTATTTGTTTGTGTAGGTGCGAGGGACTCGTGCGTGGCCTCCTACTGGATTGATACCTTGGTTCCCAAAAACTGAGGGAAATACTTACGCTACTTTGCTGCATCACCCTTTCCTCTTCAAGGGAAAACCAACACGGTGCTTAAGAGGTAGCAGTACACACCACTTAGACAGGCCATGATGAGGGTTCCACAGCCATGGACTAATGCCAGTCATCGGGTCAGGGGGCTTGGGTGTATCCGGCTGGGCCGAGAGGGGGGCACCCCTTGTAATCCGCGTGTATTAATAGTGATGCCATGCTATTTGAGACGATGGTATCCCCGACTTAGAGTTTTTCTTGAAATATGCTTTTTGTGATTCCTGGCATCCGGAAAGTTATTCTGGTGTGTGCTGGTGAGGTGTGTTTCCAACCCAAAAACCGTAATGGAAATTAGTCAAGGTCTAAACATTGGCTACAGGAATTCCATACATGTGGGTAAAGAGTACACCCTCTGCAGAGTTACATCTATTCGAATAGCCGTGTCCACGGTCAAGGGCATAGTTGGGAAGGGTCGAGTGTCGGTCCCGGTGTCAGTCTTTGGAGGAAAATAACTAAATTGAGCTTGATCCATCTTGCAAGATAATTATGGGCACCACCGAGGCTGCCATGAATAATATTGTTATGCATGTTATTGATGTGATGGACTAACCCGTTTCTCTTATTCAATTGTACTGAGTGTCACTTGGGATGGCTAGACTACCCGTGCACTCAGCTTTATTTTCTTTTCTGAGTATCACTTGGGATGGCTAGACTACCCGGATACTCAGTTTTATTTTCAAGACCTTACGTGGCGTCGCTTGAGTTCTCGGGCGGTCCTGTCTCGCCCGATTCTCTTTTAGACACCCATTTGGCATTTCTTTTCAACACCTTACGTGGCGTCGCTTGAGTTCTCGGGCGGTCCTGTCTCGCCCGATTCTCTTATAGACACCTGTTTGGCTTTTCTTTTTAAGACCTTATGAGGCATCGCTTCCAGACACCTGTTTGGCATTTTCCCTAGAACTTCTCGGGCAGTCTAACGCCCGATGTTCCACTTTAAATTTCTTGGCTATCACAACTTTTATTTGATTATTTATCCACATCACTACATTATCAAGTCATGATTTAATTCCAGTCAACATGTGCATTTAGCATAGCCCATCATGAGCATTTGCATTCGTTATACCTTTTGTTCATAATGGTTGCGAGTACATTCCAACGTACTCACAGGCTTGTCCCTGGCTATTGTCTTGGCCAGACCTGGAGGAGGACGAGCTTGCAGAGGAGGACTGCGCTAGCGAGCCCAACGCGTAGAGGTGTTCCCAGTTAGTCACATGTGGATTTGGAGTCTACCATGTGTATCATCCACTAGTGCTTCCACTACACAAATAAAATCGTCAAGCCTCACCCTGACGCTTGGCTTACTTTATTGTATCGGTGCTATATCACCGTCACCCACTGTCATATTCCACTGCCACCTGTTTTACAAGTTTGTACCAGATTGTAGAGCACTATGGCTCAACCCGATGTAATATTATGTGTTTACTGGTTATCTATATCAAGGAAGTCCACTAGCAGTCCTTATCTTGGGGCTGGTGGGACTTTGGGCTATTCTGTGATTTATTACGGAAGTGAGCCTGACAAACCTTGGTATCAGAGCCAGGATGACTGTAGGAAGCCCTAGGTGCGTTCGCTAGTAATAGGATCAGTCCTAACATTTTCTTAGTATGCATTTTGTGCATTGTAACACATTTTCCTTAGTCATCATATACCTATGATATGACTATTTGGATTTTTGTCTACTGTGGTAGATGTCTGGCGGCAGCTGTCCGACCCAGATATTTGCCAACGAGCCTGCGGGATTCTCCCGTCTTCTCGTCGTCATCGCTA
The DNA here is from genome assembly GCA_021605205.1 of Aegilops longissima. Lineage (NCBI taxonomy): Eukaryota > Viridiplantae > Streptophyta > Magnoliopsida > Poales > Poaceae > Aegilops > Aegilops longissima. The sequence goes on from CM038676.1 coordinate 171,093,626, forward strand.
GAGTAGCAGTGCGATCGCTAAGCCATCCAGAGTACACCATCTTCCTCGAGAGGATCACGGACACCCTGACCATGTACCAGGCCTCGGTATATATTCGGGGTGAATCCGACGAGCCCCACCGCAACTACCGCTTTGTTGGGAGAGTCATGCCTATTGAGAGGCATGCTATCCAGATGGCCACTCGTGAAGCCATTGCTCGTCTTAGGGACATCCTTCCAGTCATGCAGACCCGTCCCTATTATTACCTGCCATGCCATGTTCCGTACACAAGTCACTTTGCTTTCTCGTGCACCGCGGAAGAAAGGGACGAGGCAATCGAACCCCTGGTTCAATACATCATGGCTCTAGAATCAGTCTTCACCTCACTGGTGGATGACTATCTTATTATTTGAATGGACTTAGCTCGTGCGAGAGTACCTCACAGGAGGGAGATCCGTTCTCCATCACCACGTGCTCCACGCATACCGACTCCACCATATATCCCTTCTACTTATTCTGCGTTTCGAGGCCCATCCCCGAGCAACGAAGCTAGTCGCTTGGTTGCACCCATTCCCGTTAGAGCGTCACCACCAACAAGCACAGTGCCACTGCGAGCAGGCGTGGCATCAATGACTGTGCGACTGGAGACCATACGCGAGGAGGATGAGGAGGTCGAATCTTCAGCACCTCGTCTGGGACTCACACTTAGCAGGACCTATGACATCTCAGATACTCCGTGATGGCAGCCAAGGCAGCTACACCGTAACCACCCTTAAGGAGGTGTAGTTGTAAAATAGTTATCTTCTGTCTTTTTCCTCCCTTGTAAGATAGCAAGTAGTAGACTCAGACTGCAGCATTGTAGAAGTTAGAGCAGTGCGCTAGTTTTAATAAGCGGCCATCTACTATACGGCGGCGGCGTGCATACTGTATAATTAGATCATGCATGTATGATTAAGTCCTCCATGTATAATTAAAACCTGCATGTATAATATGTCTTGGTGTACTTGCGTCTTGGGAGGAGTTTTTTTTCAGTTTCTTAAAATTTTGTTTTTCTTTGAAATTCTTTTCTCATCATGTTACACCAATACCCCAGAAAGAAAATGCATCGCCCCTGGACTCGTTCTATGCCCAGTCCGCCAGAGGACAACTTTGCACAGATGGGAAACAATTTTACACCTGGACAGACAAGTCAACAAAGCAATGATTCTGCATGTAGCGACCAGACCCGAATGGATCTAGCGCTCTGTGCTCAGTGTCATCCCTGGATCAGTAATGCTGACACCACACAGTACTTCGAAGGATTTATAGCAGAGTAGCAATCACACACTTATTACATCGTTGTCCACAAGGAACTGAATAAAAATATGGCTTAAGGCCATCTAATAATAACAATGGAAGGCTTGGAAGATAAGCGAGTCCATCAACTCCAACGGCATCATCCGAGTATAGAACCACGACCTAACACCTTACTCGTAAATTCGAAAAAGTCTGCAACATGAAAAGTTGCAGCCCAAAACGGGTCACACATGGACTATCTTGGCAATGTAACACATAAAGAGCAATGAATGAATAAGCCTATACTACATGCATATTTGGCTGGTGGTAAGGCTCTCTGGTTACATTTGCATAAAGCTGATTTTCCCTACATCAAAGGAATAATTTTATTTAACTATCATGGTGGTTGTTAAACATTGAAGATGGTTGTGACATCCTCAATCCCAATTAAAAGGTACTCATCAAAACCCAATAACTTTTATTTAGAAGTAACATGTTGAGATTCACAAGATAATCAAGTACCGGATACTCAAATTGTCCATAACCGGGACACGGCTAATCATGATTAGTTTATACACTCTGCAGAGGTTTGCGACTTTTCCCCACAAGACTCGATCGCCTCCGCTTGGTTCTCGCACTACATGGTGTTTGAGAAGCGGATGACCGAGACATAGTCTTTCGAAGCGCTAGCACCTTACATGTGGGTAGACCGTACCAACCTATATCCCCTACATCAGCTAGTCTGCCCGTAAGAGTTCAGACGACTTAGTCAACTACGCCAGAGCCCATAATTGGCTTGTGGCTGCACACGGAAGTTTCAGTTTGAATAATCTTATGATCCCTTAGAGCCCGGGTGGCGGTCCGAAGAAATCTGAGCAAGTCTGATAGAAACCAGGTGCCTCAATCCACCCAGATGTGTGTTAGGTTGCCACCTTAGATAAACCATTAATTAAACAATCTCACATCTGTCATGGATATTCACTCACCCAATCCACGTCTACTAGCATAGCATGGCATGAACAAGCAAACGAGAAGTAACTCCCAAGGTTTCATAAGTAAAAGCAGTATTAGGTACTACCTCAATCTACTTCCCAAAACCCACAATTTAATTAGATCCTAATCATGCAAGTGTTTGAGGAATAGATCTAATGCATAAAACTGGGTATGAGAAGGGTATGATCAAAGTGTTACTTGCCTTGCTGATGATCCGCGTGTCCTAGAGATTCGAAGTAACAAGCGGCGCACTCCGGGTGATCTAACGCAGACAAACAACAAGCATACAATAAGTATTCATCTAATGCACAGGGAAATCTCGAATAAAAGATCTAACCAGAGAGTTCAACTTAAGAACCCTGGTTGCAAAAGAATCGAATCAAAATAAACTCCGAAAGTCGAAACTCGAGAGAGAACGTCTCGGTTTAGCAATCTGAAATTAGGTCAAAATTTCACAGTGGCAAAACTCTGTGAAAGTAGGGTAGTCGGAACGGCGGTTTCGTTCTGAAACTCCAGCGCTTGAATCACTGATTCCGATAAGCGGCGAGAAATAAAACAGTTTTGAAAATCAGATCGAAATCAAATCGGAAAAATAACGGATTAATTCCGATTAAAAGAAAAACGACGAACGAGTTAAAAAGCGAGCGTTAGTTAATGTAAGCGAATCTAACGAACGCGTTCACTGAAGCGAGCGGTTCGATGAGCGTCCGTTAATTAAGAAAACCAAAAAAAAACCAATCTAGGTTTTTAAAAAACCGAACACATATATATATTTTTTAAAAAAAAACCGGACGGTTCGGTAAGAAAACCGGATCGGGCGTGGGCGGCTACCTCCGGCGGCTCTTCGCGGGCGAGGCTCGGCGGGTCGGCGGGCTCGGTGGTCGGGAGGCGAGGCTCGGGGTTCGGCGATGGCGGCGTGCTCGGCGACGAGGGCGCGGCGGCGGCGTTCGGGCGGCACGGGCGGCTCGGGTCGGGTCGGGCGGGCGGGCGATGTGAGAGAGAGAGAGGGGCGGGGTATTTAAGAGGGGGGGAAGGAGAGAGGCGGCGCGGGTGGCTTGGGGAGGGCCAGGGGAGTCGGGTCAGGCGGACTCGTGGCGGCGGCGGGCTACCGTCCTCGAGCGGGACTCGGCGCGGAGCGCGCTGGGAGACGAGGGAGATGGGCCGGGGGGGCGGCTGGGCCTGGGCCTGGCTGGCGCTGGCCGGCTCGGCCTCGGTCCAGGGGGGGCGCTTTGTTTTTTTTTATATATAAAATTTAAAACAAAACAAATAAAATAAATATCAAATGAACTCCAAATTAATTAAAACAAATTTTCTCCGACTCCTAAAAATGAATCGAACAAAATGAACTTTAAAAATAAATACATGCATAATATATTTTAAATGCTCATTTTGCCTAAGCAAAATAAATCTCCAAAACCCAAATTTGGTTTATTTATAATATCTTCATTTTTCCTAATTGTTTGGGAAAGTCATATTATTCCTCTCAAGATATTTTTATAGGAAAAACTTTATGAAGATAATTTAAATAATCCAATGATCCTATTTTCAAAATTTGAGAGATCCCAAATATGAAAATTATGAAACTTCCAACTCTCTCCGAGGGTCCTTGAGTTGCGTGAAATTTCTAGGATCGGAAAATGCGAGAAAATATGATATGCATGATGACCTAATGTATAACATTCCAAATTGAAAATTTGGGATGTTACAAACCTACCTCTTAAGATGAATCTAGCCCTCGAGATTCGGGTTGGCTAGAAAATAGGTGAGGTGGTCCTTAAGCAAAACTTCCTCTCTTTCCCGGTGGCTTCATCCTCGGTGTGGTGGCTCCTTGAACTTTGCAAAACTTGATAACCTTCTGCGGGTAACTCACTGGCATAATCGAGAATCTTAACGGTCTTTCCTCATATGTCAAGTCATCCTTCAACTGAATTGCCTCCGGTGGGCTTGTGTCTCTTAACGGTACCTCTGCTATCTCGGGTGACATTTCTTCAATCGAGAAACATGGAATACATCATGAACTCTGACAGTCCTTCCGCAATTCCAACTTATACATAACTTCTCCCATGCGTTGCAAAATCTTATATGGTCCAACAAAGCGGGTGCTAACTTTCCTTTAACTCCAAACGCTTCACTCCTCAAGCGGGATACTCGAGATATACTGTCTCCAACTTCATACTCAATCGCTGCGCTTTGAATCGGCATAGCTCTTACATGCGGGTGGGCTACCTTGAGCCATCTCGAATCAACTTAACTTTCTGTTCGACTCCTTAATCAAATCTGGTCCAAACAATCGGCGATCTCGGTTTAGTCCCATGACAACGGTGTCCTGCACCTTCTTCCATACAAAGCCTCGAAGGTGCCATCTTTAAACTGGTTTGGTAAGCTGTTATTGTAGGAAAATTCTGCATACGGCAAATTATCATCCCAACTAGATCCATAATCTAGTGCACAAGCTCTCAAACATGTCCTCCAAAATCTGATTGACTCTCTCGGTCATCCATCGGTCGTGGGTGGAAAGTCTGTCTTTGAACTCAATCGGGTTCCCAATGTTTCGTGTAAGCTGGTTCCAAAATTTCAAGTAAACTGGGTTCCTCTATCGATACGATGCTCCTCGGAACTCCGTGTAAACACACAATTCTGGTCATGTATATCTTTGCCAACTTAGCACTGCTATAGGTAGTCTTGATTTGGAATGAAATGGGCTACCTTGGTCAAACGGTCGACTATGACCCAAATCGAGTCATATCTGAGCGGGTCTTTGGCAAACCTGTGATGAAATCCATACCTAGTTTATCCCACTTCCATTCGGTATCGGCAATGGTTGTAACAATCCTGCTGGCTTCGATGCTCGCCTTTACTTTCGACATACGCCATAAACTGCCTACATACTCGCAATATCCTTCTTCATTCCGGTCCACCGGAAAATATTCTTCAAATCCAAATACATCTTGGTATTCCCTGGGTGAATCGAATAGGGTGAATCATGGGCTTCTTGTAAAATCAACTTCACGATCTACGGGTCATTGGGCACATAAACACGGTCTTCAAACCATAGGGTATCATGCTCATCCTCACGAAATCCTTTAGCTTTTCCTTTGCTCATTTTCTCCTTTATAGAGGCAACTTCCTTATCGCCTTTTGGGCTTCTCTGATTTTGTCCATCGATGTCGATTGAATTTCCAATGTTGCTACATAGCCTCTGGAACTATTTCCAAACATAGCTCTCGAAGGTCCTCGGCTAACTCATTGGGTATTCCTCCCATCATTAGGGTATTGACGTGGCTCTTTCGGCTCAATGCGCCTCACATTCGACATTAGCCTTTCCGGGTGATAATGCAATCTCATATCATAATCCTTGATTAGCTCTAACCATCTCCTCTCATCGAGATTCAATTCATACGTGTGAAGATGTACTTCAAACTCTTGTGATCCGTATATACTTCACAATGATTTCCAATGAGAAAATGTCTCCACGTCTTCAAGGCATGCACAACGGCTGCTAACTCCAAATCATGAGTGGCATAATTCAACTCATGGGGCTTAAGTTGTCGTGAAGCATCTGAAACAACTCTTCCTTCCTGCATAAGCACTGCTCCAAGTCCTCGGCGTGAAGCGTCATAAAACACCTCATAATCCTTAGTTTGATCGGCAATATCAAAACTGGTGAGGTAACCAATCTTTTCTTCAACTCCACGAAAACTTGCCTCACAGTCCTCGGTCCATATGAATTTGTTTTCCTTCTTCAACAACTCTGTCATAGGCTTTGCAATCCTTGAGAAATTCTCAATGAATCTTCGGTAGTATCCTGCGAGTCCAAGGAAACTCCGAATCTCTCCAACTGTCGTTGGTGCTTCCCATTTGGTTACGGTCTCAACTTTTGTGGGGTCAACTGCTATCCCTTCTCCAGAAATAACATGTCCGAGAAATCCTACCTCCTTTAACCAAAATTCACATTTGCTGAACTTGGCATACAACTGGTGTTCCCTCAGTTTCTCCAAAACCAATCTCAAATGTTCCTTGTGTTCCTCTTCATTCTTCGAGAAAATCAAAATTTCATCAATGAACACCACGACGAACTTATCCAAAAACTCCATAAACACTTTGTTCATCAGGTTCATAAAATAGGCTGGTGCGTTAGTCAGTCCAAATGACATAACGGTATACTCATACAGTCCATATCTCGTGGTAAATGCTGTCTTGGGTATGTCTTGCTCCCGAATCTTCAAGCGATGGTACCACGATCGCAAGTCGATCTTAGAAAACACTTTGGCTCCTTGCAAGCGATCGAACAGATCATTTATCATCGGTAGTGGGTACTTGTTCTTGATTGTTACTTCATTCAATCCACGATAATCAACAACCATTCTCAACGATCCATCCTTCTTCTCCACCAATAAAGCGGGTGATCCCCAAGGTGAAGAACTTGGGCGAATAAAACCTTTATCCAATAGTTCCTTAATCGCTTCTTAATTTCTGCCAAATCCTTTGCGGGCATCCTATACGGTCGCCCGATATCGGGCCTGTTCACGCAACAGCTCGATCAAAACTCAATGTCTCTATCCGCGGCATTCACGGCAACTCTTAGGAAATACATCGGGATAATCCTTCACCACTGGTACTTCTTCTGTACCACTCTGTTAAGCAATTAACTTGTGCTCTCCTCGGCTCGTGCCGTGATACATACTTAATCCTTCTTCCTTACGGTGTGGTGAGCAAAATTGACCTTGTGGTACAATCTATGTTTCCTCCATACTTTGATAACCAATCCATTCCTAATATCACATCCAATCCTTGGGATTCCGAACTATTAGGTGCGAGGGAAAACATAGTGTCCGATCCTTAGTGGCGATCGATCACACCATTTACTAGCCATGTACTCTCCGGGTGAGGTTACTAGCATGGGTGACCTAAGGGCTTGGGTTGGTAACTTGTACTTATCCACAAATCCCTTGATATGTATGAATGCGATGCACCAGTATCAAAAAGAACAATTGCGATAAAGACTTAACCAAAAACTTACCGATTCTTGCATCGGGCTGATCTTCAACCTCCTCCACATCAATGTGGTTCACTTGTCCCCTGTTGAAAGGGTTGGGCTTCTTTCGAGCTTCCATTGCCATTTCCATTCGCCTTCGGACAGTCATTTGCATAATGCCCGATCTTGCGGCACTTAAAGCAAGTAATGTGACTCAGGTCTACCTTGGATGGTGTAGACGGGTTGGTGCGGTTCTGTCCGTTGCTTCCTCCATTCCCGTTCCCATTCTTGGTGCCATTATGGTTGTGCGAATTACCTCCTCCATGGGTATGTTGAAACTGAATTCCTGATTTAGGGGTATAACGAGGCTTCTTTGGGATCTGAGTTATACTTCCCTTGTCCATACTTCCGCTTGCAGTTCTCAATTTGTTGCTGCTTTCCCTCAATCATGAGAGCTCGGTCTACTAACTCCTGGTAGTTATTGAAACTTGCTACCATCAACGGCATCTGAACTCATCATTCAGTCCTTCTAGAAACTTCTCTGTTTAGTCGCATCCGTAGTAGCGTCATCCGGGGCATAACGTGCTAGTTTGCTAAAGTCATCCACGTCATCGCCAACAGTTCTTCCTCCTTGGCGAGGGTTGCGAAACTCACGCTTCTTCATGGCCATGGCTCCTGCTGAAACATGGGCTGTCGAAAAGCTTCTGAAACCTGGTCCCATGTGGCGGTGTCTACGGATAAGTGGTGTGAAATTCTCCCACCATCTTCTTTGCGGGTCCTTCAAGCTGATGTCTGCAAACTTCACTCTTTCACCATCTGTGCATCCTGCAGTGGTCAGCTCCTTCCTATCTTGCGGAGCGGTCATCTGCTACAATTGGCTCGGTGCTCTTTGGAATACACGGCGGGTTCAGTCTAAGAAGCGAGTCGATGATCCGCATGGTGGTGGTGGTGGCGGTGGGTTGTTGTTGTTGTTGTTGTTACGCACCAATGTTTGAATCGGGGTATTCGCTGCTGGATCAATTGGGTGATCTCTGGCGGGAAAAGCGAATCCGGGTCGCGTCTCGGAGGCATCTGAAGGGTTTAGAAAAGGAGAGAAAGTAGAATAGAATGAGGTCTAAGGGAAATCACTACCCAAATGCACATGAGCAAATCACACAAAATTCACTTCATTCAATCAAACAAGGGTTACAACGATCTAACTATCGCAAAAGTGCGTGTATTATAATGTTTACATGGAGGAATACTACTAATATGTGGGGACTTCTACTAATTTGAACGGTGGAAGACTCCATGATGTACGCTCGACTTCGTCTTCAAAGTCGGGTTCACTTGGATCCGAATCGAGTCGTCGATGTTGATGTAGTCGATTTGGTGTTCGACATACTGGTCTTCATTCTGGCGCCAACTTCTTCTTGAGTTCTTCGATCTCGTACTTAAGATCGTTATTGTGTCTTGCGAGCTACGATCTCGTCCATGTAGTCCTTGCGTGTAGTCTTTAGTTCTTCTTCCAATTCGATGATCCTTTCCTTCGTCTTACGCAACTCCAACATGTCATTGCACATTTGATTCTCTGGCGTCGAATGTGCTGATTTAACTCTGGATGAAAGCTGCAATGGACCTATCCTTCTTGGTGTTGACGACGTCCCGCTTGTCATCTCGGCGTCCGCAAATCTGGTAGATGGTGTCCTTGAGATCTTCTTGATAGACTTCTCCAATGCGTCCCATGGTGATGTGAGCTGCCATGCTCTTTCCTGGACTCAAGTGGGTGCAATCTGAAAACACTATCTATTGGCTTGGTGATTGGGGCGAATGTCCTTCTGGAACGTGAGCATGAATCTTCAGCGCTCCTCTTGAGCAGAGTGGCGTTGAAAGTCCGGTGAAGCTTGGTAGTCCAATGTTCGGTACTTAGTAACTTCCTTCAAGTGAAATCCAAAAGGTGTGCCTTCATCCGGTTGGGTGTACTTGATCTTCGCGTCAAATCATCCTAAAGAGAGTAGAAAAGATGAGGAGTTAGAAAGTGAGAAGAGAGAGTGATCTATGGCTTTAACTTAGTGGTCGTGTCCTCACGGTCGGCGTGTGCTCGATACCATTCTCTCAGAGCGACCAGACCGAATGGATCTAGCGCTCGTGCTCGGTGTCATCCTGGATCGAGAATCCGACACCACACAAGACTTGAAGGATTTATAGCAGAGTAGCAATCACACACTTATTACATCGTTGTCCACAAGGAACTGAATAAAAATATGGCTTAAGGCCATCTAATAATAACAGCGAAGGCTTGGAAGATAAGCGAGTCCATCAACTCCAACGGCATCACCGAGTATAGAACCACGACCTAACACCTTACTCGTAAATTCGAAAAGTCTGCAACATGAAAAGTTGCAGCCAAAACGGGTCAACACATGGAATATCTTGGCAATGTAACACATAAAGAGCAATGAATGAATAAGCCTATACTACATGCATATTTGGCTGGTGGTAAGGCTCTCTGGTTACATTTGCATAAAGCTGATTTTCCCTACATCAAAGGAATAATTTTATTTAACTATCATGGTGGTTGTTAAACATTGAAGATGGTTGACAGCATCCTCAATCCCAATTAAAAGGTACTCATCAAAACCCAATAACTTTTATTTAGAAGTAACATGTTGAGATTCACAAGATAATCAAGTACCGGATACTCAAATTGTCCATAACCGGGGACACGGCTAATCATGATTAGTTTATACACTCTGCAGAGGTTTGCGCACTTTTCCCCACAAGACTCGATCGCCTCCGCTTGGTTCTCGTGACTACATGGTGTTTGAGAAGCGGATGACCGAGACATAGTCTTTCGAAGCGCTAGCACCTTACATGTGGGTAGACCGTACCAACCTATATCCCTACATCAGCTAGTCTGCCCGTAAGAGTTCATGACGACTTAGTCAACTACGCCAGAGCCCATAATTGGCTTGTGGCTGCACACGGAAGTTTCCAGTTTGAATAATCTTATGATCCCTTAGAGCACAGGTGGCGGTCCAAGAAATCTGAGCAAGTCTGATAGAAACCAGTGCCTCAATCCACCCAGATGTGTGTTAGGTTGCCACCTTAGATAAACCATTAATTAAACAATCTCACATCTGTCATGGATATTCACTCACCCAATCCACGTCTACTAGCATAGCATGGCATGAACAAGCAAGCGAGAAGTAACTCCCAAGGTTTCATAAGTAAAAGCAGTATTAGGTACTACCTCAATCTACTTCCCAAAACCCACAATTTAATTAGATCCTAATCATGCAAGTGTTTGAGGAATAGATCTAATGCATAAAACTGGGTATGAGAAGGGTATGATCAAAGTGTTACTTGCCTTGCGATGATCCGCGTGTCCTAGAGATTGAAGTAACAAGCGGCGACCGGGTGATCTAACGCAGACAAACAACAAGCATACAATAAGTATTCATCTAATGCACAGGGAAATCTCGAATAAAAGATCTAACCAGAGAGTTCAACTTAAGAACCCTGGTTGCAAAAGAATCGAATCAAAATAAACTCCGAAAGTCGAAACTCGAGAGAGAACGTCTCGGTTTAGCAATCTGAAATTAGGTCAAAATTTCACAGTGGCAAAACTCTGTGAAATTAGGGTAGTCGGAACGGCGGTTTCGTTACGAAACTCCAGGCGCTTGAATCACCTGATTCCGATAAACGAGCGAGAAATAAAACAGTTTTGAAAATCAGATCTGAAATCAAATCAGAAAAATAACGGATTAATTCCGATTAAAAGAAAAACGACGAACGAGTTAAAAGCGAGCGTTAGTTAACGAGCGAATCTAACGAACGCGTTCACTGAAACGAACGGTTCGATGAACGTCCGTTAATTAAGAAAACCAAAAAAAAAAAACCAATCTAGGTTTTTAAAAAAAACCGAACACATATATATATATTTTTTTTAAAAAAAACCGGACGGTTCGGTAAGAAAACCGGATCGGGCGCGGGGCGGCTACCTCCGGCGGCTCTTCGCCGGCGAGGCTCCGGCGGGGTCGGCGGGGCTCGGCGGGTCGGGAGGCGAGGCTCGGGGTTCCGGCGACGGGCGGTTCGGCGACGAGGGCGACGGCGGCGGCGTTCGGGCGGCGGCGGGTCGGTCGGTCTTGGCGGCGGGCGATGTGAGAGAGAGAGGGGGGGGGGTATTTAAGAGGGGGGGAGGAGAGAGGCGGCCGGGTGGCTTGGGAGGGGCCAAGGGAGTCGGGTCAGGCGGACTCGGCGGGAGGCTACCGTCCTCGGCGGGACTCGAGGCGGGCGCGCTGGGAGGAGACGAGGGAGATGGGCAGGGCGGCTGGGCTGGGCTGGCTGGGCTGGCGGCTCGGCCTCGTCTCGAGGGGGCGCTTTTTTTTTTTATAAAATTTAAAACAAAACAAATAAAATAAATATCAAATGAACTCCAAATTAATTAAAACAAATTTTCTCCGACTCCTAAAATGAATCGAACAAAATGAACTTTAAAAATAAATACATGCATAATATATTTTAAATGCTCATTTTGCCTAAGCAAAATAAATCTCCAAAACCCAAATTTGGTTTATTTATAATATCTTCATTTTTCCTAACTGTTTGGGAAAGTCATATTATTCCCTCTCAAGATATTTTTATAGGAAAAACTTTATGAAGATAATTTTAAATAATCCAATGATCCTATTTTCAAAATTTGAGAGATCCCAAATATGAAAATTACGAAACTTCCAACTCTCTCCGAGGGTCCTTGAGTTGCGTGAAATTTCTAGGATCGGAAAAATGCGAGAAAATATGATATGCATGATGACCTAATGTATAACATTCCAAATTGAAAATTTGGGATGTTACACTGCATTTTCACAAGTGTTCCGTCTGTACGAGCAAAGTCAGGAACAGCACCAGGAAATGATGCAACACTTGATAAATACGGGGAATCACCAAGGATAACACCAACCCAGGTCAAAATTATCTGAACTCCAGAAGACCAACCCAACGGTCTTTTCTCATGCAGATAAACCTCTGGAGGCAGACGACTGGCTACGTGACATTGAAAGGAAATTTGTCATAGCCCAGTGTACAGACCAGGAAAAAGTACTATATGCTCTGCATTACTTTTCCGGTACAGCAGCATCATGGTGGGAAAATATATGCCACACGCATCCCAATGGAGGGGACATGACCTGGGAGCAATTCAAGGAAAACTTTCAGGAAGCCCATATCCCCAATAGTATCATGAAGTTAAAGAAACGAGAGTTTGAAGATCACAAGCAACGGGGCACAACGGTAACCCAGTACCTGGACAGATTTACTCAGCTAGCTAGGTACGCCAATGATGAGTACATGACAGAGAACAAAAGGATGGAAAAGTTTCTGGGCGGACTTGTTCCATCTTTGAAGTTCCAACTGGTGGTCCACACCTTTCCAGATTTCAAGACACTGGTAGACAAGGCTATTATTCTAAAAAATGAGCACCACAGCCTGAATGAGATCCGCAAGCGCCGTATGAACCAGTCAGCACTAGTCCGCAACAACAGGCCCCGAAATGAATTTCAGAAGCCTGTGATACCCCGACCAGCAGTACCGACACCACGACCGCAACATAATCGCAGCACTTTCAACAATTGGGCCAAGGAAACTGTGTACCATCCTGGCATAACTTGCTACGCCTATGGTGCGGAAGGGCATTACGCTAGGCAGTGCCCAAAACTGGGAAATAATGCTTCAAGACCCAACAACAATGGCCGCGGGACAAAGGTAGCCCCATGACACAACAACCCCAATAACATCCAGAGAAAGGGACAGGTTAATCATGTGATGTTTGAGGAAGCCCAGAATGCACCAGACATCGTGTTTGGTATGTTCCCTGTCAACACAATTAATGCTACAGTTTTATTTGATTCCGGAGCTTCCCATTCGTGCATCTCTAAAAGATTTGCCTTGAAGAATCAATTTTCTTTTTTGTCGTTGGAAAATTCAATGGTTATTCAGTCCCCGGGATCAAAGCAAAGTACGCAATGGTACTGCAAGGATGTGAGCATTGACATCAAAGTAACGAAGTTTTTAGCCAACCTTATTGTGTTGGAAGCAGTCGATCTGGACGTCATTATGGGAATGGACTAGTTGAGTACAAATAAAGATTTTATAGACTGCTACGGCCATACAGTAACTCTCACAGACTGTTAAGGGAAAACAGTAAAGGTTGGTACAAGGAATGTCCACCTCGCAAGGAAAATTAAATCAAGTGGACATGACAGACTTACGCAAAGTTCCTGTGGTATGTGAATATCCAGACGTATTCCCTGAGGAGCTGCCATGCATGCCACCGGATTGTAGGATTGAGTTCGTTATTGAACTAGAACCCGGAACGGCACCCATCTATAAGAAGCCGTACCACATGGAACCAACAGAGCTTGTTGAGCTAAAGAAGCAAATCAAGGAGTTATTGGAGAAGGCATATGTCCGACCCAACTTGTCACCATGGGGAACACCGGTGTTATTCGCCAAGAAAAAGGATGGTACCTTAATGTTGTGTATTGATTATAGGGCACTCAACCTGGTCACAATCAAAAATAAATATCCACCACCACGGATCAATGACTTGTTCGACCAACTGGCTGAAGCCAAGGTGCTCTCAAAAATAGACTTGAGATCAAGCTACCACCAATTAAGGATCCGATCATCAGATGTACCAAAGACTGCCTTTACCACCCGATATGGATTATATGAGTTCACTGTGATGACTTTTGGATTAACCAACGCTCCTGCTTATTTTGTGCATCTCATGAACAAGGTCTTTATAAAATACTTGGATAAGTTTGTGGTTGTGTTCATTGATGATATACTTATTCATTGCAAGACACCGGAAGAACCTGAAGAACACCGGAAGAACAAGTAAGTGTGAATTTTGGTTACGAGAAGTTGGCTTTGTAGGACATGTTCTGACACAGGATGGAATAGCAGTAGACCCAAGCAAGGTAAAAGATGTCTTGGGATGGAAGCAACCCACCAGCGTAACAGAAGTCAGAAGTTTTCTTGGTTTGGCTGGCTACTACCGACGATTTATTGAAGGGTTCTCCACCATAGCAAAACCCATGACTCAGTTGCTCAAGAAAGAAAAAAAGTTTGAATGGACCGAAGCATGCAAGAAAAGCTTCCAGGAATTAAAGAAGAGATTAACAACTGCACCCGTTCTGACCGTGCCAGATGTACACAATTTTTTTGATATATACTGTGATGCATCCGGAAAGGGCATTGGATGTGTCTTAATGCAAGAGAGAGAAGTCATAGCGTATACTTCAAGGAAACTACGACGACACAAAGAGAATTATTGTCAGTGTACTAGAGTAGGGGTACCCTAGTATCCCGAACTCGTGCAGGCGATCATGACACCCGGCGGGGCTGGCCTGGGGACCGCCAAGGTCCTCCGCGGCTCCTTTGGAGCCATTCAAGAACAAAGTATTCAAGACCCCGGCAAGAAGAGCTTGCCGGGAAGGCCACTCAAGGCACGCAGAAGACAAGGCCCCGGCAAGAGGAGCTTGCCGGGAAGGCTTGGTGAGAGACAAGCTCCCGAGCACGACAAGGATTCAGCTGCGGCAAGGTGCTTGCCGCGGCAGGCAACCTCTCTTCATCTCCGCTCCAGCTCATCCGCCAACGTGTCGCCGTGGAGCTACTCCAGGCACGCGTGTCAAAGGGCTGTGCAGCCAGCGGAGAGCAGCGATAAGCGGCGCTGACAGGCTTACCATCGTGGCAAACGGTGGAGCACTTGACGGTCCCTGTTGCACTGTTTAGGCGACAGGGATGGGCATTTATTGATTTTGTCCCTTGCCGTCAGAGTTAGGTATATGCACTGTACACTGTACAAAGTGGTGTACCTACTACTGTTTTTCCATTTGTACCCTCATCTACGTTGCCACCTGTCAGTGACCCCTTGAGCCTATAAAAGGAGGCCCAAGTGCAACGTAGAAAGGGCTCGGCTGGTTCGACTCATTCGACTCATTCGAGACCACACTCACTCAGTCTAGGTTTTGTAGCTCTCATTGCTCCCTAGCAAGAACACAAATAATCAAACAAGCAGCAGTAGGAGTATTATCTCTCCGGAGAGCTCCGAAGCTGGGTAAATCTGCTCGTGTGCATCGCCTCGATCTGCTCTTCGTGCAATCTCCGCCCCCCTCCGAACCACAAGGGACTCGGTCCCATAGGTGTTCGTGGGTCACGGTCAGCTTCCCCGACATCTTTGGCGCGCCAGGTAGGGGGCGTCGAGGCTGTGTGAACCTGATCCGGCGTTCACATGAGCAACAATCTTCACCAACATGCCACCGAAGAAGAAGGCTTCAGCAGCAGCAGAGCCATCCGCGTCAAACCCACCACCACCGGAGCTGAAGAGTGGTGGGGAAGACGCTGGCGGAGGAACGGGCATCGTCGAGGGAGCCCACGACACTGCCAGGTCCAACGACAAGGCGGCGCAGGCTTCGGCGTCCTAATACGTACCGCGTCCTTCTCAAGAGGAGCGGGACCGACAGCGTCATGGTGCTCGCAGCGCCATACGCTCGTTGGATCAAGGCCAAGCTGGAGGATCCCGAGGCCCTCGAGACCCGCATGCACGCCAGCATGCTGGTATGAGCGGAGTACGATCGCTTGGACGGGATGCTGCTCCTCCTAACTTGGTTAGAAGTCCGAGCACATCCCGTTCCTCGCTCCGCACGCCATTGCCACCCACCACTCTGAAGAAGCCTTGGCGAGCTCAATTGCTTCTAGATTACCCTCCAACGGCCGACAAGGTCGACGAATGGAGGGCCACCATCCAGAGTCTCATCGGCTTTGCCAACGGCGACGTCCCGCGACAACCAAGCACGTCGCAGCCGCGGCACGGCGACAAGGCACGAGCCGGTGGCGACGAGACCTGTGGGGGTGCAACCACCATGCACTCCCCTTCCCGAAGGCCAAAATCACCAGCTCCTCGGATCCACCTCGACAGCGATTCCATTGCATCTTCGGATCCGCGAGCTCGTCGCGACCAGCGCCAAGTTCTTCAAGAACGGCAAGAAGAAGACGCTCGAACTCGCATCGAGCGCTGAAGAGAAGCGCGACGTCAATCCGATCAACGCGCTGGGCCCGCTGTCGACATGCAAGCGCCAGGGGAACCAGGTGACTTGCCATACGCAGTAGGTTGCCCTGCGTTCACTCGTGAGCTGCGGCAAGTCCAGTGGCCCGACAAGAAAAACTTCAAACCAGATGTGCCAGACAAGTATGATGGCAGGACACACCCATCGGAGTTCCTCAGCATCTACACCATTGCGGTGCAAGCTGCAGGGGGACGAGACGATAAGATCCTCGCCAACTACTTCCCGCTGGTACTGAAGCCAAATGTCAGATCTTGGCTCATGCACTTGCCGGACAATTCCACATCTTCTTGGGCAGATTTATGCCATCAGTTTGTTGGCGCCTTCACAGGCGGCCACAAGCCTCATGGCCAAGAGAGTGACCTTCACCTGCTTGCCCAGAAGGAAGGAGAGTCCCTACGCAAGTTCATCCAGAGATTTAGTCGTGTGCATTACAACATCCCAGATGTCCACCCTGCCGCGGTGATCAGCGCGTTCCATCAGAACGTGCGGAACCGCAGGATGAGGGAGGAGATGGCGATGTGCAAGGTAAAGGACGTCAGCGAGCTCATACGGCCGACAAGTGTGCGCGTCTTTGAGGAAGGAGGAGACTCCGGAGAGAATGTTGAAGCAGGATCGGCGGTGAGGAGACCGCCCGGCAAGGAAGAGCCGGCGGCGAAACATGTAAAGAAGAAGAACAAAGAAGGACTAGTTGTCGAGCAGTCCGCAACGGAGGTGGCGCCAACAAGGCTAAGGCTGGTGGCTCCGGCAAGGAGGTTGCCACGACACCGACCGCCAAGCTGTGGCGGCCGCCGACAGCAGTGACAGCTCCAACAAACAGATCTTGCAAGATTCACCGCACCAAGGGCCACGACCTTGAGCTGCAAGAAAGTCGAGCAGCTTGTCGAACTTCGAAGGCGAGTACGAGCGGCGAGACAAGGAGAAGGCCTGGGAAGGTGCAGGGCAGCTAGCAAGAAGAGACCCGGCGGGGAGGCGCCAGCGGCAAGGCCAAGCAGCGGCAAGAGACAGACCTCCAGCGGCGCGACAAGGATGAAGACGAAGATGATGATAAAGATATGGAAGATGATGAAGCTGATGAGCAGGAGTTTCAGAAGGCAACAGAGGTTCTCTGCGTTGACGGTGGTGCTTCTCTGCATACCTCGCACCGCCAACTCAAGCAGTGGATGCGAGAGGTTAATGCAGCAGAACCATCCGTGGAGTCGCGCAAACCTCTGAAGTGGTCCAGCACGCCTATCATCTTCGATATTGAGGACCACCCTGATCGCATAACTGCGGTCGGGTGCCTGCCGATGTTGGTCTCACCAACCATCCGCAACCTCAAGGTCACCAAGATGTTAGTTGACGGCGGGGCCGGCTTAAACCTGATCTCCTCCGCAGTACTCCAGAAGCTTCAAATCCCTGACAGCGAGCTCGAAGAGACTGGTACGTTCCAAGGGATCAACCCAGGAAGGAGCAAGCCGAGAGGGAAGATCACGTTGCCAGTAACATTTGGCAGCGAGCTGAATTTCAGAACTGAGAGGGTCACATTCGACGTTGCTAATTTCCCATTGCCCTATAATGGGATACTTGGCCGTCCAGCACTGGCCAAGTTCATGGCAGCCTCTCATTATGCATACAACTTGCTCAAGATGCCCGGCCCGATAAGCGTCATTTCTGTTCATGGCGACAAGAAAGATGTGCGGACACCTCGTCGTGGATAAGGCCGTATGACTCAGCTCCGCCCGTTAATGCTTCTGGAGTATTCCCTCGACCTCATCCACTCCTCACCGCCCCCGACCGCCATCCAAACCTACCTCGTCCGCCGGAATAACTCCGGCGTGATCCACTCCACCACTGACCTGCTCGGACCGCCTATAAAAGGCCACCCCAAGCCTCGTTAATCACCCACACCACTCCACCACCATCCCAATCTACCTCCCGAACACTACCTCGACCTCGAGAAGGTCTTCTTCCCAGGCTTTGACTACCGATCCGCCGCCACCCTTTCCGATCAGCACGACACCACTACTCCACCTCCACCTCCAAAAATCTGCCAGTAGCCCACTGATCCACCATGTGATCGTTTCCGCGCTTCAATTTGACAACCGGAGCCCTCTCCGACGAAGCCCACAACCACCCAACGCCGACGTCCGCTGGAGTCAACCTCGCCATCGTGGTGCTCGCCGGCGACCACCACCCACTGACGCGGGGCGCCACCCCGACCACGTCCCAACCATCGCCGCCTCTTGAAACACCGGCGATCGCCGCTGGTGACCACCACCTCCCCTTTGTACACGCGTGCGTAAAGCGCGTTTGAATTTCAAACCTGACGGGTGGGGGCCACCCGTCAGTATTCTGTTCTTTTCTATTATTTTCGGAAGCGTCTTTTCGGGTTTACGCTTTCTTCCCAGGGAAGCGTATTTCTGCCGAGGCGTTTTCACTTATTACCGCAGGGACCTGCTGGCAATTATTTGTTACAAAGAGGTCCCTGGTTTTAAATCCTTAATAATTAAAACACACATCAGTTTCAATTGGTTCTTTTTCTGAAATTATTATTTTTCACTCTAGTTTATTTTAGTATTTATTTAAAAATAGTTTGAGACAACTTTTTGTGCGGTTGCAAAAAAGTTGAATTTGGACTTTTATTTTCAGAAAACGAAGAGGGGGACTATACCGGAAGTTTTGAAGAACCTCTTGCTGATTACATTGGTCAAGGAAAGCATTATTGGACTTGGGTTATAATGAATTACCTGCCTGGTTGCATCGGAATAGTTTTGCACCGTATAGTAGTAATAGTAGAAGCATGCATCGGTCACGTCAATTTAAGCACTATTGCATGAACCCTGTTGCAGGTCATGTGAGCACTATTTCACTCTTCAGGTATTTTGCTAAGGTATGAATGTGGAAAGAATCCAGGAGTGTATCTCCTGCCTTGTACGTGCCGATGGGCACAGACAATGTTACGACACGACGGTATCACTGTGGCATGTGAGACATGCCAGTCTTAATAACAACACCTCCTGAGTCGACCTAGAATCGAGTCTTGTTCCGTTAAGCCTAACTACACATCATGCTGCCACTTGTCTTCCTGCAAGGGGAGTGCGATTTAGTAAGTTGTTAACCCCTTTCTGTGTACACACCACTTAGAGAGGCCACGATGAGGGTTCCACGACCATGGACTAATGCCAGTCATCGGGTCAGAGGGCTTGGGTGTATCCGGCTGGGCCGAGAGGGGGGCACCCTTGTAATCTGCGTGTATTAATAGTGATGCCATGCTATTCGAGACGATGGTCTCCCCGACTTAGAGATTTTCTTGAAAGTTGCTTTGTGTGATTCCTGGCATCCGGAAAGTTATTCTGGTGTGTGCTGGTCAGGTGTGTTTCCAACCCAAAAACCGTAATGGAAATTAGTCAAGGTCTAAACATTGGCTACAGGAATTCCATACATGTGGGTAAAGAGTACACCCTCTGCAGAGTTACATCTATTCGAAGAGCCGTGTCCACGGTAAAAGGGCACAGTTGGGAAGGGTCAAGTATCGGTCCCGGTGTCGGTCTTTGGAGGAAAATAACTAAATTGAGCTTGATCCATCTTGTAGGATAATTATGGGCACCACTGAGTCTGCCATGAATAATATTGTTATGCATGTTATTAATCAGATGGACTAACCCATTTCTCTTATTCAATTGTACTGAGTGTCACTTGGGATGGCTAGACTACCCGTGCACTCAGCTTTATTTTCTTTTCTGAGTATCACTTGGGATGGCTAGACTACCCGGATACTCAGTTTTATTCTCAAGACCTTACGTGGCGTCGCTTGAGTTCTCGGGCGGTTCTGTATCGCCCGATTCTCTTTTAGACACCCGTTTGGCATTTCTTTTCAAGACCTTACGTGGTGTCGCTTGAGTTCTCGGGCTGTCCTGTCTTGCCCGATTCTCTTTTAGACACCTGCTTGGCATTTCTTTTCAAGACCTTATGAGGCGTCGCTTCTAGACACCCGTTTGGCATTTTCCCTGGAATTTCTCGGGCGGTCTAACGCCCGATGTTCCACTTTAAATTTCTTGGCTATCACTACTGTTATTTGATTATTTATCCACATCAGATCCACATTACCAAGTCATGATTTAATTCCAGTCAACATGTGCATTTAGCATAGCCCATCATGAGCATTTGCATTCGTTATACCTTTTGTTCATAATGTTTGCGAGTACATTCCAACGTACTCACAGGCTTGTCCCTGGCTATTGTCTTGGCCAGACCTGGAGGAGGACGAGCTTGCAGAGGAGGACTGCGCTAGCGAGCCCAACGCGCAGAGGTGTTCCCAGTCAGTCACCTGTGGATTTGGAGTCTACCATGTGTATCATCCACTAGTGCTTCCGCTACACAAATAAAATCGTCAAGCCTCACCCTGACGGTTGGCTTACTTTATTGGATCGGTGCTATATCACCGTCACCCACTGTCATATTCCACCGCCACCTGCTTTACAAGTTTGTACCAGATTGTAGAGCACTATGGCTCAACCCGATGTAATATTATGTGTGTACTGGTTATCTATATCAAGGAAGTCCACCAGCAATCCTCATCTTGGGGCTGGTGGGACTTTGTGCTATTCTATGATTTATTACGGAAGTGAGCCTGACAGGAGTTCTCGTACGTTTGCTTTCTTGCATGTTGAACTTCTTGAAAAGATCCTTGGTATACTTTGTTTGCTCGATTTGCAGACCAAGAAAAAAAATTGAGTTCACTCATCATAGACATCCCGAACTTTTCCGACATTAACCTAAAATGAGGGTTAGTAGAACCAAATATGATATCGTCAACATACATTTAGTACACAAATAATTCTCCATTAACCCTTTTACTAAAAAGAGTAGAATCAATTTTCCCAATCTCAAAACCTTTTTCAATAAGAAACTTAGTCAAGCATTTATACCAAGCTCTTGGGGCTTGTTTAAGACCATAGAGAGCTTTGTGAAGTTTGTGGACATGATTAGGTTTCTTGGGATTAACAAAGCCGGGAGGTTGTTTAACATAAACTTCCTCGTCAATTTCACCGTCTAGAAAAGCACTTTTAATGTCCATTTGATATAGGGTGATATCATGGTGATTGGCATAAGCAAGTAAAATGCGAATGGACTCAAGTCTAGCAACGGGGGCATATGTCTCACCATAGTCCATACCTTCGACTTGAGTGTAGCCTTGAGTAACGAGACATGCCTTGTTGTGTACCACTTGTCCATCCTCATCTTGCTTATTCCAGAACACCCACTTTGTTCCAATGACATTTTGATCATCCTTGGACTTCTCAACCAATGTCCATGCTTGGTTTCACTCAAAGTTGTGTAGCTCTTCGTGCATATCATTTATCCAATTCAGGTCCTCAAGGGCTTCTTCTACCTTCATAGGTTCAATGATAGAAATGAATGAGTAATGTTCACAAAAGTTAGCCAAACAAGATTTAGAGCGAGCGATTCTCCCGGTGTTAATGTCGTCGATGATTTGTTCAACAAGATGATTCTTTGAGACTCTTGCTCTAACTCATGAGAGTTTTTGCTTGGGTTGTGGTGGAACATCCTCATCATATTCTTCTTCTTCTTCATTGTTGGTGGCATTGGCATTTGCTTTTGGAGGTGGAGAAGGAGCTCGAGGTGGGTCATCTTGTTGTACTTCCTCATTCCCTTCATCTTTCTGTGTTCCACTTGTGGATGCCTCCATGTTAACTTGTGGTTCACCTTGATCGTAGTGTCACACTATTGCAGGATGCTGCTAATGCGACACTACGATCAGAGACCCTTTGACGAAACTGTGTGCGATGCATTAATCGCAAGCGGTGATGTAAAAAAACCATCAAAAAAGATGCAACACATTTGCGATGGCGGAGACATCAAACACAGTTCACATTTTAGTTGTGTGTGCGATGCAGGGCATAAGGTTGATTCATACGAACTATTTGCGATGAGACAAAACAATAGAAACGGGCAGCCATATCAAGGTGTGTGCGACATACGACATACAGTTCACCGAGATGAACTATTTGCTATTAGGGAATGCAACATAAACGGTTAGGCAGATCAAGGTGTGTGTGATATACGACAAACGATTCAGTCAGACAAACTATTTTCGATTAGGGAACACAACAGAAACGGTTCAAGTTAACAAGATGTGTGTGATATGCAGCATACAGTTCACATAGATGAACTATTTGCAATAAGCCAAAAGAACACAAACGATTCATGTAAACAAGATGTGTGTGATATGTGGCAAACAGCCCACTCGGATGAACTGTTTGCAATGAGAAATTATAACACAAACAGTTACTACAGTTAATTCGTGTGCGATTCTGAGTGTACAAAAATCTTTGAAAAATGCAAACTAGTTGCTTGCAGTGGCTAGGAGTTTCGCACACGATGCGTTTGTGAGTACTCGTGTGCGATGATTAGTAAGTTACACATACGTTTCCTTATGTTAACATGTGTGGATAGATAACACGTGTGTGAATTTGCAATATGGAAAATTAATATGCAAATGCCTTCTGGACATGGGTGCTGATCGCCATGTTGAAAACATGGACGTCCTCTACTCTACTGCTCTACCAGGCACACGCTTAAACTCAACGAACTGTGTACGATACTAATGACGTTCATCGGCAGACGACGTTGGGGAAGTAAACATCCATGTTAATTAGACCAGGTTATGGTGCACGCACTAGAATATTATTGCCAGCTTTCAGTTCCTAACACTTAGACATTTTTCTCCAAAGGTCCGCATCAAAATAGGAGTGACCAACTTTATCAAGTTTTACGCTAACTGTCATTGTAAATCCATGTTGCGTTGTCAATATGACATCCATGGAGTCATCAACAAAGTAAAACCCAAGATTTCCTACTACTCTTGTTCTTGCAAAGCAAGGGATGTACTGCTTGAAATGAAAATTAAGATCGTAAATTAGATATATTGAAATAACAGAGCAAGATGCAAATATGGGAGTAACTGATAGAACAGAACAATATATAGCTAGAAGCAAAGTACAAAATTATATAGTTAAAAATAGATAATGTAACAAAGACTTGATGCAAATATAAGAGTAAATGAATGAACAATACATCATAAATTTGCCTAATATAGGGAAAAAATCAGCTTCGACATCTAGGCTGCACGTGGCACCATACCTTTTATCCAAATCTAGTAATAGACGGTATATGTTCACAAATTTAGGCTATGGCGACCATGGTAGGGTGAGATTGAACATACCGAGCGCTCCCTGAAGTCATCCGGAATGGTGAGATAGAACTTCGTTTCCGACTAGCCGCGACCACACTTGCCCGATTTGTGCTCGCACTGTGGAGACATGAATGAAAACCCTCGAATAAGCTAGAGGAAAAATGAATCCACGACAATTTCCGCCGGTTGATTAACAGCGACGGACGGACTGCAATAAGAGATGAGTGAATATTTTGCTAAATTGATTACCTTCTGCATGAGAAAAATCCCCGACCCAATCCCGCAGAACACCCCAATTGACTAGAGTCTAGAATGTCGGTGCAAGTCAGTGCAGATAGGCGGCAGCAAGCGGTAGGGGCGAAATCCCGTGCCGTTTGGAGTGCGACCTCCGCCCACCGACGACAACCGTCGAGCTTAGGGTGGCCGCTGCGATAGAAGTTGATGAGGTGCAGAGTTGCGGAGGAGTCCGAGGCAAGTGGGTGGGGACGAAGTGGGCGAGGGTTTTCTTTTTCCTTTTGCATGTGTGGGTGAACACACATGGTTCGCAGAGGAAACAGAGATGAATCTTGTGCGATAGTAAATCACCGAGATTGAAGGGGAATCCAAATTTTCTTTGTCCTTTGTCCATTAGTTTTTTTCTACGATGAACATAAACCCTGCAAATCACCGTGTTCAAATTTGGCACTTTTTCGGGTTCATTTACCATATTTAGGGGATTATGTGCATTTTCTAGGCATTAATGCACATAATTCAAATTCAAACAATCTGTGCATGAAAAGGTGCACGAGAACAGTGTGGAAAACCATGCTCATGATATTTAGTAAATTCTCATAACTAGGAATGGGCAGAGATTTCACGAAAATGTGTGGCAATAGTCAGCCACAAACGCTCGTTTATTGTTTTTTCAACTGTAGAAAAATGAAATACATGCTTGAAAAACATGACGGCTAGCGTGGTGCCTTGGTATGGCCTCACCATGCCCTGGTAAAAATTTGAGAAGGTTTGGCTTATGTCGTTATGCACGCCCTTCATAAATTGAACCATCACCGCGGAAGTTCCATGCTTTCGAGAGGGAAATCACCAAGATTGAAGGGGAATCCAAATTTTCTTCGTTCTTTGTGCTTGAGTTTTTTTCTACGATGAACACACACCCTACAAATCACCGTGTTCAAATTTGGCACTTTTCCGGGCTCATTTACCATATTTAGGGGATTATGCGCATTTCCTAGGCATTTAGCGCATATAAATCCAATCCAGCTACAGCTGCATGGGTGTGATGTGAGGGATGTGGATTGCCGTTTTATCATGGTGCATCCTACGGTGCACATGCGCGATCTGCGTGGCTGGGGTTCCGGCCAATCATAGCGCAACACACAATAGGCTCAGTGCACACTGTTTCCGGAGGCGACGGAGATGAACCGTGTGCAATAATGAACGAGCAAGATTGTAAGGGAAGCCAAATTTCCTTCATCGTTTGTTGTTGAGCTCTTAAAAACCACTGCACTCCGTCCCAGAGCTCTCTCCAAGCATCGTTCATGGCACCGCGGCGCACAATAACTGGTAAAGAAGCGATGGCATCCCGCCGCGCCGCGTTCCTCGCCGCCTGCGACCGCACACATGGTAAGGAAGCGATGGCATCCCGCCGCGCCGAGTTCATCGCCGCCGCCGGCCGCACAAGTACGTGGGCAAACTTTGATGCTGCCATGGCCAAATGGGTGGTGGATCTAGAGCCGCACAGAAGGAGCGGAAAAGGCAGAAAGCAGTCAAGAAAAGAGAGTCCCGCTGCCACAAGAAAGAAGAGGCCGCATTCCATGCTGAGGAGAGCTCGGCGCAGATTGAAGCACGGTGGGCTGCAGCCTACAAGACCGGGAAGGAGAACGACTGTCACGCCCAAGATGCGACCCTATCCAAAAGGAACTCGAAGGTCCCACCAAGGATAGAAGCGCATCTTGAAGACGCTTTTGCAAGGTGGATATCATTACATCAACATTACATAATAGATGGGGATACATACATAAGGCACGAATGCCACAAGAATACAACATCACATCATATACAAGATCAACATCCGACTACGGATGAAGCAAAAACAGAAACTCAAACAATATCCACCCTGCTAGCCCAGGCTGCCGACCTGGAACCTATCCCCTGATCGAAGAAGAAGCAGAAGAAGAACTCCAATACAAGCAAACATCGCTCTCACGTCATGATCATCGCAAACCTGTACCTGCAATCTGTTGTTGTAGTAATCTGTGAGCCACGAGGACTCAAACAATCCCATTACCATGGGTATCAAGACTAGCAAAGCTTAATGGGAAAGGAAGGGATAAAGTGGTGAGGTTGCAGCAGCGGCTAAGCATATATGGTGGCTAACATACGCAAAAGAGAGCGAGAAGAGAAACAAAAGAACGGTCGTCAACTAGTAATGATCAAGAAGTGATCCTGAACTCCTACTTACGTCAGACATAACCCAGAAACCGTGTTCTCCTCTCGATCAACCCCGAAAAGAGACACTCACGGTTACGCACACGGTTGGTGTATTTTAGAAGAGTTTACTTCAAGTTTACTACAACCGGATATTAACAAATTCACATCTGCCATATAACCGCGGGCACGGCTTTCGAAAGATCAAACCCTGCAGGGGTGTCCCAACTTAGCCCATGATAAGCTCTCGCGATCAACGAAGGATATTCCTTCTCCCCGGGAAGACCAGATCAGTCTCGGAATCCCGGCTACAAGACATTTCGACAAGTAATAAAACAAGACCAGCAAGACCTCCGGCGTGCCGACACCCTGATAGTAGCCGCGCGTATCTCGTCTCAGGCCACGACCGGATGAGCAGTCCGTACAACTAAAACCAGCCCTCAAGTTTCGCCGAGGTGGCGCTGCAAAGGGCTCTAGTTTGGACCAACACTTAGACAAGCATTGGCCCGGGGGGGCTAAAATAAAGATGACCCTTGGGTTAATTACTCCCAAGGGAAAAGTAGGTGGTGGTGAGGCAAATGGTAAAACCAATGTTGGGCCTTGCTGGAGGAGTCTTATTCAAAGCGAACTGTCAAGGGGTTCCCATAAATCACCCGACCGCGTTAGGGACGCAAAATCCGGGAACATAATACCGATATGACGGAAACTAGGGCGGCAAGAGTGGAACAAAACACCAGGCATAAGGCCGAGCCTTCCACCCTTTACCAAGTATATAGATGCATTAATTAAATAAGAGATATTGTGATATCCCAACAAAATCCTGTCCACCATGGAGCAATCTTCATCTTCACCTGCAACTAGCAATGCTATAAGAGGGGCTGAGCAAAGCGGTAACATAGCCAAACAACGGTTTGCTAGGAAGGGTGACAAAAGGTTAGAGGTTCATGGCAATTTGGGAGGCTTGAGCAGCAAGTGATAGGTAGCGCAGCATAGCGAAAGAACGAAGCAACTAGCATAGCAATGATAGTAATGAGATCCAAGGTGACGGTCATCTTGCCTAAAATCCCGCAAGGAAGAAGAACGAGTCCATGAAGAAGATGAAGCCACGAAGACGAACCAAGCGTAGACGAACGAATCCTCACGATCGCAACGAAACGGGAACTATCGAGAAGAAGCACACAACATAGTAAACACACCACACATGAACAAGACATGATGCATAACAAGCATGATGCATGACAAAGCTACTCATGGCAAGAGATGATGCAAACAAGAGCAGCACATCAAAGCAAGTTTAAATGAGGCCGGAAGCAACATAGAACAATTCCGGTAAGTCCTCAAATGCAAATTTTGAAATTGGTCCAGATCTGAATAAACCTTATGTTCAAGTTGTTAAACAGCAAGTTAAGATGCACCACGATGATCTACACGAAATTCTAGTCAAGTTACATATAAAGTTCATTAGATTCGGAGCTACGACGTAGAAGATATGAGCAAAACAAGTTAAACATGGCATTGATGCAAAATTCATCCAAACATCAAGCAAACACCTCAAAACAAGGATGCAACATGATAATATGAAACTATATGCAAAATCAAGCAAGTTTCATATAGAGCACACTCAAAACGGAGCAACGGTGCAACACATACACTCTAAACAAGTTTAAAGGACAAGCTGTCCAAAACAGCAACTAGGCATATTGCAAGCATAAAAACAACATGCTACAGTATCTCAACGCGAAAACAAAAGGCATGGGCATGATGTAAAGGTAAAGCATGACAAAATATGAACACTGAGCTATCTCCAGAAATCACTAGAACATGCTCAAAATGACATGGCAAGATTGAAAATAATAACAGTTTCAGACTTATCAGGAAATAACATCCGGTTGCAATGTTTAGAGCTATCAAACAACATGTTACAGGAACTTAACATGGCAAACAAAGGCATGGAATGAATCTACTAATTGCATAGTACAAAAGTCCTTTAGTGACCATGAGCCACAAAGGATCAGAAAATATGATGGCACCCATGTAAACATGGCAAGTTATATTACAGATTTATACATGGCAGGAACAACAATAAGTAGGCATGTTGGTGAGCTTGAACCACTCACCTCAGAGCAATACATGGCATGGCAAGGCAACTCACAGTAAGAAGACATATTTATGAAGCTAAGCATGGCAAGAGCAAGTTCATAGAGTGCATGGATCACTAACAACGATCTTGGCAAAATTGAATAACATGTAAACAATCTGCTAGGAAACATTTTATAGCAAAAGTAGAGCTCGATTGACTCAAGCTATGGCACTCCATAATTTCAAACAAGGGCATGTATGGATAGAGAATAACCATATGTTCAAAACATCCTTACTGAAGTATCTCAAAATAAGCATGGATCTCTCTGTAGCATCAAGTTTACATGGCATAAAAATATCAGCAGAAGAGGGGCTGAAATCATCAACATCATGAAGCCTTGTTTGCATGCTTGTGCTAGTCACCACAGAGATCACAAAAATACATGGCATACACCCCTGTAAAGATGGCATGGCATAGTTCAAAACACATGTAGACATCAACCTCATAGGATGCACACATCAATCATGGCAAAAATGACAAATCGTCAAGTTATAACAGATTCAGCAGATTAACATCACATAGCACTCTTGCAACGATGATTCAGGCATCAAGATGAACTCAAATGAACATGATGCAATGGAATGAATTGAAGTACTAGTCGAGACGAACAATTTGACATATTACACGCACGCAACGGAGCAGAATGCAGCAAGTTATGGCATGATGAACATGACATGATTATGCAAAATATACGGGGACTTAGAGGAAAATCGGGGTCAACCTTAGGGTTTCCAGATCCAGATCCGGGGCACGGTTGACGAGGTTCGCCGGAGATGGGGTAGACGGCGGCCGGAGAAGAAGAGGAAGGAGCAATTTGTGGCGCTGGGCCGGCCGGGAGGCCGGGAGGGCGGGCGGCGCGGGCGGCGGGCATGGGCGGTGGCCGGCAGGCAGCGGCGGAGGTCGGGCGAGGAGGAGGCGCCAAGGGGGTCGGGCGGCGGCCGGCGGAAGCGTGTGGTGGGGCACGGGCAGGCGCTGCTGGCGGCGGCGACCCGTCTGGGAGGCCTGCTGCTGGGGCGGGGGCGGGCGGTGGGTGGCGGCGTGCACGTGGCATGCCCGGATTGGCCAAGAGCGCGGCGGGTGGCGGTGGGCGGACATGTCCGGCGCTGGCGGACGCGTCCGCGGTGGAGGAAGAAGGAGCTAGGGTTAGGGGCGTTTATATCCGCGAATTTCAGGGGAGGTCTAGTTTTATAGGTAGAGGGAGCTAGGAGAGTCCAAATGAGGAGCGGTTTTCGCCCACACGATCGTGATCGAACGACCGAGAGCATGGAGGTGAGTTTGCTGGGTTTTGGGTCACTTTGGAAGGGGTGTTGGGCTGCACACAAAAGAGGCCTTTACGGTTCCCCAGTTAACCGTTGGAGTATCAAACGACCTCCAAATGACCCGAAACTTGACAGGCGGTTTACCGGTGCTATACCAAGGCCGCTTGGCAAACCTCGGTCCATTCCGAGACCGTTTAACACCCGCACATGAAAAGCGGTAAAGGGGGACGCCGGGGAGCATAGGAGTGCCGGATTGCAAAACGGACAACGGGGAAAATGCTCGGATGCATGAGACGAACATGTATGCAAATGCGATGCACATGATGACATGATATGAGAAGCATATGATGACATGGCAAAGTGCAACACGCAAGCACATGACATGGCAATGACGGCGAATAAATGGCGGACACCTGGCGCATCAAATCTGGGGCGTTACAACACTCCTCCACTAATAAGAGATCTCGTCCCGAGATCTTAGGACCGAGACGGAAGGGAAAAAGGGATGAGGTGAAGCAAGAACTCAAGAGAAGAAGCAAAGAATCGAGAGCACTCAAGAAGAAGAGAGGAACGACGAGAATGACAAGAATGGAAAGCTCACAGAATCAGATAGACTATGAAACAACTCCGGTTAGAACGAGATAAGAAACGAATAAGATTGAAAGGATTTAGGCAGCACTCCGGTTGAACAAGGACAGAATAGAACACGAACTTCAGAGGATGGAATGATACTTGATGAACTCTTGAAGAATGAATTAAATCATGACGAGCCACCGTGAATAACTCCGGTAACAAAAGGATGATGAGATACAATTGACGGATGGAAAGAATAAGGATTAAGTCTTGCGGTGATTTAGATGGAGCTTCACGACGATAATGCGGAAAACTTGGAACTCCGGAAAAGAAAAGATGAAAACACTTGGAAGTAGAATTTATTCATCACGAACAAACTCTGAAGAAGGGGATTAAACACTTGGAGGAAATAAGAATAAGATTTATTGTATGCTTATCCTTCATCAAATTAAATTGATGACCAACAATGGATCTGGCATACTACTTATTCTTCTTGAAAAAGGATTGAGAAGGGATAGCACAAAACTTGAGGAAGTTTTCATGAACCACCGGTATGATTGGAAAGAAACGAATGGATTGAATGATAATCAAGGAAATGTATGTGAATGAACCGCCGTAAGAATTCGGAAATGGCTGACGAAAGAGGATGAATCACCGGGAAGAATTTGAAGAACCAAATGCTAGAGGGGAATTAGATGCAAAAGGACGAAGAGATCATGAACTGATTAGAGAAAGCTTGAAGGAAGCACCGGGATAATTGGATATCGGTAGCTGAAATGTGAGGACAAAGAATTCTTCTGGAACGATGGCCTCCGGTAAAAAGAAATGAAAAAAAACAACTCCTGACATACTCCGAATGGATGAAAAGAATTTGCATGACCGGAAACAATTAGATAGGATCACATCGAGCTAGCACCATGACTCTCCGGGGGAACGGACAAGATTTAAAAGAAACTCTACTTCGGTCATCAAGGACGACGATAAACACCACCAAAATTACTAAGATACTCCGGAAGAATGGAAAGCAAAGGGGTTGAACCAACAATGAAATGATTTGAAATCGATCTTGAAAAGGCATCTGACTGATGAAATTCATTCTTACGTCAAACTTCAAAAGAACTTTAGAATAAGTCCGGAATAATTAGAAGAGTCAGGTAAGATCCTGGGAAAAGACCTGTGGGTTAGGGTCCACTGAAAAGAAAACACCGTTGGAAAGGATTGTTGAAGAGATAGGTGATGCACCGGAACAATTGAAATATTTGAATGAGGTGACAAGCTCGAATTAATTGGAACACAGACAAATCCCCTGAGATGACTTCCGAACTCCAGAATGATAAGCTGGCGAGAGGCGAACGAGCAAAGAGAACACTTCGAAGGAAAAGAATATGATTAACCCGAAAAACTTGAATTGAGTCCACCGGAGAAGAAAAGAGATGAAGAATGTCGTACAAACCGAGAATTCACCGGTTGAGATAATTAAGGGAAGACTGAAGAGGTTCCGCATGAATGAGATAGCTGGTCGAGAGAGAGTCAGACTCCGGGAAGAAAAAGGGTGGGTGGGCGGGAAAAAACAAAGCCAACTCGGGAGGGGAAACGACGAATGAGTTCAAGAGGAAACACTGGTTGAAATCATTGAGGAAAGAAAGCAAAGACTTCGCACGAGTAGAATGGATACTCGATTACGGACTCCGGTTCCGAGAATAAGAAGGGTGGGCGGGCGGGAAAAAAAAACAAGGACAATTGAGGATTGAACTCAAAGATGAAGAGGCTCAAGTCAACTTGACGAGAAATGCACCGGATGAAAAGAACTGAGAACCAACCATCGGAAAACCAACTGCGTGAACCTAAAGAAAAATTTGAACGGGAAGAGGAGTAATTCAAAACACCTACGTCAAGATTCCTCACCAGAGCGACGAAGGGGCAGAGGAGTAAAAAGAATTCCTACTCTCCGATATTACTAGACTCCGAAAATAGTTTTCTTCTAGACTCGACAACGGCCAAACTACACGATCAATCAAGGGGGCTCCTAGGGTCGGTCGAGGCTCTGATACCAACTTGTCATGCCCAAGATGCGACCCTATCCAAAAGGAACTCGAAGGTCCCACCAAGGATAGAAGCGCATCTTGAAGACGCTTTTGCAAGGTGGATATCATTACATCAACATTACATAATAGATGGGGATACATACATAAGGCACGAATGCCACAAGAATACAACATCACATCATATACAAGATCAACATCCGACTACGGATGAAGGAAAAACAGAAACTCAAACAATATCCACCCTGCTAGCCCAGGCTGCCGACCTGGAACCTATCCCCTGATCGAAGAAGAAGCAGAAGAAGAACTCCAATACAAGCAAACATCGCTCTCACATCATGATCATCGCAAACCTGTACCTGCAACTGTTGTTGTAGTAATCTGTGAGCCACGAGGACTCAGCAATCCCATTACCATGGGTATCAAGACTAGCAAAGCTTAATGGGAAAGGAAGGGATAAAGTGGTGAGGTTGCAGCAGCGGCTAAGCATATATGGTGGCTAACATACGCAAAAGAGAGCGAGAAGAGAAACAAAAGAACGGTCGTCAACTAGTAATGATCAAGAAGTGATCCCGAACTCCTACTTACGCCGACATAACCCGAAACCGTGTTCTCCTCTCGATCAACCCGAAAAGAGACACTCACAGTTACGCATTACGGTTGGTGTATTTTAGAAGAGTTTACTTCAAGTTTACTACAACCGGATATTAACAAATTCCCATCGCCACATAACCGCAGGCACGGCTTTGAAAGATCAAACCTGCAGGGTGTCCCAACTTAGCCCATGATAAGCTCTCGCGATCAACGAAGGATATTCCTTCTCCCCGGGAAGACCCGATCAGTCTCGGAATCCCGGCTACAAGACATTTCGACAGTAATAAAACAAGACCAGCAAGACCTCCCGGCGTGCCGACACCCTGATAGTAGCCGCGCGTATCTCGTCTCAGGCCACGACCGGATGAGCAGTCCGTACAACTAAAACCAGCCCTCAAGTTTCCCCGAGGTGGCGCTGCAAAGGGCTCTAGTTTGGACCAACACTTAGACAAGCATTGGCCCGGGGGGGCTAAAATAAAGATGACCCTTGGGTTAATTACTCCCAAGGGAAAAGTAGGTGGTGGTGAGGCAAATGGTAAAACCAATGTTGGGCCTTGTTGGAGGAGTCTTATTCAAAGCGAACTGTCAAGGGGTTCCCATAAATCACCCGACCGCGTTAGGGACGCAAAATCCGGGAACATAATACCGATATGACGGAAACTAGGGCGGCAAGAGTGGAACAAAACACCAGGCATAAGGCCGAGCCTTCCACCCTTTACCAAGTATATAGATGCATTAATTAAATAAGAGATATTGTGATATCCCAACAAAATCCTGTCCACCATGGAGCAATCTTCATCTTCACCTGCAACTAGCAACGCTATAAGAGAGGCTGAGCAAAGCGGTAACATAGCCAAACAACGGTTTGCTAGGAAGGGTGACAAAAGGTTAGAGGTTCATGGCAATTTGGGAGGCTTGAGCAGCAAGTGATAGGTAGCGCAGCATAGCGAAAGAACGAAGCAACTAGCATAGCAATGATAGTAATGAGATCCAAGGTGACGGTCATCTTGCCTAAAATCCCGCAAGGAAGAAGAACGAGTCCATGAAGAAGATGAAGCCACGAAGACGAACCAAGCGTAGACGAACGAATCCTCACGATCGTAACGAAACGGGAACTATCGAGAAGAAGCACACAACATAGTAAACACACCACACATGAACAAGACATGATGCATAACAAGCATGATGCATGACAAAGCTACTCATGGCAAGAGATGATGCAAACAAGAGCAGCACATCAAAGCAAGTTTAAATGAGGCCGGAAGCAACAGAGAACAATTCCGGTAAGTCCTCATATGCAAATTTCGAAATTGGTCCAGATCTGAATAAACCTTATGTTCAAGTTGTTAAACAGAAAGGTAAGATGCACCACGATGATCTACACGAAATTCTAGTCAAGTTACATATAAAGTTCATTAGATTCGGAGCTACGGCGTAGAAGATATGAGCAAAACAAGTTAAACATGGCATTGATGCAAAATGCATCCAAACATCAAGCAAACACCTCAAAACAAGGATGCAACATGATAATATGAAACTACATGCAAAATCAAGCAAGTTTCATATAGAGCACACTCAAAACGGAGCAACGGTGCAACACATACACTCTAAACAAGTTTAAAGGACAAGCTGTCCAAAACAGCAACTAGGCATATTGCAAGCATCAAAAGAACATGCTACAGCATCTCAACGCGAAAACAGAAGGCATGGGCATGATGTAAAGGTAAAGCATGACAAAACATGAACACTGAGCTATCTCCAGAAATCACTAGAACATGCTCAAAATGACATGGCAATATTGCTAATAATAACAGTTTCAGACTTATCAGGAAATAACATCAGGTTGCAATGTTTAGAGCTATCAAACAACATGTTACAGGAACTTAACATGGCAAACAAAGCCATGGCATGAATCTAATAATTGCATAGAACAAAAGTCCTTTAGTGACCATGAGCCACAAAGGATCAGAAAATATGATGGCACCCATGTAAACATGGCAAGTTATATTACAGATTTATACATGGCAGGAACAACAATAAGTAGGCATGTTGGTGAGCTTGAACCACTCACCACAGAGCAATACATGGCATGGAAAGGCAACTCACAGTAAGAAGACATATTTATGAAGCTAAGGATGGCAAGAGCAAGTTCATAGAGTGCATGGATCACTAACAACAATCTTGGCAAAATTGAATAACATGTAAACAATCTGCCAGGAAACATTTTATAGCAAAAGTAGAGCTCGATTGACTCAAGCTATGGCACTCCATAATTGCAAACAAGGGCATGGATGGATATAGAATAACCATATCTTCAAAACATCCTTACTGAAGTATCTCAAAATAAGCATGGATCTCTCTGTAGCATCAAGTTTACATGGCATAAAAATATCAGCAGAACAGGGGCTGAAATCATCAACATCATGAAGCCTAGTTTGCATGCTTGTGCTAGTCACCACAGAGATCACAAAAATACATGGCATACACCCCTGTAAAGATGGCATGTCATAGTTCAAAACACATGTAGACATCAACCTCATAGGATGCACACATCAATCATGGAAAAAATGACAAATCATCAAGTTATTACAGATTCAGCAGATTAACATCACAGCACTCTTGCAACGATGATTCAGGCATCAAGATGAACTCAAATGAACATGATGCAATGGAATGAAATGAAGTACTCGTCGAGGCGAACAATTTGACATATTACACGCACGAAACAGAGCAGAATGCAGCAAG
This sequence comes from Aegilops longissima, assembly GCA_021605205.1. NCBI lineage: Eukaryota > Viridiplantae > Streptophyta > Magnoliopsida > Poales > Poaceae > Aegilops > Aegilops longissima. The sequence goes on from CM038676.1 coordinate 171,128,930, forward strand.
TTATGGCATGATGAACATGACATGATTATGCAAAATATACGGGGACTTAGAGGAAAATCGGGGTCAACCTTAGGGTTTCCAGATCCAGATCCGGGGCACGGTTGACGAGGTTCACCGGAGATGGGGTAGACGGCGGCCGGAGAAGAAGAGGAAGGAGCCGGCGGGGGCGCGCGGCGCGGCCCGGGGCCGGGAGGCCGGAGGGAGGCGGAGGCGCATGGTGGCGGCGGCGCGGCCGGCCGGCCAGGAGGAGGCAAAGCGGGAGAGGCGGGCGAGGAGGCGCCGCTGGGTCGGGCGGCGGCGGCGGAAGGCGTGGCGGCGGGGGCACGGGCGCATGTAGGCTGGCGGCGGCGACCGGCGGGGAGGGCCCTGCTGGCTGGGCGGGCACGGGCGTGGCGGGTGGCGGTGTGCCACGTGGCGTGCCGGATTGGCCGAGCGGCGGCGGTGGCGTTGGACGGACATGTCCGGCGCCGGGCGGATGCGTCCGGCGCGCGGAGGAAGAAGGAGCTAGGGTTAGGGGCGTTTATATCCGCGAATTTCAGGGGAGGTCTAGTTTTATAGGTAGAGGGAGCTAGGAGAGTCCAAATAAGGAGCGGTTTTCGCCCACACGATCGTGATCAAACGACAGAGAGCATGGAGGTGAGTTTGCTGGGTTTTGGGCCACTTCGGAAGGGGTGTTGGGCTGCACACAAAAGAGGCCTTTACGGTTCCCCGGTTAACCGTTGGAGTATCAAACGACCTCCAAATGACCCGAAACTTGACAGCGGTTCACGGTGCTATACCAAGGCCGCTATAAACCTCGAACCATTCCGAGACCGCTTAACACCCGCACACGAAAAGAGGTAAAGGGGGACGCCGGGGAGCATAGGAGTGCCGGATTGCAAAACGGACAACGGGGAAAATGCTCGGATGCATGAGACGAACATGTATGCAAATGCGATGCACATGATGACATGATATGAGAAGCATATGATAACATGGCAAAGTGCAACACGCAAGCACATGACATGGCAATGACGGCGAATAAATGGCGGACACCTGGCGCATCGAATCCGGGGCGTTACAACGACGATGTCTGGCCAGCAATGCCCCGATGCCAGCATGTGAGAAGTAGTTAGTGTGTGTGTCGCCCATAATATTGCATAATTAATTACGAGCATCTACCAGTACTACATACGTACTAGTTTTAGAGCAAATTACTAGTAGTATTTAACTTGGTACTATCTATTATTAACGTACAATGTCGGTAAGCGTATCACTTTATGGCTTTGAGCGTTGATTAGCATGTGTTCACTGAAGTTTTGTAGCCGCACCATGACCCTATATACTCCCAAAATGTCCGCCCGCAGCCACCGGAGACTAGAGCTGGCCGCAGCTGGTTTTTAGTCCCACCTCGTCGCACGAGTTGGCCGCACACGGCTTAAATTGCCGCGCCGGCGGATGGCAGCAAGCTTCTCTCTTGTTGCATAGGATCAAATCTGGCTATGCGAGTGAGGCATGTTGACACTTGATTGCATTTCATAAACCAATGATTGTTCATCGGGTGTCACCTTGCCTCGTTCATGTACATTGAATAATCCTGATACAGTGAAAGAGATTTTTGAAATTATGTGCGGTTGGAGATGCTGATAGATATAAGAATTATTAGAAGATCTCAAAACACACGGTTTCTATGGTGTACCCGTGTGCGTTTTTGTGCATTAATGATCCATTAGTCAGTTACCTGTGTGATGTTTCCTAATAAAGCAAGTGTACCATTGACCCAAAAAATCAACTACACGTGTACATTTTTTGGAGACGGGATCTGCCAATTTTCTATTTTCTCGCACACGAGTATTTTATGCACTTCGTCTGTGTTGTGTGTTTCCTCGCCCAAGTTTGAATTTTTGAAGCGTAATTTTCATTAGGCGCGCAATTTCAGAATTTATTCCTCCCACCAAATCCCCACCCATCAAATTTCCTCAGTATCTCCCCCCTCCCCCCTCTCGATAGCTCAAACCGCTACCGTCGCAACCACAACTTCAACCACATCTACATTGTGCCCGAGCATCGTCGATCCAGTCAGGTAACCCACCGATCTCTATCACGGCCTCGGCCTGATTGCTTAAATGGCGCCTGCAAAACATCCTCATGCCTCCAAATCCCCACCGCCCCTACCTCCAGAGCATCGCTGTGCAAGCCCAACCACATATCACGTGGAGGTCGAGGAGCTTATGGCGGTCGATGGCGCGATGGCCGTTGTGCGTGTTGACCCGAAGGAACACCTCGCCTCCGCCGCTGACGACTTGGTGCAGGCTCTGGCTCAGATGAAGTGCCCCAGCGACTACCCCCCAGGACTTACCATGAAGTACTTGCCTCACTCGGGTAGATCTTCACAAAGTAGGCGATCTCCTTGCCCTTACAAACTTCTTGGTTCAACTCCACATCATGTCAGAGGCACCCAAGCGACACCTAACCAATCTAGGAGACACCACTCTCCAAAAGGTAATAGATGGTGTGTTGATGGTGAAATCCTTGCTCTTGTGCTTCAAATGATAGTATCCTCAACACACAACTCTCTCTCTCTCACACATATTTGGCTATGGTGGAAGAAGGATTTGAGTGGAAAGCAACTTGGGGAAGGCTAGAAATGAAGGTTTAAATGGTAGGAATGGAATCTCTTGATCTCAACACATGAGTAGGTGGTTCTCTCTCAGAAAATGAATGGTGAAAGTGTTGGCACGTTCTGATGGATCTTCTCTATGAGGAAGAGGGGGTGCAGGGGTATATATAGCCTCCACACAAAATCGAACCATTACACACTTTTGACCGTTCTCGGTGGCAACGATCAGTAAACTCGGTGGCACCGATCTGTGTAAAAATTTGAACATTAGGAATCTCGGTGGGACCAATGGGAACAACTCGGTGGGGCCGATGCGCTAGGGCTTAGGGCAAACCTCATCTCGGTGGGACCGAAGTGAAGCAATGAGGCAACGGAGAAACGGCCAAGCCATCTCGGTGGGACCGATTGCAACATCTCGGTGGGACCGAAGTGATTGCAACAAGTCACAGAGAGGTAGCAAGGTCATCTCGGTGGGACCGAGATCCAAATCGGTGGGACTGAATTGTTAGGGTTTTGGCAGTGGCTATGTCAAGATGAACTCGGTGGCTCCGGATGGGAAATATCGGTGGGGCCGATTTGGGAATTAGGGTTTGAACATATTTGGTTAGAGAAAGTGGTTGAGGGTTTTGGAGCAATATCACTAAGCACTTAAGCAAATAGATCATTAAGCAACACCTCGTCCCCTTTTAATAGTGTTGGCTTTCCTATGGACTCAATGTGATCTTGAATCACTTAAACAAAAATATAGAGTCTTGAGCTTTTGCCAGTCCTTGTCCTTAGCATTTTGAAGGGGTTCCACATCCTCTTGTCCTTGCCACTACACTGTTGAACTTGTCTGAAATATACTAGATAAAGCTATTAGTCCAACAAGAGATATGCTGGCATTAATTACCAAAATCACCCTAGGAGCACTTGTGCTTTCAGAATTCCCCGTGGGAGCCGGAGAAGGGTCGTGATTTGCCTCAGGCTCATGCGAAGGCGATTCCACGACAGAAGTTTCGGGCATGGTAATCATGCCTGCGAGTTTGGTGTTGTTGACCGACAATCCCATCAATCCTTGCGTCGATCTCATAGTGGAACTCTCAATGAAAGCACCAGTGTCATTGTGAAAACCGGCAGACCTCGGGGTAGGGGGTCCGGAGCTGTGGATCCCGGACAGATGGTAACAGGAACAGGGAAACGATGTTTTACCCAGGTTCGGGCCCTCTTGATGGAGGTAAAACCCTACATCTTGCTCTTGTTTATATTGATATAGATGTATCGAGTATAGAGTTGATCTACCTCGAAATCGTAATTTGTGGTCTAACTCTAGGGCTAGGTGAATGATATTGTGTTGATGTCCTCTCTACGGGCTAAACCCTACGGCTTATATATACGCCACACAGGGTATCTAGGGTAACAAGGTCGGTATCTAGGCGCAGGATGGCAGGAGAAGTCTTGGAATATACGACAAGTCTTCGGTAGATTTAGTCTCGATCATTCCCCCTGTGTACAGCTTCCGGAGTCCGTCTTGAGAACCAATGAAAGCCCATCGGCCCAATCCAAGGAACATGGGCCGGCCAGGTTAGCACCCCCTAATCGAGGACACCGTCAATATGGATTTTCTGCGAGATACAAAAAAAAGGAACTGACACTCGCTGCTAGATCAATATGTTAGTCCCAAAAATAATATAAATTGTTGCCAAAAGTATGTAAAAGTTGTAAAATAATGGCATGAAACAATTAAAAATTGTAGATACGAGGGAGACATATCAAAGATATATCAAGGGAGGGAGATTACCGGCAGCTAAAAATCTGACCTGAAAAAGTGACAGCAGATATAACAATTCTGCGGAGCTCAAATTGACGTGAAATTTTCTAGAGAATTATTTTGGAATATATTAAAAGTACTGGAGAAATATATACTAGAGGGGCCCCACGAGGCAGCCACACGGGCAAGTGGCGCGGCCACCCCCTGGCTGCACCACTTGGCCATGTGGGCCCCTAGTGGCTCCCCTCCATATGTCCTTCTGGTATATGAAGTCATTTAACCTAGAAAACTAAATAAGGAGAAGACTTGCGGGACCAGCTGCTGCCGTCTCGAGGCAGAAACAAAGGCGGGGAACTTTTGCTCTTCGACAGAGTGATTCTGCAGGGGAAACTTCGCTCCGGGAGGGGGAAATCGAAGCCATCATCATCGCAATGTTCCTCTCACCGCGGGAGGCCTCATCTTCATCAACATCTTCACCAGCACCATCTCATTTGTAAATCCTAGATTCTCTCTTGTGTTCAATCATTATATCAAACCTCAGATTCGTACCTAGGGGTGCTAGTAGTGTTGATTACATCTTGTAGTTGATGCTAGTTGGTTTACTTGGTGGAAGATCATTATGTTTAGATTGTTGACTGCATATTTAAACCTACTAAACATGTTCAGTATTATGAGTCGTGAGTAGTTCAATTTGTTCCCGAGGACATGGGAGAAGTGTTGCTATTAGTAATCATGTGAAGTTGAAAGCATTCAATGTTTAGATAATATGTTTAATTATGAACTGTTATTGCTTTGACAATTATGTTTAATTATGAAGTTAGTTCAATTTACATGCTTATATTCTTCTTATGTTTGTATTAGGTCGAGATATTGTAGGCAATGTATACTTCTTAATTCCAATAAACAATTGTTTGTGTTCTTATTAACTTAGTTGTAAACAACTAAAAAGGTGTGTTATCTATGTATATAAATGTTGAAATATGTAAAACAAATATGAAATGCTTTGACTACTAAACTTTTAGAAATGCTTTGAGCTCCGTCGGAATTATTGGAAATCATTATCGTGGGTGGATTGATAACCTTTAGAATGGCTTAGAAAAATGCTTTGAGTGGTTGGAGGAATATTCAGTGATGAGGTTTCATATAGTTTGCCTAATTTCTGGTTGCATTTGGCCTTTGTGCGATGGGCGCAATGAGTCATTTAGTATGACCTATTCCCGGAAGACATCTCGACACAACCATGAAAATTTCGTGGGCCGACTAAGGAGTGGTCGTTCTGATCCATGGGCCCTAGCAGAATGCTTGGATTCGGCTTGTTCCCAGGTGAGAAAGGCGATGGTTGCAAACACACAATACTGCTAGCATGACTCCTAGTGGTGTCCAATAATTTGCTCCCCCATTCGTCTGATTGAACATGCACAGTCTTCTTTAGTTCTTCTTCTCCTAACATGTAACAACAACTTTGAATTTAATAATCCCTTTCAATGCCTAATCAAAACGACAACTTGTGCTTCGTCGCTAGCAATATGACATCGAAATGTACCATTGTTGAATTACATGGACTTTTTCCCGATTTATGGCGAGAAGCGAACTATCTCCAGCTGAATTTCTTTTGGGTTCCAAAACAAGCATTATTTTGTCTACTATTTTTAAGGGAGTTTTGTGTATGTATCTATTATATTTCGTTTCCTGATTTATGGTGAGTCTTTTCCTGATTTATGGTGAGACAACGAACTGTCTCCTGCTGATTTTCTTTCGGGTTCCAAAACAAGCATTATTTTGTCTAATATTTTTTAAGAGAATTTTGTGTACTTATCAATTATATTTTTTTCCTTGCTGCTACTTCCTCTCATCTTGGGATCTATAGTCCACCAGATGAAGGAGGAGAGCGGTCTTCTGTATTTAAGGCATGATCTTAGTCTCTCCATATTAACTTAGTACTGAAAGCGGCTCAAAGCACTAAAGTCAAAGGCTCTAACTACCCCCACTAGCTAATGAGAAACACATGGATGGTTACTGGAAGGATACAGATCAAACCAGCTGCATGTCTGAATATGACACTCCAGTCTTGTGTGTTGAAAGTAAGTGGAGAAACTTGCATGAATCCTCCACGACGATTATCTCATATACATTGATGTTCTTTCGTGTTGTTAGTGCAAACTGTGATCCTTTATGATGCCATTAGTTCATGGTAGCAAAGCAGTAAACATATATCCTTTATAATGCCATTAGTTCATTGCAAATTTGAACATCTAAGTCAAAGTTGAAGTGGCTTTGATATGCTCTTTCTGTTTTATATGTGCACTAAAAGAGCTCGCGTCCAAAAATTTTCCGCATTTTTCTACCGAGCCATCCTACATGCCATGCAAGTGTGCAATGGTAGTTGAAGAGGAACAAAAGGGTAAGCGTCACAAAATAAAACCACCAAATTTCTTAAGCCGGCCTTTGTCTTGTTATTAGTATAATAATTATTACAGTACACACACAGAAATGGACCAACCAGTAGTCGCACTACGCAAAGTACCAAATTATTAAGTGAGGTAAAGCCATCGGCCGTAAGGTAACGCGTCTCTGTTCATCTCACCTCACCACGCGCGTACACTTTCTCTCTCTCCCCTCCTGTCCCTTATTAGATCTCTCTCGCTCAACAAAATTCCTCAACTCGAGCTCCCTGACCGCAACCACTCAACCACCCAGCAGGCCCAGCACCACCGCGTCTAAGCAGGTGCCGCCTCCGCCTCCGCGTCCTTGTCTGCGGCGGCTGCAATGGCCGACCGCGTCTACCCCGCCGCCAAGCCCACTCCGCCGCCCCCAATGGCCAACGGCGGCGGCGGCCCGGCGGCGCCCAAGCCGCAGATGTACCAGCGCCCCATCTACCGGCCGCAGGGGCAGGCGAAGAGCAGGCGCGGGCGGTCCTGCCGGTGCAGCTTCTGCTGTTGCTTCTGCTGGGCACTGCTGGTGGTCATCCTCCTCGCGCTAGTCGCCGCGGCCGCGGGCGGCGCCTTCTACCTGCTCTACCGCCCGCAACGCCCCAGCTTCACCGTCTCCTCTGTCCGCCTCAGCACGTTCAACCTCTCCTCCTCCACCACCGCGCCCGTCCTCACCGACTCCATCCGGCTCACCGTCACCGCCAAGAACCCCAACAAGAAGCTCGTCTATTTCTACGACGACTTCTCCTTCTCGGCCACCACCGCCGCCAACGCAGTCCCGCTCGGGGACGCCACCGTGCCCGGGTTCGCGCATGAAGCCGGCAACGCCACCGTTTTCACTGCCACCATCACCGCCGCTGGTGTCACCGTAGACCCCAGCAGCGCCGGCTCTGACCTTAAGAAGTCCGGTGCTTTCTCCGTCGCTATAGATGCCGACACGCGGGCCGGCGTCAAGGTCGGCAGCCTCAAGACCAAGAAGATGGGCATCCAGGTGCACTGCGAGGGCATCAAGGTGACGCCACCCAGTCCACCTCCGCCACCGCCGAAGAAGGTAAAGGGGAAGAATGGCACCGCCCTGGCTCCTGCGCCTGCGTTGGACAACGCCGAGACGACCGCGACGGTGAGCACCGCCGCGCACTCGTGCAAGGTCAGAGTCCGTGTGAAGATCTGGAAGTGGACCTTCTAGGTATAATGCCAACTTTAGGGACTGCCATGCAAAACATTCAGGAAACATATTTTTTCACTTTATATTGGAAAGTAGAGACCATGAATATCGTCGGTGTAAATTCCCTCAAAAGTTTGTTCAGTTTTTGTTTTTGGTTTGGAATTTTCTTAAACATATTTTTGGTGCATGTATAACTTGGTGATTTGTTATTTGTAAGATTACGATTCGAATAAATTGAAATTAGTCACTTGCTGGTTACTCCCTCCTTTCCGGTTTATAGGGCTCAATTCAAAAATCTCATCAATCAAGATAGATGATGAGTGGTGGAATATTTTTTGTAGTTTGCAAAAGCACTCAATTAATACTCTTGTTTTCCTTAAAAATACATTTATCAATGCATTAATTACAATGCATGCATGCATAAAGTACATGCATTGGTCAATTTTCTTTTAATACTTGCATGTAATAATTTAATGCATCTTGGATCTGAATATGTGATGGGGAACAACTAAATTAAGCCTTATAAAATAAAAAAACTAAAATTTGAAATAAGCTTTATAAATCAGAAAAGAGGGAGTACGATCTACTCCATGTGACGTGGTTAATACAACTATTTTTTAGAAGCTCTATTACTGTATATCATCCAGGCTCATCTGAAGCAGGAGACTTAACTAGGAATTTTACAACGTATTGAAAATTGAGTATTGTGTAGTAGGAGTACATGTGATTGTGTCGGTAAGGAGAATCTTTCTGGTTGTCCTGCGAATTTGAGTTTATTTAAACAACAAAAACTGTATGGTGGAAATGGAAATGGAGATGTTTGTCATGTGAAGGACAGCGAGGAAACGCGGCTTGGTTTTGGTTGTTGGTGCGGCTACGTGACGTGACGTGAGGATAGGGGCTCACAGCTGTAACGCCTTGTACTTGAGCGCCAAAGATTGAATTGTTTAATAAAGTGCTGGTGCTACTGGAGTAATTAACTACCGGGATTTCTCTAGGCGAACGTGCATATAATTAAGGGTCAACACACTCATTAACAGCGGAGGGCCCGTGGTGCGTACCCTTTCGCCGGCACAGCGCCGAGGCATGGGTAGGACGTGGGACCACGTCGGTGGAGTCACGGGATACAAGTTTCTTCTAAGCACCGGGTAGGCTAAGACTTTTTTTTAGAAAAGGAGGATGACTCCCGACCTCTGCATCTGGGAGATGCATACGGTCATTTTATTGATTATTCTTGAGGACCTTACAAAGTATTACAACAATATGTCTGAATCCGCCATTTTGGCAACATATGCCACTACTCTTATCCAAATGATGCAGGGGTGCTACCGAGCCACATACCCGCACTACTCACCTAATCCTATCATCAAAGCCGAAGCCCCACCGAGCCACATACTGGGTTTGGGGCATAAACTGTCCGACGACTCACATGTGTCGTCGCCGCCATCTTCCATGTGTCCGTCTTTAGAGCAAATATTGAGGCTTCTACCTTGTCGTCACTCCGTCATCGACGCCACCTTGACGCTTGATAACTATCTCCACCCGCTGAGTCCATCATCACAAGACGGGCGCCGAAGTCTCCATCGCACCACGCCGCCGAGATCCGCCGTCATCAATGTGAAGGATGAAGCACCGCTCCACCAAAAAGGCTCCCGCTGGTTCCTCGATCCCGTGTACGCCTCCAAGAATGACGCCCCCAACGAGGAAACGACGCCAACGCGTCGCCGTTATCCGATCAACTGATCTAGGGTTTCCCCCGAAGGTAGCGGATAGAGGTCTAGAGCTTCTCCACGGCGATGCCTTCAAGAAGGTAATGACACAACAGGGTGCCACCAACGCCGGTCATGGCATCAAGCCGAGCACAAGGTTTTCACCCGGATCCGCCAAGAACCTCCATCACGTAATGTGTGCACGGTCGCCGCCGATCCGAGCCGCCAGACAACGAAGAGCCGCACCGCCGATCGATCTGTCCGGAGGGCACAACCCGCATGGTGTCGACCCAACCACCAGCCTCCATGCCGCCACCGGCTATCCGAGGTCGATGGTCTGTCGCCGCAGACCGGCCGCCGCCCGAACGCCGCCACGCAGCCCGAGGCGTAGCCGGCCGCAGACCCCACCATCACCGCCCTTGGCCGAGGCACCGCCGACCGCCGCCGGAAGGCAGCAGCCAGCCGCCGCCGAGCCGATCGGCCCTTGGTCGAGGCGGCCACGCGGCCGGCGAGCGCCAGCTCACGCCGCCAGCGGATCGGCCACGCCACCCATGCATGGGCGCCGCACCACCCCACGGCGCAGTAAGTAAGGAGGACCCGCCACCGCCGTCGGCCCGGCCATCGCGGTGGCGTCCCTCGGCGGAGGAGGAGGAAGGAGGAAGGGACCCCGGTGGCTAGATCGAGATCCCGCCCGAGTCGCCGAGCGAGGGCGCGCGAGGCGGGGCGGGCGATCTCAAAGAACTATACTCTGATCCTACTAAGACGTCTTTTGTTCAGATTTTGTTCATTTGAGTTGTTTATAGACGCCGTGTTCGACTTTATCTGTTAAATTTGTGTTGGTCTGCTCAACCGACCGTCCCATTTAATCCGCCTGGCCATAATTTTTTGCAAGAATGAAAGTGCAAAAATAGAATTGGCAATAGTTCATGCTGATGATGGTGCTAGCAGCCGGCGTACATGCCGGCGCATACAGAAAACGAGGGCGTCTTTTGGTTGAAGTTCATGCCAGCGTAGCAGCTAGCGGCCGGCACACATGTCAGTACATAAAAAATACTCCTCTATCGGTCATACTTCGTGCATCTCAGCCATAGATCATGCTGGCACACATGTCAACATACAAAAAATTCACATCCCTACCATAGTTCATCCATCTCGAGCATCTTCTTTTGCTTCTTCTCGAACCAAAATCTTCTCTTTGGGGACATCTTGCTCAAGTCAATCGTCATGATCTCCACTTCCTTTGAGATCTTCGCGAGCTTCAACTTGTCGGCTTTGGTCTTGGCATAGCTCTCCTCGATCTCGAGCTTCCACTTTTGGATGTCAAAGTAAGTCTTCATTTGTTCCCCCTTCGCTTGGCGCTTTCTCTCCTCCCTCACATCCTTTTGGCTCATGAAGCCTTCAAAGTTTCTTGGAAAGCGAGTGTCGAAGCTTCATGCTTGCCATCCACCTTGGAGTTGGTCTTCCCTCTTGTTTGCTTTTCAGCTTCACTTGGTTCAACCACGACCGCCGGCCCCCCACCTTTCTTTTGTGTGGCATATTGGTCCTTGAACTTTGGGCACTCACAAATCATCATCCAACAATGGGTCAAGGTGAATGGTTTGTCCCCATGTTGGGTCTTGAAGGTTTCCAAAGATTGGATTCCCTGCAAATTAAGATGAAAGAAACAATACAAATTGACATGTAACGGAGACGAAAACATCAGAGATATATACAAATATGCAATGGACAATGGAAGGAAGTATACCACATCTTGGACGCCTAGGTCACTCATGGGTTGGCTGTTGATGTCCTCACGGGAAGCACAAAACTTGTTGCACTCCATTTGGATGAAAACCCACCTCTTTTGTAACATCTGTGACGCCCCCGATTCAATCGTACACTAATCATACATGCAAATGTGTATGATCAAGATCAGGGACTCACGGGAAGACATCACAACACAACTCTAGACACAAATTAAAGTCATACAAGTCAGGGGCCTCGAGGGCTCAAATACATAAGCTTGAATACAAACGAGTCAGCGGAAGCAATAATATCTAAGTACATACATAATTAATCAAGTCTGCACAAACAGTAGCAATGATCGAAAAGGCAAGGCCTCCTGCCTGGGAGCCTCCCAACTACTCCTGGTCGTCGGCGGCCTCTACTTAGCGGTAGGCACCCTCAGGGTAATAGTAGCCTCCACGTAGTAGTAGGCACCCTCGGGGTAGTTGTAGTCGTCGGTGGTGGCATCTGGCTCCTGGGATCTGTCATCTGATCGCAACAATCGGGTATAGGGGAAAAGAAGTAGCAAAGCAATCGTGAGTACTCACCCAAAGTACTCGCAAGACTTACATCAGATCTACACTAAGTATGCATCAATTTCAAAGGAATGGGTCTATATCTTTGGACTAAACTTAATAAATGCCAGAAGAGAAGGGAAAGCCTAGCCTATCGAAGACTAGCATCTCGAAGCATCTTGCAGTATTAGAAGAGTGCATATTAGCATAATATAAGTAGTAGTAAGTTGTATTACACACGCCCAGAGAACCTTCCTCGACTCCCTGCAAGAAAGTAATCTCAGAGCAATCATAACCATTTCATGCCTCAGCATGCAGTTCTAGCTGTATCGATCGGGATACAACTCCGAGCGTCCGTTACCGTGGACACGACTATTCGAATAAATTAACTTCCCTGCAGGGGTGCACAAACATACCCAACACGCTCGATTAAATCTGGTCGGGCACACCATCAGATCATACCCGGCCTCGGCTGATCGACATGCCACAATCCCACCTCGGCTCAACAGAGAGGCCAGCAGGCCGGTCTACAACCTAAGCGCGTAGGGGTCTTGGGCCCATCACCCTTTGCACTACTACATGTTGCGTACGCGGCCGGTGAGCAAATCTAGCTTCCTTATACGAGCGCAAGCTTAACCAGTACAACCCGGCGCGCGCCACTCCATCGCTGACGTCCGAAGAGCTGTCGGCAGATACATACGACACAGAGTGCCCATACTTGTTCTAGTGTGGTGGTCAGTGTGAAAAAGTAAGAGGCCTACTCGGATCACACATACAAACTGTTAGTATTCTGGGAGCGCGCGGTAACGAGAAGAGACTAACGATCATGTGACCCCGTCACCCCGTCTCGTGGACTCATGACAAGGGCCCGGAATGCCCGGCCGTGCCACGTAATTATCTCGTAGGTACCCTCCATGTCAACTCGACTACACATTAACTCGTGGGTACACTCACGATCAACCCGACTTCACATTTCTCTTGCGGGTACCCCTCGAGGCCGACCCGACTTCATCATGGTTCTGGGGTAAAGTCAAAGTAACTGTGTGTCCAAAACAGCAAGGGGGAAATCCGAGGAATCACCCTTGATGGACTCCCACTTGATGTAACCGTCGAGGTGAACTAAGGAGGAATCACTGGTGTGCGTCGGTGCTATACAAACGGCTTTTAACCCCTTTTCGCGACGGCATTTGGAACCGTCGCCAAGTGAGTGTGGGCGATAGGGGGGTCCTTTCCACACGACCCAGAAACCGTCGGGGATATGCCCTTCTGGCTCACACGCTCGGCAAAATGAGGTCGTGTGCGACCGTGAGCGCTCAAATACGGAAATACGTACAGTAGAGCTAAAAAATACAATTATACATGGGAAATTGTTACCGCTCGCAAGTACATCCCACAAAGTCAGTCCCCGCTAAACGTTTCCGTTTGTATGTACATCCCACATGGTCGCTTCAGGGAAAACGTTTCTGTTCACAAGTACATCACACACAATTTTTCCCGTTAAATCGTTTGTGATAGCGTTGCCATTGCACACGATATTAATAATTTTATCGTTTGCGTTATTGAATGCATCACACACGGTGCGTAAAAGAAACTGTGTGGCAAAGGCTGTCCATCACACACAGTTTTTATATGGTAAACGTTTGCGCAAGGTGGCCTAACGCAAACAGTTTTCAAGAGAAAGTCGTGTGTGCAGTGGAGATTGATCGCACACGTGGTGGATCCTAGAAACGTTTCTGATCTCCATGTATATCGCAGATGTTTCGCTTTTGCAAACCGTGTGCACTATAATCCCTAATTAATCCCTAATTTAAAAATCACATGTTTTGAATTTGAAAGTAGGCAATCACGTATTTCATATCCAACCATGTTTATTACAAATATAGGTTCAACCACGAATGTATAATTCGATGCACATGTACATATACTGAAGAACTACAGAAGCACCAAGTAAAGAATGATGAACCACAGTTGTACTAAAGACTGTAAAGAGAGAGGCAAAAGACATTCTGATTGCTGGAGAAGGTGAAGCGGAATGCCCATATTGTGCCCTCATCCATGCGTAATGCGCGCACGACTCTAGGCCAACCCCTTGTGATGGTTGCCCATCCATCCTTCATTGTCTTCATTAGGACTTCTCGATGCTCATTGTAGTCTGGATGAAATACTTTAACCTTCATTGCGTGTCCACCAATCATGTACTTTGCGAGGTAATCTTGAGTGAACTGCTTCGGGAACCACTGGGAACGAAAAAGATTCAGACATTGTTGTCTAACAACTCATTATGGCCAGTACAAAGAGAAGGCTGCAGAGTTTGTAGTTGCCATCCTACAGCTCATTGTTGGGTTGGATAGAGCATAAACAAATAATTTGCTTGCCACCATTCGTATATTTTTGCTAATAATCCTTATCAGTTTACTCACTTGATGCTTGGTCTACTGGGGTACGTAGCAGAAATTCAAAATTTTCCTACGTGTCACCAAGATCTATCTATGGAGAAACCAACAACGAGGGGAAGGAGAGTGCATCTACATACCCTTGTAGATCGCTAAGCGGAAGCGCTCAAGAGAACGGGGTTGAAGGAGTCGTACTGTCGTGATCCAAATCACCGGAGATCCTAGTGCCGAACGGACGGCACCTCGCGCTCAACACACGACAGCTGGTGACGCCTCCCATGCCTTGATCCAGCAAGGAGAGAGGAGAGGTTGGGGAAGACTCCATCCAGCAGCAGACACAACGGCGTGGTGGTGGAGGAGCAGCAGTACTCAGCAGGCTTCGCCAAGCACCACGAGAGACGAGGAGGGAGAGAGGTAGGGCTGCGCCAAGAGGGAGATGTTCTCGTGTGTTAGGCAGCCCCAAAACCTCCACTATATATAGGGGCAAAGGGGAGGGGAGGCGCCCTAGGGTTTCCCCTAGGGGGGCGGCGGCCAGGGCAGATGGGATCTCCCCCTTGGGTGACTTGGCCCCCAAGCCAGGAGGTGGGAACCCTAGATGGGGCGCCCCAAACCCCCTGGTCACGTGGGGATAGGTGAGGGGGGAGCACGACCCCTTAGTGGGCTGGTTTGCCCCCTTCCCTTGGCTCATTGAGCCCCGCAACACTTGCCAGGGCTCCCGAAACACCTTTCGGTCATGCTGGTCATCACCCAGTACCTCCGGAACACTTCCGGACTCCAAAACCCTTCGTCCAATATATCAATCTTTACCTCCGGACCATTCCGAACTCCTCGTGACGTCCGGGATCTCATCCGGACTCAACAACATTCGTAACCACGTATATCTATTCCCTATAACCCTAGCGCCACCGAACCTTATGTGTAGACCCTACGGGTTCGGGAACCATGCGAACATGATCGAGACGTTCTCCGTCAATAACCAACAGCGGATCTGGATACCCATGTTGGCTCCCACATGTTCCACGATGATCTCATAGGATGAACCACGATGTCGAGGATTCAATCAATCCCGTATTCAATTCTCTTTGTCTAGCGGTATAGTACTTGCCTGAGATTCGATCGTCGGTATCCCGATACCTTGTTCAATCTCGTTACCGGCAAGTCTCTTTACTCGTTCCGTAACACATCATCTCGTGATCAACCCCTTGGTCACATTGTGCACATTATGATGATGTCCTACCGAGTTGGCCCAGAGATACCTCTCCGTCACACGGAGTGACAAATCCCAGTCTCGATTCGTGCCAACCCAACAGACACTTTTGGAGATACGTGTAGTGCACCTTTATAGCCACCCAGTTACGTTGTGACGCTTGGTACACCCAAAGCATTCCTACAAGATCCGGAGTTGCACAATCTCATGGTCTAAGGAAAAGATACTTGACATTAGAAAAGCTTTAGCATACGAACTACGATCTTTGTGCTAGGCTTAGGATTGGGTCTTGTCCATCACATCATTCTGCTAATGATGTGATCCCGTTATCAACGACATCCAATGTCCATGGTCAGGAAACTGTAACCATCTATTGATCAACGAGCTAGTCAACTAGAGGCTTACTAGGGACATGGTGTTGTCTATGTACCCACACATGTATCTGAGTTTCCTATCGATACAATTATAGCATGGATAATAAACGATTATCATGAACAAGGAAATATAATAATAACTAATTTATTATTGCCTCTAGGGCATATTTCCAACAGTCTCCCACTTGCACTAGAGTCAATAATCTAGTTCACATCGTCATGTGATTAACACTCACAGGTCACATCACCATGTGACCAACATCCAAAGAGTTTACTAGAATCAATAATCTAGTTCACATCACTATGTGATTAACACTCAATGAGTTCTGGGTTTGATCATGTTTATGCTTGTGAGAGAGGTTGTAGTCAACGGGTCTGCAATATTCAGATCCCTATGTATTTTGCAAAACTTTATGTCATATCGTATATGCTGCTACCACGTTCCACTTGGAGCTATTCCAAATTGTTGCTCCATTATACGTATCCGGTATCTCTACTCAGAGCTATCCGGATAGGTGTTAAAGCTTGCATCGACGCAACTCTTTACGTCGAACTCTTTATCACCTCCATAACCGAGAAACATATCCTTATTCCTCTAAGGATAATTTTGACCGCTATCTGGTGATCCACTCCTTGATCACCTTTGTACCCTCTTGCCAGATATGTAGCAAGGCACACATCAGGTGCGGTACACATCACATCATACTGTAGAGCCTACGTCTAAGGCATAGGGGACGACCTTCGTCCTTTCTCTCTTTTCTGCCGTGGTCGAGTCTTAACTTCATACCTTACAACTCAGGCAAGAACTCCTTCTTTGACTGATCCATCTTGAACACCTTCAAGATTATGTCAAGGTATGTGCTCATTTGAAAGTATTATTAAACATTTTGATCTATCTTATAGATCTTGATGCTTATTGTTCAAGTAGCCTAATCCAGGTTTTCCATTGAAAACACTTTTCAAACAACCCTATATGCTTTCAGAAATTCTACATCATTTCGATCAACAATATGTCAACAACATATACTCATCGAAATTCTATAGTGCTCCCACTCACTTCTTTGGAAATACAAGTTTCTCATAAACTTTGTATAAACCCAAAATCTTCGATCATCTCATCAAAACGCACATTCCAACTCCGAGATGCTTACTCCGGTCCTTAGAAGGATCATTGGAGCCAAGATACCTTTTAGCATCCTTAGGATCGATAAAAACTTTTCGATTGTATCACATACAACCTTTCCTTATGAAGACCGGTAAGGAAACTCGTTTTGACATCCATCCGCCAGATTTCATAAATGCAGCTAATGCTAACATGATTCCGACGGACTTAAGCATCGCTACGGATGAGAAAATCTCATCGTAGTCAACTCCTTGAACTTGTGAAAAACTCTTCGCCACAAGTCGAGCTTCATAGACGGTGACATTACCGTCCAAGTCCGTCTTCTTCTTAAAGATCCATTTATCTCAATGGCTTGCCGATCATCGGGCAAGTCCACCAAAGTCCATGCTTTGTTCTGATACATGGATCCTATCTCGGATTTCATGGCTTCTAACCATTTGTTGGAATATGAGCCCACCATCGCTTCCCCATAGCTCGTAGGTCCATTGTTGTCTAGCAACATGACCTCTAAGACAGGATTTCATACCACTCTGAAGTAGTACGCATCCTTGTCACCCTACGAGGTACGGCAGTGACTTGATCCGAAACTTCATGATCACTATCATAAGCTTCTACTTCAATTGGTGTAGGCGCCATAGGAACAACTTCCTGTGCCCTGCTACAAACTAGTTGAAATGACGGTTCAATAACCTCATCAAGTCTCCACCATCCTCCCACTCAATTCTTTCGAGAGAAACTTTTCTCGAGAAAGGACCCGTTTCTAGAAACAATTACTTTTGCTTCCGGATCTGAGATAGGAGGTATACCCAACCATTTTGGGTATCCTATGAAGATTTATTTATCCGTTTTGGGTTCGAGCTTATCACGATGAAACCTTTTCACATAAGCGTCGCAGCCCCAAACTTTTAAGAAACGACAACTTAGGTTTCTCCAAACCATAGTTCAAATGTCGTCACAACGGAATTACGTGGTGCCCTATTAAAGTGAGTGCGGTTGTCTCTAATGCCTAACCCATGAACGATAGTGGTAATTTGATAAGAGACATCATGGTATGCACCATATCTAATAGGGTGCAACTATGATGTTCGGACACACCATCACATTATGGTGTTCTAGGCGGTATTTATTGCGAAACAATTTCCACAATGTCTTAATTGCGTGCCAAAGCTCGTAACTCATATACTCATCTCTATGTTCATATCATAGACATTTTATCCTCTTGTCACGAAGATCTTTAACTTCACTCTGAAATTACTTGAACCATTCAATAATTCAGACTTCTGTTTCATCAAGTAAATATACTCAACATCTACTCGAATCATCTGTGAAGTAAGAACATAACGATATTCACTGCATGCCTCAAAGACTCAATGGGCTGCACACATCAAAATGTGTTACTTCCAACAAGTTGCTATTTTGTTCCATCTATCAAACGAGGCTTTTGGTCATCTTGCCCATGTGGTATGATTTGCATATCTCAAGTGATTCAAAATCAAGTGAGTCCAAACGATCCATCTGCATGGAGTTTCTTCATGCGATACACCAATAGACATGGTTCGCATGTCTCAAACTTTTCAAAACGAGTGAGTCCAAAGATCCATCAACATGGAGCTTCTTCATGCTTTTATACCAATATGACTTACATGGCAAATTGCCACAAGTAAGTGGTACCATCATTACTATCTTATATCTTTTGGCATGAAAATGTGTATCACTATGATCGAGATTCAATAAACCATTCCTTTAGGTGCAAGACCATTGAAGGTATTATTCAAATAAATAGAGTAACCATTATTCTCCTTAAATGAATAACTGTATTGCGATAGACATAATCCAATCATGTCTATGCTCAACGCAAACACCAAATGACAATTATTCTGGTTTAATACTAATCTTGATGGTAGAGGGAGCGTGCGATGTTTGATCACATCAAACTTGGAAACACTTCCAACACATATCGTCAGCTCACCTTTAGCTAGTCTCTGTTTATTACGTAGCCTTTTATTTCGAGTTACTAACACTTAGCAACCGAACCGGTATCTTAATACCCTGGTGCTACTAGGAGTACTAGTAAAGTACACATTAACATAATGTATATCTAGTATACTTCTATCGACCTTGCCAGCCTTCTCATCTACCAAGTATCTAGGGTAATTCTGCTCCAGTTGCTGTTCCCCTTATTACAGAAGCACTTAGTCTCGGGTTTGGGTTCAACCTTGGGTTTCTTCACTAGAGCAGCAGCTGATTTGACGTTTCATGAAGTATCCCTTCTTGCCCTTGCCCTTCTTGAAACTAGTGGTTTCACCAACCATCAACAATTGATGCTCCTTCTTGATTTCTACATTCACGGTGTCAAACATTGCGAATAGCTCAAGGATCATCATATATATCCCTGATATGTTATAGTTCATCACGAAGCTCTATCAGCTTGGTGGCAATGTCTTTGGAGAAACATCATTATCTCATCTGGAAGATCAACTCCCACTCGATTCAAGTGATTATTGCACTCGGACAATCTGAGCACAAGCTCAACGATTGAGCTTTTCTCCCTTAGTTTGCAGGCTAAGAAAATCGTCGGAGGTCTTATACCTCTTGACGTGGGCACGAGCCTGAAATTCCAATTTCAGCCCTCAAACATCTCATATGTTCCGCGACGCTTCAAAACGTCTTTGGTGCCTCAACTCTAAACCGCTTAAGCGAACTATCACGTAGTTATCAAACGTATGTCCGATGTTCGCAACACCACGCAGCGACGCTTGAGGTTACGCTCACCGAGCGGTGCATTAAGGACATAAGCTTTCTCCGATCGCATAATCGCCATCGTCAACTTTCAACTATATTTTCTCTAGGAACATATCTAAAACAGTAGAACTATAGCGCGAGCTATGACATAATTTGCAAAGGGCTTTTGACTATGTTCAGGATAATTAAGTTCATCTAATGAACTCCCACTCAGATAGACATCCCTCTAGTCATCTAAGTGATTACATGATCCGAGTCAACTAGGCTGTGTCCGATCATCACGTGAGACGGACTAATCATCATCGGTGAACATCTTCATGTTGATCGTATCCTCCATACGACTCATGCTCGACCTTTCAGTCTCTTGTGTTCCGAGGCCATGTCTGTACATGCTAGGCTCGTCAAGTTAACCTAAGTGTTTCGCGTGTGTAAATCTGGCTTACACCCGTTGTATGTGAACGTAAGAATCTATCACACCCGATCATCACGTGGTGCTTCAAAGCAGCGAACTTTCGCAATGGTGCACGATTAGGGGGAACACTTTCTTGAAATTTTAATGAGGGATCATCTTATTTACTATCGTCGTTCTAAGAAAATAAGATGCATAAACATGATAAACATCACATGCAATCAAATAGTGACATGATATGGCCAATATCATTTTGCTCCTTTTGATCTCCATCTTCAGGGCTCCATGATAATCATCGTCACCGCCATGACACCATGATTTCCATCATCATGATCTCCATCATCGTGTCTCCATGAAGTTGTCTCGCCAACTTATTACTTCTACTACTATGGCTACCGGTTAGCAATAAAGTAAAGTAATTACATGGCGTTGTTCAATGACACGCAGGTCATACAATAAATAAAGACAACTCCTATGGCTCTTGCCGGTTGTCATACTCATCGACATGCAAGTCGTGATTCCTATTACAAGAACATGATCAATCTCATACATCACATATCATTCATCACATTCTTCTTGGCCATATCACATCACATAGCATACCATGCAAAAACAAGTTAGACGTCCTCTAATTGTTGTTTGCATGTTTTACGTGGCTGCTATGGGTTTCTAGCAAGAACGTTTCTTACCTACGCTAAACCACAACGTGATATGTCAATTGCTATTTACCCTTCATAAGGACCCTTTTCATCGAATCCGATCCGACTAAAGTGGGAGAGACTGGCACCCGCTAGCCACCTTATGCACCAAGTGCATGTCAGTCGGTGGAACCTGCCTCACGTAAGTGTACGTGTAAGGTCGGTCCGGGCCGCTTCATCCCACAATACTGTCGAAACAAGATTGGACTAGTATAGCAAGCATCATGTTTATCAAGGGATATTTCAATCAAATCATCGGAATCATCATTATCTATAGATTCATGCATATCATTATTTCCTTCCAAAGCAATGGTCATTCTTTCAATAAATTCTTGTACATAGACATTATGAGCAAGGTTTTCATTGCAATATTTAAGTATGACGAAATTTTCAGATTTGTTGAGAGTAAAATCATACTTTTCAATCAAAGAAGCAACTTCATGAGCACCCTTAAAAACGAGAAATTCTTCAATTTGTTCGATATCATAGTAACTATAAACACCCTTTGCATAAGGAGATAAGATTTCATTATCATTGAACTCACATAGGTAGGGAAGGTGTTTTTTAGGGCTCTTAGAGCAACAAGTAAAATCACACATTTCACAAAGATTCCAAGCATAGCATAGCAGACTATTTATATGATACCGTAAGAGTCACCCTTTTTCAGACAAACGGTGACGCAAAAAATGAGCATGCTCATCTAAAGATTTCCCATCAACTAGGCTAGTTGGGGTTTCAAAGACGAAAGATAAGGATCAAGATGATCCAAGTAGAACACTTTAAGTGGATCCATAACAATAGACTTTTAGCAAGCAAATATAAGGCACATGGTAACACAAGCAAACAAGAAGAAAGCGGGAAAAGGCAACGGGAAAAAGAGGAGGAGATTGGGAAAGAGAGGGCGAATAAAATGGCAACGGTGAAGTGGGGGAGAGGAAAACGAGAGGAAAATGGCAAATAATGTAATGCGAGAGATAGGGATTGTGATGGGTACTTGGTATGTTGACTTTTGCGTTGACTCCCCGGCAACGGCGCCAGAAATCCTTCTTGCTACGTCTTGAGCTTGCGTTGGTTTTCCCCGAAGAGGAGAGGATGATGCAGCATAGTAGCATAAGTATTTCCCTCAGTTTTTGAGAACCAAGGTATCAATCCAGTAGGAGGCCATGCACAAGTCACTCGTACCTGCACAAAACTATAGCTACTCGCAACCAACGCGATTAGGGGTTGTCAATCCCTTCACGGTCACTTACGAGAGTGAGATCTGATAGAGATAATATTTTTGGTATTTTTGGTATATAGATGCAAAGTGAAAGGTAAAAAGCAAAGTAAAAACAAGGCAAGTATAAAAGTGATGGAGATTGATATGATGAGAATAGACCCGGGGGCCATAGGTTTCACTAGTGGCTTCTCTCAAGAGCATAAGTATTCTATGGTGGGTGAACAAATTACTGTTGAGCAATTGACAGAATTGAGCATAGTTATGAGTATATCTAGGTATTCTATGGTGGGTGAACAAATTACTGTTGAGCAATTGACATAATTGAGCATAGTTATGAGTATATCTAGGTATGATCATGTATATAGGCATCACGTCCGAGACAAGTAGATCGAAACGATTCTGCATCTACTACTATTACTCCACTCATCGACCGCTATCTAGCATGCATCTAGAGTATTAAGATAAAAACAGAGTAACGCCTTAAGCAAGATGACATGATGTAGAGGAATAAATTCATGCAATATGATAAATACCCCATCTTGTTATCCTCGATGGCAACAATACAATACGTGCCTTGCAACCCTTTCTCATCCACGGGTAAGGACACCGCAAGATTGAACCCAAAGCCATGCACTTCTCCCATTGCAAGAACTACCAATCTAGTTGGCCAAACCAAACAGATAATTCGAAGAGACTTGCAAAGATAACTCAATCATACATAAAATAATTCAGAGAAGATTCAAATATTATTCATAGATAAGCTGGATCATAAACCCACAATTCATCGGTCTCAAGAAACACACCGCAAAAAGAAGATTACATCGAATAGATCTCCACGAGAGAGGGGGAGAACATTGTATTGAGATCCAAAAAGAGAGAAGAAGCCATCTAGCTACTAGCTATGGACCCGAAGGTCTGATGTAAACTACTCACACTTCATCGGAGAGGCTATGGTGTTTATGTAGAAGCCCTCCGTGGTGGATGCCCCCCCGGAGCTCCTAACAGGCCCCAAGATGGGATCTCATGGATACAGGAAGTTGCGGCGGTGGAATTAGGTTTTTGCCCTG
Organism: Aegilops longissima; assembly: GCA_021605205.1. Lineage (NCBI taxonomy): Eukaryota > Viridiplantae > Streptophyta > Magnoliopsida > Poales > Poaceae > Aegilops > Aegilops longissima. Next base: position 171,152,093 of record CM038676.1, read on the forward strand.
TTCGACCGTTTGGGGTAATGAGGTATATATAGGAGGAAGGAGTACGTCGGTGGAGCATCGGGGCCCACGAGGCAGGGGCACGCCTAGGGGGCGCCCCACCTCGTGACCGCCTCCGATGTTCCTTGGCGTAGGTCCAAGTCTCCTGGATCACGTTTGGTGAGAAAATCACGTTTCCGAAGGTTTCATTCCGTTTGGACACCGTTTGATATTCTGTTTCTTCGAAATACTGAAAAAGGCAAAAAACATCAATTCTAGGCTAGGCCTCCGGTTAATAGGTTAGTCCCAAAAGTAATATAAAAGTGGAAAATAAAGCCCAATATAGTCCAAAACAATAGATAAAGTAGCATGGAGCAATAAAAAATTATAGATACGTTGGAGACGTATCAGCACCTGCCTCGCAAACCCGGAAGCACGCTAACAACCACCTAGCTAGGATATATAATGACATAATGTCGTACCTAGCTAGGATGCTTGGCCCACCACCTCCCACTTCGTGTCAGCGGGGCGGATGCACGTAATGATCGATACTTTGGTCATACATGCATGTTGCCATGACCTACCATAAGACGGACCAATGAATCTATCGTTTGGTTAAATGACAGTTGTTGTTGTCGATAAACCGCTTGGGCCAATAGATTAAACCATCATAAGAATCATACGAGAGGGACCACAAAACCAGCACCTCTTGCATGCAACCCAAAATGATGTACGTTGGGAAGGGGTGATGTGTTTTTTCATATATAATAATGTACAATTTAGATGTGGTGCCTACCTCTCGATACAGACAACAACATGAAGGCAAGGTAGTTAAGGACGAGATACGCAGGGTTTGATTTAGGTCGAACCCAGCAATCCGAGCATGTGGGAGGGAATCCTGACAACACATGAGCTCGAGCTTTGGTTGAGCGACATGTGACGGTGACCAGCCCTAACACGAACTAGGAGGAATCCATTCATGCCCAACACATAATACCCCTCATTATCGGTCAAAGGGATGCTATGTATACACTCGGGGAGCCCACATATATGCGTGTCGTCACAAAAAACTGCACAAGGGAGACGTGGTCGATCAGAAGACCCCGTATACACTGCATGTGGCCCGAAAATATGTATGGGTACGGTGGTGTGTGAAGTGTTTAAATCCCAAATGCTCAACTTTGATGGGCCACCAACTACATTACAAACCGAACACCGTACCCGACTCCAAGCCTGGTTCAATACGTACGATGTTAGTTTCCCAACTTTGAGGCGGTGGCGGGGGGTCGTCCCACGCATGCGCTCAAACTTTATTTGGTCTAGCATGGGACACACACACACACACTCACACACACACACACACACAGACACACACACACACACATATGTTCTATTACTATCGCGCCCTATATAGGCCCGATCTATTTCCCCGAAGGCCCAACCGGCATGAACAACTGGGTGCGCCGCCCAGCCACCCCATCCCCGCCGATGCATGCCGCCCCTCCATCCCCGCCGACGCGCGCCGCCCCGCCATCTCCACCGACGCTCGCCGCCCAGCTAACCCATCACCTACCAGCCAAGGCCGGCTCGGCCGCCCCTCCCTGCCCACGTCTGCCGACCTCCCGCCAGTTCCTACCCGCGCGCCACCGCTGCCGGCCGCCCGCCCCTCCCTACCAACGTGCTGCCGGCTTTGCCTGCCCGCCTCTCCTACCCACGTGCTACCGGCGCCATCCTCCATGACCCCGCCGCGTCTGTCGTGGTCCTCCCCCGCCCAACCAGCCTCCTCCTTTCGCCTCGCCGGCGACCTCCTTCCTCCAGCTTGCCACCGTGACCTCCCCCTCCCCCTGGTGCGCCACGGGGAACTCCTGTTCATCCATCGTGCGGCTGTGTCAACCTGCTCGAGCTCCGCCGCCCGCCTCCCGACCTCCATTCAGCTACCATCGAACTGACGCTCCCTTCTCCCAGGAACCACTGCCGTCGGTCCTTGCTTCGTGCGCGCCACCGCCGCCCCGGGACCCAACTCGCCGCCGCTCCTCTGATTCTGCTCCCTGGCTCAACCTGCAATTCTTCCGCCGATGGTCAGCAGCGCCAACCTCCCGTTTTTTCTCTCGATCTCACTTCCTTCTACTCTGCATGAAGCAAAACAAAATGTGTTTCATAGGTTTGCTATATATGTGTACACCTTTGTAGTCTTTTTCAGTTCTAGTTTTGCTAGCAAAAAAAGATTTGTCGCAATTCAATATAAATAGTGAAATTAGTTAGCTGATGGGAAATAATTCAACTATATGTGTGCACACTTCAGAAGCAATTCGGTATAAAAAATCAGCAGTTTGTTAAACAAAAATAGAAGCACATTTTGTGAATTTTATAATAATGCATCTGTTTTAGTTATCATATGCAGGGCCCTGTTTGTGGTGGTTCCTGGCCTTGTGTGCTAACAGGTCGCGGTCGTCATGTGAATCGTTGGTCTGTTGCCCTCTTTGTGCACATGGAACTCCTCTCCTTCTCACCTAAAACATTTTATGCTCTGGCTCTCTCCACTCCCTATCAAGCTTCCTGAGCTTGTTTCAAAAGCCCAGTGTATTACTGTACCTAGTGCTCTCTCCACTCTCTTGCAGCTAATGCTATCTCCACTCTACTGTATGTTTTGCTTGATGAACAAGTATGGACAAAAAATTGAAGGAAATATGCCCTAGAGGCAATAATAAAGTTGTTATTTATATTTCCTTATATCATGATAAATGTTTGTTATTCATGCTAGAATTGTATTAACCGGAGACTTAGTACATGTGTGAATACATAGACAAACAAAGTGTCACTAATATGCCTCTACTTGACTAGCTCGTTGATCAAAGATGGTTAAGTTTCCTAGCCATGGACAAGAGTTGTCATTTGATAAACGGGATCACATCATTAGACAATGATGTGATTGACTTGACCCATCCGTTAGCTTAGCACGATGATCGTTTAGTTTGTTGCTATTGCTTTCTTCATAACTTATACATGTTCCTATGACTATGAGATTATGCAACTCCCGAATACCGGAGGAACACTTAATGTGCTATCAAACGTCACAACGTAACTTGTTGATTATAAAGATGCTTTACAGGTGTCTCTGATGGTGTTTGTTGAGTTGGCATAGGTCGAGATTAGGATTTGTCAATCCGATTGTCGGAGAGGTATCTCTGGGCCCACTCGGTAATGCACATCACTATAAGCCTTGCAAGCAATGTGACTAATGAGTTAGTTACGGATGATGCATTACGGAACGAGTAAAGAGACTTGTCGGTAACGAGATTGAACTAGGTATTGAGATACCGACGATCGAATCTCGGGCAAGTAACATACCGATGACAAAGGGAACAACGTATGTTGTTATGCGGTTTGACCGATAAAGATCTTCGTAGAATATGTAGGAACCAATATGAGCATCCAGGTTCCGCTATTGGTTATTGACCGGAGATGAGTCTCGGCCATGTCTACATAGTTCTCGAACCCGTAGGGTCTGCACGCTTAACATTTGAGGACGATCGATATTATGAGTTTATGTGTTTTAATGTACCGAAGATTGTTCGGAGTCCCGGATGTGATCACAGACATGACGAGGAGTCTCAAAATGGTCGAGACATAAAGATCAATATATTGGAATGCTATGTTTGGACATCGGAATGGTTCCGGGTGAGTTCGGGCATTTACCGGAGTACTGGGGGTTACCGGAACCCCCCGGGGAGTCTACGGGCCTTATTGGGCCTTTGTGGGAGAGAGGAGGAGGTGGCCAAGGTGGGGGCGCCCCCCCAAGCCCAATCCGAATGGGGGTGTGGGGCCGGCTCCCCTTTCCTTCTCCCTCTCTCCTTCCTTGCTCTCCTACTCCAACTAGGGAAGGGGGAATCCTATTCCCACCGGGAGTAGGACTCCCCCCTTGGGCGCGCCATGAAAGGGCCGGCCGTCCCCCTCCTCCACTCCTTTATATATGGGGGAGGGGGCACCCCATAGACACACAAGTTGATTGTTTAGCCGTGTGCGGTGCCCCCGTCCACAGATTTCCACCTCGGTCATATCGTTGTAGTGCTTAGGCGAACCCCTGCGTCGTTAGCTTCATCATCACCGTCACCACGCCGTCATGCTGTCGAAACTCTCCTTCAACCTCAGCTGGATCTAGAGTTCGCGGGACGTCACCGATCTGAACGTGTGCAGATCGCGGAGGTGCCATATCTTCGGTACTAGGATCGGTCGGATCATGAAGACGTACGACTACATCAACCGCGTTGTCATAACGCTTCCGCTTTCGGTGTAAAATGGTACGTGGACAACACTCTCCCCTCTTGTTGCTATGCATCACCTAGATGGATCTTGCGTGTGCGTAGGATTTTTTTTGAAATTAATGCGTTCCCCAACAGTGGCATCCGAGCCAGGTCTATGCGTAGATGTTATACGCACGAGTATAACACAAAGAGTAGTGGGCGATAATAGTCATACTGCTTACCAGCATGTCATACTTTGATTCGGCGGTATTGTTGGATGAAGCAGCTCAGACCGACATTACGAGTACGCTTACGCGAGACTGGTTCTACCAACATGCTTCGCACACAGGTGGCTAGTGGGTGTCTGTTTCTCCAACTTTAGTTGAATCGAGTGTGACTACGCCCGGTCCTTGTTGAAGGTTAAAACAGCAAACTTGACGAAAAATCGTTGTGGTTTTGATGCGTAGGTAAGAATGGTTCTTGCTAAGCCCGTAGCAGCCACGTAAAACTTGCAACAACAAAGTAGAGGACGTCTAACTTGTTTTTGCAGGGCATGTTGTGATGTGATATGGTCAAGACATGATGCTAAATTTTATTGTATGAGATGATCATGTTTTGTAACAGAGTTATCGGCAACTGGCAGGAGCCACATGGTTGTCGCTTTATTGTATGCAATGCAATCGCCCTGTAATTGTTTTTACTTTATCACTGAGCGATAGCGATAGTCGTAGAAGCAATAGTTGGCAGGACAACAACGATGCTACGATGGAGATCAAGGTGTCGCGTCGGTGACAATGGTGATCATAACGGTGCTTTGGAGATGGAGATCAAAGGCACAAGATGATGATGGCCATATCATATCACTTATATTGATTGCATGTGATGTTTATCCTTTGTGCATCTTATTTTTCTTAGATCGGCGGTAGCATTATAAGATGATCTCTCACTAAATTTCAAGGTATAAGTGTTCTCCCCGAGTATGCACCGTTGCGACAGTTCGTCCTGCCGAGACACCATGTGATGATCAGGTGTGATAAGCTCTACGTTCACATACAATGGGCGCAAGCCAGTTTTGCACATGCAGAATACTCGGGTTAAACTTGACGAGCCTAGCATATGCAGATATGGCCTTGGAACACTAAGACCGAAAGGTCGAGCGTGAATCATATAGTAGATATGATCAATATAGTGATGTTCACCATTGAAAACTACTCCATCTCACATGATGATCGGACATGGTATAGTTGATATGGATCACGTGATCACTTAGATGATTAGAGGGATGTCTATCTAAGTGGGAGTTCTTAAGTAATATGATTAATTGAACTTTAATTTATCATGAACTTAGTACCTGATAGTATTTTGCATATCTATGTTGTTGTAGATAAATGGCCCGTGATATTGTTCCATTGAATTTTAATGCGTTCCTAAAGAAAGCTAAGCTGAAAGATGATGGTAGCAATTACACATACTGGGTCTGTAACTTGAGGATTATCTTCATTGCTGCACAGAAGAATTACATACTGGAAGCACCGCTAGGTACCAAACCCGCCGCAGAAGCAACGCCAGATGTTATGAACATCTGGCAGAGCAAAGCTGATGACTACTCGATAGTTCAGTGTGCCACACTTAACGGCTTAGAACCGAGACTTCAACGACGTTTTGAACGTCATGGAGCATATGAGATGTTCCAGGAGTTGAAGTTAATATTTCAAGCAAATGCCCGGATTGAGAGATATGAAGTCTCCAATAAGTTCTACAGCTGCAAAATGGAGGAGAATGGTTCCGTCAGTGAACATATACTCGGAATGTCTGGGTACCACAACCACTTGAGTCAACTGGGAGTTAATCTTCCCGATGATAGTTTCATTGACAGAGTTCTTCAATCACTGCCACCAAGCTACAAGAGCTTCGTGATAAACTATAATATGCAAGGGATGGATAGGACAATTCCCGAGCTCTTCACAATGCTAAAGGCTGCAGAGGTAGAAATCAAGAAGGAGCATCAATTGTTGATGGTCAACAAGACCACCAGTTTCAAGAAAAAAGGGTAAAGGGAAGAAGGGGAACTTCAAGAAGAACAGCAAGCAAGTTGCTGCTCAAGTGAAGAAGCCCAAGTCTGGACCTAAGCCTGAGACTGAGTGCTTCTACTGCAAAGGGACTGGTCACTGGAATTGGAACTGCCCCAAGTATTTGGCAGAGAAGAAGGATGGCAAAGTGAAAGGTATATTTGATATACATGTTATTGATGTGTACCTTACTAATGCTCACAGTAGCGCCTGGGTATTTGATAATATTTCTGTTGCTAATATTTGCAACTCGAAACAGGGGCTATGGATTAAGCGAAGATTGGCTAAGGATGAGGTGACGATGCGTGTGGGAAATGGTTCCAAAGTCAATGTGATCACCGTCGGCACACTACCTCTACATCTACCTTCGGGATTAGTTTTAGACCTAAATAATTGTTATTTGGTGCCAGCGTTGAGCATGAACATTATATCTGGATCCTGTTTAATGCGAGACGGTTATTCATTTAAATCAGAGAATAATGGTTGTTCTATTTATATGAGTAATAACTTTTATGGTCATGCACCCTTGATGAGTAGTCTATTTTTACTAAATCTTGATAGTAGTGATACACATGTTCATAGTATTGAAGCCAAAAGATATAAGTTTAATAATGATAGTGCAACTTATTTGTGGCACTGCCGTTTAGGTAATATTGGTGTAAAGCGCATGAAGAAACTCCTTGCTGATGGGCTTTTGGAATCACATGATTATGAATCACTTGATGCTTGCGAACCACACCTCATGGGCAAGATGACTAAGACTCCGTTCTCCGGAACAATGGAGCGAGCAACAGACTTGTTGGAAATAATACATACTGATGTAAGCGGTCCAATGAGTGTTGACGCTCGTGGAGGGTATCGTTATTTTCTTACCTTCACAGATGATTTGAGCAGATATGGGTATATCTACTTGATGAAACATAAGTCTGAAACATTTGAAAAGTTCAAAGAATTTCAGAGTGAACTGGAAAATCATTGTTACAAGAAAATAAAGTTTCTACAATCTGATCATGGAGGAGAATATTTGAGTTACGAGTTTGGTCTTCATTTGAAACAATGCGGAATAGTTTCGCAACTCAAGCCACCCGGAACACCATAGCGTAATGGTGTGTTCGAACATCGTAATCGTACTTTACTAGATATGGTGTGATCTATGATGTCTCTTACTGATTTACCGCAATCGTTTTGGGGTTATGCTTTAGAGATGGCTGCATTCACGTTAAATAGGGCACCATCTAAATCCGTTGAGATGACACCTTATGAACTGTGGTTTGGCAAGAAACCCAAGTTGTAGTTTCTTAAAGTTTGAGGGCTGTGATGCTTATGTGAAAAAGCTTCAACCTGATAAGCTCGAACCCAAATCAGAGAAATGTATCTTCATAGGATACCCAAAAGAGACTGTTGGGTATACCTTCTATCGTAGATCCGAAGGCAAGATATTCGTTGCTAAGAAAGGATCCTTTCTAGAGAAGGAGTTTCTCTCGAAAGAAGTGAGTGGGAGGAAAGTAGAACTTGATGAGGTAACTGTACCTGCTCCCTTATTGGAAAGTAGTTCATCACAGAAATCAGTTCCAGTGATTCCTACACCAGTAAGTGAGGAAGCTAATGATGATGATCATGAAACTTATGATCAAGTTACTAACGAACCTCGTAGGTCAACTAGAGTAAGATCCGCACCAGAGTGGTACGGTAGTCCTGTTCTGGAGGTCATGTTACTTGACAATGACGAACCTTTGAACTATGAGGAAGCGATGATGAGTCCAGATTCCGCAAAATGGCTTGATGCCATGAAATCTGAGATGGGATCGACGTATGAGAACAAGGTATGGACTTTGGTTGACTTGCCCGATGATCGGCAAGCCATAGAGAATAAATGATCTTCAAGAAGAAGACTGACGCTGACGGTAATGTTACTGTATACAAAGCTCGACTTGTTGCGAAAGGTTTTCGACAAGTTCAAGGAGTTGACTACGATGAGACCTTCTCACCCATAGCGATGCTTAAGTCCATCCGAATCATGTTAGCAATTGCCACATTTTATGATTATGAAATTTGGCAAATGGATGTCAAAACTGCATTCCTTAATGGATATCTTAAAGAAGAGTTGTATATGATGCAACCAGAAGGTTTCGTCGATCCGAAAGGTGCTAACAAAGTGTGCAAGCTCCAACGAACCATTTATGGACTGGTGCAAGCCTCTCGGAGTTGGAATATACACTTTGAGAGTGTGATCAAAGCATATGATTTTGTACAGACTTTTGGAGAAGCCTGTATTTACAAGAAAGTGAGTGGGAGCTCTGTAGCATTTCTGATATTATATGTGGATGACATATTGTTGATCGGAAATGATACCGAATTTATGAATAGCATAAAAGGATACTTGAATAAGATTTTTTCAATGAAAGACCTCGGTGAAGCTGCTTATATATTGGGCATCAAGATCTATAGAGATAGATCAAGACGCTTAATTGGACTTTCACAAAGCACATACCTTGACAAAGTTCTGAAGAAGTTCAAAATGGATCAAGCAAAGAAAGGGTTCTTGCCTGTGTTACAAGGTGTGAAGTTGAGTCAGACTCAATGCCCAACCACTGCAGAAGATAGAGATAAAATGAAAGTCATTCCCTATGATTCAGCCATAGGTTCTGTCATGTATGCAATGCTGTGTACCAGACCTGATGTGTGCCTTGCTATTAGTTTAGCAGGAAGGTACCAAAGTAATCCAGAGTGGATCATCGACAGCGGTCAAGAACATCCTGAAATACCGAAAAGGACTAAGGATATGTTTCGCTTATGGAGGTGACAAAGAGCTCGTCAGAAATGGTTACGTCGATGCAAGCTTTGACACTGATCCGGATGACTGTAAGTCACAAACTGGATACGTATTTTTATTGAATGGTGGAGCTGTCAGTTGGTGCAGTTCCAAGCAGAGCGTCATGGCGGATCTATGTGTGAAGCGGAGTACATAGCTGCTTCGGAAGCAGCAAATGAAGGAGTCTGGATGAAGGAGTTCATATCAGATCTAGGTGTCATACCTAGTGCATCGGGTCCAATGAAAATCTTTTGAGACAATACTGGTGCAATTTCCTTGGCAAAAGAATCCAGATTTCTCAAGAGAACCAAGCACATCAAGAGACGCTTCAATTCCATCCGCGATCAAGTCAAGGAGGGAGACATAGAGATTTGCAAGATACATACGGATCTGAATGTTGCAGACCGGTTGACTAAGTCTCTCTCACGAGCAAAACATGATCAGCACCAAGACTCCATGGGTGTTAGAATCATTACTATGTAATCTCGATTATTGACTCTAGTGCAAGTGGGAGACTGAAGGAAATATGCTGTAGAGGCAATAATAAAGTTGTTATTTATATTTCCTTATATCATGATAAATTTTTGTTATTCATGCTAGAATTGTATTAACCGGAAACTTAGTACATGTGTGAATACATAGACAAATAGAGTCTCATTAGTATGCCTCTACTTGACTAGCTCGTTGATCAAAGATGGTTAAGTTTCCTAGCCATGGACAAGAGTTGTCATTTGATAAACGGGATCATATCATTAGAGAATGATATGATTGACTTGACCCATCCGTTAGCTTAGCACGATGATCGTTTAGTTTGTTGCTATTGCTTTCTTCATAACTTATACATGTTCCTATGACTATGAGATTATGCAACTCCCGAATACCGGAGGAACACTCAGTGTGCTATCAAACGTCACAACGTAACTGGGTGATTATAAAGATGCCCTACAGGTGTCTCCAATGGTGTTTGTTGAGTTGGCATAGATCGAGATTAGGATTTGTCACTCTGATTGTCGGAGAGGTATCTCTAGGCCCTCTCGGCAATGCACATCACTATAAGCCTTGCAAGCAATGTGACAAATGAGTTAGTTACGGGATGATGCATAACAGAACGAGTAAAGAGACTTGCCGGTAACGAGATTGAACTAGGTATTGAGATTCCGATGTTCGAATCTCGGGCAAGTAACATACCATGACAAAGGGAACAACATATGTTGTTATGTGGTTTGACCGATAAAGATCTTCGTAGGATATGTAGGAACCAATATGAGCATCCAGGTTCCGCTATTGGTTATTGCCCGGAGATGTGCCTCGGTCATGTCTACATAGTTCTCGAATCCGTAGGGTCCGCACGCTTAACGTTCGATGACGATCGGTATTATGAGTTTATGTGTTTTGATGTACCGAAGGTTGTTTGGAGTCCCGGATGTGATCACAGACGTGACGAGGAGTCTCGAAATGGTCGAGAGATAAAGATCGATATATTGAAATGCTATGCTTGGACATCGGAATGGTTCCGGGTGAGTTCGGGCATTTACGGGAGTACCGATGGGTTACTGGAACCCCCCGGGGAGTCTCTGGGCCTTATTGGGCCTTAGTGGGAGAGAGGAAGAGGCGGCCAAGGTGGGGGCGCCCCCCCAAGCCCAATCCGAATTGGGGTGGGGGGACCGCCCCCCTTTCCTTCTCCCTCTCTCCTAATTCCTTCCTCTCCTACTCCAACTAGGGAAGGGGGAATCCTACTCCCACAGGGAGTAGGACTCCCCCCTTGGGCGCGCCATGAGAGAGCCGCCCCTCCCCCTCCTCCGCTCCTTTATGTACAGGGGAGGGGGCACCCCATAGACACACAAGTTGATTGTTTAGCCGTGTGCGGTGCCCCCTCCACAGATTTCCACCTCGGTCATATCGTTGCAGTGCTTGGGCGAACCCTACGCCGGTAGCTTCATCATCACCGTCACCACGCCGTCGTGTTGACGAAACTCTCTCTCGACCTCAGCTGGATCTAGAGTTCACGGGACGTCACCGAGCTGAACGTGTGCAGATTGCGGAGGTGCCGTATCTTCGGTACTAGGATTGGTCGGATCGTGAAGACGTACGACTACATCAACTTCGTTGTCATAACACTTACACTTTCGGTCCACAAGGGTACGTGGACAACACTCTCCCCTCTCGTTGTGATGCATCACCTAGATGGATCTTGCGTGTGTGTAGGATTTTTTTTGAAATTACTGCGTTCCCCAACAAAAATATGTTGAGTCAGAAATGAGAAGAGAGTAGTGATCCAGGGCTTTAGCTTAGTGGTCGTGTCCTACAAATACGTGGTGCTCGATACCGACTTGTAGCGACTTGACCTCAAACATATCGATCTCGTGCACCAAAGTGTCATCCCTGGATCGGTAGTGCTGACACACACATCACTTGACGGATTTATAATAGAGTAGCAATCACACACTTATTACATCGAAGGTCTCAAAAGAGAACTTATTAGAATAAATATGGCTTAAGGCCATCTAATACGATAACAGCGGAAGGCTTGGAAGATAAAGTGAGTCCATCAACTCCAACGACATCACTGAGTGAAAGACCACGACCTAAGGCTCCTTACTCATCGTCTGAAAAGTGTGCAACATGATACGTTGCAGCCCGAAAATGGGTCAGCACATGGAATATGCTAGGAATGTAACACAAGAGAGTAATGAACAGAATAAAGCTATCACTATATGCATATATGGCTGGTGGAGGCTGTATGGTTAATATGTTTTTGCGAAAAGCTAATTTTTCCCTACAACAAAGGATTAAATTTTATTTAACTACTAAGTTGGTTGAAAACATAGAGAATGGTAAACCCCATCTCAATCCCAATTAAAAAGTAATTAATAACCCAAAAAAATTAATTTATAATAGACTGATGAGATCCATATGATAATCCAAGAACTAGATACTCAGGATGTCCATAACCGGGGACATGGCTAACCATGATTAGTTTGTACACTCTGCAGAGGTTTGTGCTTTTCCCCACAAGACTCAATCTCCTCCATTGGATTTCTCGCACTACATGGTGTTTGAGAAACGGATGATCGAGACACAGTCTTTCCGAAGAGGTCCCCTTAACCGATAGATAGGCCTATACACCTACAATCCCCTATATCTGCTAGCCCACAATGGAAAGGTTTCCCACAACTTACTCAACTATGCCAGAGCCCATAATGGCATGTGGCTGCACACAGAAGTTTCCAGCATGAATAATCTTATGATCCCTTTGAGCCTGGATGGCAGTCCATAGGAGAATCACACAGTACCCCGGGATTTCCAAAAATACAGGCAATCACTGGAATCCCCAGGTGACTCAATCCACCAAGATGTGTATTAAAGTTGCCACCTTCACGTCTATGAGCATAGCATAGCAATATAAGTAATGTAGAAGTAACTCCCATAGGTTTGATTATAAACAGGTGAATAGGTACTACCTCATCTACTTCCCAAACCCACAATTTATTCAGATCCTAACCATGCAATTGTTTGAGGATTGATCTAATGCAATAAAACTGGGTAGTAAAGAGGTATGATCAAAGTGTTACTTGCCTTGCTGATGATCCGTGAAACCTAGAGACTCGTAGTAGCACGCTTCGCACTCCGGCTACTCTATCGCAAAAAAACAAGCATACAATAAGCAATCAAGCAAGGGCACGGGTAAAACTCAAATAAGAGATCTAACCAGAAAGTTCAACTTAAGAACTCCGTTTTGCAAAAAGAATCAAATCAAACGAAGCAACAAAACTCAAACTGCGAACAAACAAGCTTCGTTTACTTAAAGTCAAATTTTACAGTAGCAAAAACTTGTTTAAGTTGATTAAACAGAAAGATGGCTTCGAGACGAAACTCTAGGCGCTTGAATCACCTGATTGTGATAAACGAGCAAAAAGATAAACTAAAACAAAAATCGGATCAGAAATCACGATCGAAAATAATCGTGGAAAATCTGAGATAAAGAAAAACTGACGAACAGGCTAACGAATGAACGTTCGCTGTCTGCGGCTAAACGGTGAAAACCGTTCGTTAAAACGAACGAAAGAACGGGCGTTCGCTAAATAAATAAAACCAAAAAAACCGATCTAAAAATAAAAAAACGCATCTAGGGTTTCAAAAAAACCAATCGGTTTTCTCGTGAAAACCGAGGAGGTGGCGGCTACCTCCGGCGAGGTCCGACGAACGGCGGCGGGAGGCTCCGGTGGCGGGTCGGCGGTGGCGGTGGCGGCGGGTTTCGGCGGCGGCGGGCTGATGGGCTGCGGGGCTCGGGCGGCGCGGCTTCTAAAGCCTCCCCCGGGCGGAGTCCCAGGCGGATACGGCCCAAGGTCGGTGAGGGAGTCCTGGATTAGGGGGTGTCCGGATGGCCGGACTATAACCTTCGGCCGGACTCCTGGACTATGAAGATACAAGATTGAAGAGTTCGTCCCGTGTTCGGATGGGACTTTCCTTGGCGTGGAAGGAAAGCTTGGCGATACGGATATGTAGATATCCTACCATTGTAACCGACTCTGTGTAACCCTAACCCTATTAGGTGCCTATATAAACCGGAGGGTTTTAGTCCGTAGGACGAACAACAATCATACCATAGGCTAGCTTCTAGGGTTTAGCCTCTCTGATCTCGTGGTAGATCTACTCTTGTACTACCCATATCATCAATATTAATCAAGCAAGAGTAGGGTTTTACCTCCATCGAGAGGGCCCGAACCTGGGTAAAAACATCGTGTCCCTTGTCTCCTGTTACCATCCGCCTAGACCTTGATTCGGGACCCCTACCGAGATCCGCCGGTTTTGACACCGACATTGGTGCTTTCATTGAGAGTTCCTTCATGTGCGTCGTTTTAGGCCCGATGGCTCCTCCCATCATCAACAGCGATGCGCTCCCGGTGAGACTTTTCTCCCGGACAGATCTTCAGATCCGCGGCTTTGCACCGCAGCCAATTCGCTTGGCCATCTGGAGCAGATTGAAGGCTACGCCCGCCATCGTGTCAGATTTGGAAGTTTGAACTACACGATGACATCCGCGGAGACTTGATCTTCGACGGGTTCGAGCCACAGCCAAGAGTGCCGACCGTCTCCGGCGGGCATGATCTATCTCCGCCACGGACAAGGTCCGGAGGCCGCACAGAGTTCGCCCGACCTTTAGCTCGAGTCGACCGCGCCGATCGAGGATGGGTGGCCGTACACCGCCTCGGGGGCTGCGATCTCCACGGCGATTGAGCCGTACACCTACCCCGTCCTTCGCGAAGCTCGTGACTCCAAGGCGCCGGACTCCTCTCCGGACTCCGAGCCCTCCGCGCCCCCGCTAATCGAATCCAATTGGGCGCCGATCATGGAATTCACTGCCACGGACATCTTCCAGCACTCGCCCTTTGGCGATATCCTGAATTCAATAAAGTCTCTCTCTTTATCAGGAGAGCCCTGGCCGGATTATGGTCAGGAAGGTTGGGATGCGGACGACGAAGAAATTCAAAGCCCACCCACCACCCACTTCGTAGCCACCGTCGATGATTTAACCGACATGCTCGACTTCGACTCCGAAGACATCGCCGGTATGGACGACGATGTAGGGGAGGCGCATGAACCAGCACCTATAGGGCACTGGAGAACCACCTCATCTCACGATGTATACATGGTGGACACACCTAAAGGAAGCGACGACGAGGAACAATGGGACGCCACGAAGGATCGCTCCATCGAAAAAAGTCAAACGGCGGACGTAAGCGCGCCAAAGTCCACCTCGACAAAGACAATAGCCATACAGACCCAGCTATAGAGCAGGGTGAACCGTGGATCATTTAACATGCTATCGAGCAACCGTCCGAACAGGACAATCCAGATAAACAACCCGTCCCCGGCGAAGATAACAGTCCGGACGAACTCACGCCGGACAAGTTGCTGGAACAGAAGAACCTCCACAAAAGACTCGTCGCCACATCACGTAGCCTGAATAAGCAGAAGCGGAAACTCAAAACAGCGGACGATGCACTCAGAATCAGATGGAGCAAAGTACTCAATACCGCAGACAAATACGGTGACAGTCGCCGAACAAAGAGCTACCCAAAGCGAAAACTACTGCCCGAATTTGATGAGGAGGATGTAGAGCCCCCACAATCAAAAAACATGGAGACCACCTAGTCGGATGGATGACCCCATGGCAAACAGAGAGCGGCAAACGATGCCGCACACAAGCCGGCGCGCGAACCGTACAAGGATTTGCATAAAAAAGATGGCCTAGTTATATCTATCTACGGGCCAAGAAAGCAAGCTCTAGTAAGCAAGGCAACACATCAAGTATCCGAACATCACGGTACACCTAAATATAGGGGTGCCGCACACCCCCTATGTTTCACCGATGAGGTGCTGGATCATGAATTTCCAGCGAGATTCAAGCCCGTAACATAGAGGCATACGACGGAACAATGCACTTGAGTTCGGATTGAGGATTACATCCTCCATATACACATGGCTAGAGGAGATGATCTTCACGCCATAAAATACTTACCCCTCAAGCTCAAAGGGCCAGCCCGGCATTGGCTTAAAAGCCTTCCCGAAAACACCATTGGAAGTTGGGAAGAGCTCGAGGATGCCTTTCGGGCAAATTTTCAAGGGACCTATGTCCGACCACCGGATGCCGACGATTTAAGTCACATAGCTCAACAGCCAGGAGAGTCAGCCCGGAAATTTTGGAACAGATTCCTTACTAAAAAGAACCAAATAGTTGACTGCCGGATGTCAAGCCTTAGCAGCTTTCAAACACAACGTCCAAGACGAATGGCTCGCGGACACCTCGCCAAGAAAAGCCAAGAACAATGGCCGATTAACAAGCTCTCATGAGCCGCTTCTTATGCTGGAGAGGATAGCTGGCTAGCAAGATGCAGCACCAGCGACCCAAGTACATCCAAGTCGTGGATGGAACGGGAAACCACGACGCAGCAAGGACCAGCGCCGGACTAAGGGAAACAGCCCAAGAGCACGATAGTCAACGCCGGATTCAAAAGCTCTCGGCAGAATCATAAAAAGCCACCCCTTAAGGATAACAGGACGAGCTCTAACTTAAACAAAATCTTGGACAAGATATGCCAAATCCACAGTATTCCCGGGAAGCCTGCAAACCACACCCATAGAGATTGTTGGGTCTTCAAGCAGTCCGGCAAACTCAACGCCGAACACAAGGGGCTCGACACACCAAGCGAGGACGTCGATGAACCCCAAAAGCAGAGCACCGGAAAACAAAAGAATTTCCCACAAGAAATCAAAACAGTGAACTCAATTCATGTGACAAAAGGGAAAAACAGAGCGGCACCCATAGAGGTACCCGCCAGACGGCCTATCCCAGAGGAGTCCGGCCACTGGTTGTTCAGACCAATCACCTTTGACCATCGGGATTACTCTAGAAGTATAAGGAATGCAGGTTGGACTGCCTTGATATTAGACCCGATAATTGGCGGACTCCAATTTTCACAAGTCCTAATGGATGGTGGCAGTGATCTAAACCTGCTATATCAGGACACAATCCGCAATATGGGGATAGACTCAAGCAAATTTCGCCACAGCAACACCTCCTTTCAAGGGGTAATGCCAGGCCCATATGCCCATTGTACGGGCTCTCTACTACTGGAAGTTGTGTTCGGCTCACCTGACAACTTCCGTCGCGAAAAGTTAACCTTCCACCTCGCCCCATTTACAAGTAGCTATCAAGCACTATTGGGACGCGAAGCTTTCGCCCGCTTTAACGCAATACCGCATTATGCATCCCTTACATTTAAAATGCCCGGTCCACGTGGCATCATATCATAAAAGGGAAACATCGAGGGTTCCTCGAGTCCGGAAAATTGTGCGGATGCCTTGACAGCCCCACAATAAACCGGCCTCACCAATACAAGCTCTTAGACAGGTCGGCCAGACCCCGGACACGGCTGGACGAGTCCGGCATAAACATACAAGGGCTCGCTAGACGATACCCCGCATAAGGGCTCACAAGATCCACAACAAGAGACAATAAAACTCAATTTTGTTCATTATTGTACTTTGTTTATATAATATAACATACACTTTCGCACGATCTTTTTCAACTAAGTTCCTCTCTTTTATAGATGAACACCGTGCTACACCCGTCCAGGATATGGCACAACGGAGACACAGGCGCAGACGTGCAGTAGGGACCCGTTGCAAGGATTCTTTTCAGATTAAGACCTTGCGTAAACCTTTTTTACTGTCTCTTGTTGATACACATCCCCTGGTTTCTTGCTATAACCAAGGAGGAGGCTGGCGTTTTGGCATAGGCCACGTCAGAATTTCGCGCATACCTGGACACCAGGGGCTTTTTAACAAGGGCAATTGTTCGACCCGTTTTCATAAAGACCGAATACCTTAGGGAGTGTTCTGCGTCTCGAGTTAGGCCTCATATGCATCAGCTCCGAATCATGTCTTTGGTCAAATGTTGGGTTTGCCCGGCTCCTGTGTTTTGCTGCCTTACGTTCCGCTTTATCGGCTAATGCGGCACCGGAGAACTCATCGTGATTGTGCCCCGGTTCGTCTGTGGAGCACCTCGAGAGAGAAAGCCGAAAACTGACTGTCATGATATAGCGTGAGACTGGTGAACCACTCGATGACCCGCTGAAATCTTTAGAATTCCTCCGCATTGACAAAGGGCCGTTTCCCGGCCAGGCACATACGCGCCCCGAATTCGGGTGAGCGCGGTGCCCCTAGGGGCTATATAGTAGCCCCACTGTCGAACTCCTATGGCTAAGTGAAAGTGATAAAGCATTATAGTCCGGTTTCCTAGTTTGCTGCGCCATCACCTCCTTTGTAGGACCAAGACATTGGATCAAGTGTGAAAATGCGTTTTCTGCAAACACCCCCGCATTATATGCGTGGGGGCTGAAACCAAAGACTGCCATCTTTTAGGTTATATACACATATACATTAAACGGCCGCACAGGAGGTATTTTTAATTCTTGAAAGCACAAGTATAAAAAAGCTTTTACATTCCATCGAAACATTGTTTCACAATAATACATGTTATTCGAACATAATATCCTTCGAGCACTGCGTCTCTATCAAACGAGCGCCCTGAAGAACTTCCGGAAAATAGTGCTCGACAGGTACTCGGCTTCCGTCGGAATCTTGGGATGCAACATCGGTGGCCTTCATCTCCGCCCAGTATGTCTTGACACGGGCAAGGGCCATCCGCGCACCCTCTATGCATGCTGACCGCCTCATTGCTTTGATATGCGGCACCGCACCAAGGAACTGCTGCACCAAGCCAAAATAAGTCTTCGGCTCGGGCCTTTTCGGCCACAAATAAGTCACGACATTCTTCATGGCAAGTCCGGACAACCTATTCAGCTCCGCCCATTCGGCCAAACGATCGGTTAATGGAAGTGGACTTTCTGGACTACGGAACTGCGACCAAAAAAGCTCTTCCATCTCGTGATCCTTTTGATCTCCGAAGTGTTCGGCCTCATCCGCGGTGCTCGCCGCCAAGTCCAGATAAGCATCCGCACTACTCCACAGCCGGTCCAACTAAGCATATTTAGAATCCGTGAACTTCCTACGCAGCAGAAAGGGATTTCCAGCCGCGATATCTCCGGCCTGACGTGGCTCCTCTTTCATAGCTCTCATCGCAGAGCGAGCATCCTTGGCCTCGGTGGTGGCCTTCTTCCGGTCCTCTTGCTCCGCTCGACCTTCTTTTTCAAGAAGCTCGCAGCGGTCGGTAGCATTCTTCAACTTCACGGCCATCTCGCCATTTCCTTCTTGCTTCGCAAAGGAGCAGCCTGTTCGGCTTTTAGCTCTTGACGCCGTTAAAACAGCCGCATCACTTTTCCTGGCCTGTTCCTTGGCTCGGGTAAGCTCCGCCTGAAGATTCTCCATGGCAGCGGCACCATCTGCATCAAGCATACATGTTGTAAGGCACGGGCATCAAGCTCCCTTACTAGGTGTCCGTGGAGAAACTGCATACCTTGTGACTCGTCCAGCCGCTTGTTGACAAGCGCGATGTCGGCATCCGCCATGTCAAGTTGCCGCTTGAGTTCGGCATATTCATCAGTCCGACTAGCCACCGGACGCCCCGCCACCTACATAGGAAGGGCGACATATTATATCTGAGATTATGATCCTCGGCACACTGTCATTTTTGACAACACACCGAGTCTCAGGGGCTACTATCTACACGGGGCGCATCTTATATACGCGGAACCGTCAAAAGGTACATCATTGCACGTACCTCAAAACCCGTTAGTAAACTCCTGGCGGCCTCGTACAACCCGCTTTCCGCGGACGAAATCTTTTCAATCACCGTACCCATCAATGCACGGTGATCTTCTGAGATAGACACTCGCCCGAGCAGATCCTTCAACTCCTCCGACCGTGCACCAGGAGGTGCCGGACTCATCCGATGGCCCTTTTCGAAGGCCGGACACGGAGGGCTCCGGGGGGCTCTACGACCGCACTCCACCCCTGCCGGATTCGGGGAAACCCTCAGCAACGACACCTCGGGATCGTCTGCCTCGCTAGGCGGTACGACAGGGGGAGGCGTTCCGCTCTCCATCATCTCCGGTCGAAGATCCCCCGAAGACGAGCTCTGCTGGGAAGGGCTGAGATCCGAACTACAAGGTAAAATTTCGGTCATCTTCAGAAATAAAACAGGGATGTCTTTTATTTTATAAACTCCCCTCTCTACTTATGGCTCGCTGGAGGGCTGATCTCCTTGGGGAAACAATGCGACCGGGGCATCTTCCGGCGCAGGACCCTCTGGCGAAGATTTCTTCCCCGCTTTGAGGCCTTGGTCTCCGGGTCTCCAGAGGCGGTCCTCTTCTCCCCTTGGATGGAGGGATTATCGATCCCTCCTTTCTTGATAACCTCTCGCGGAGGCGTAGCTTCCTTGTTCCCCCTTCGCCTTCTTCTAAAGGCACAACCTCCAAAGATCTTGGTTAACACGGATCCGGGCGTGGTCTCGTGGAGAGGGCGGACACTGATCAGTTTTGCTTTTGCTATCCACTCCTGTGTAAGGGACAACTCTTTTAAGGGCAAGTTTATGATAAATGTACGGATAGCATGTCCGGGTACGGGACTACTTACTTGAGCATCCGAGCGATTGCAGCTCAGACCTGCGTCCTCGGTCAAGTCCGGACACATTGCTTGTGATCCAAAGAACAATTTGTACATCTCCACGGGCGTTGCGCCCATGAAATGTTGAAGAGCTCGTGGTCCCTCCGGATTGAACTCCCACAAGCGGAGGGGGCGACATTTGCAGGGCAGGATGCGAGGAATCAACATGACCTGCATTACTACGACCAGATTGATCTCTCTCTCTCTAAGAGGTCTCGAATACGGCCCTGCAACAAGGGCGCGTCCTTGGGCGGCCCCCAGTCAAGCCCTTTATTGACCCATGACGCCAGCCGCGGTGGAGGACCAGAGCGAAAGGCGGGTGGCGCCACCCATTTGGTGCCCCTGGGAGCTGTGATATAAAACCACTCTTGTTGCCATAGACTGAGCTCCTTTTGAAAAGAGCCCTCAGGCCATGGAGCGTCAGCATTCTTACTTATAACAGCCCCAACGCACTTTGCCTGTTGCCCCTTGATCATCTTCGGCTCCACCTTGAAGGTTTTGAGCCACAATCTGAAGTGTGGGGTAATGCGGAGGAAGGCTTCACATACGACGATGAACGAGCGAGATGTGGAGGATGGACTCGGATCCAAGTCGTGAAATTCCAGCCCGTAATAAAACATGAGCCCCTCATGAAGGGGTCCATTGGGAAACTTAGTCCTCAAGGAAGTGAGACGTGAACACCATGCTTTCACCGGGCTTGGGAGTGGGAATAACCTGCCCTTGAGCAGCAGCCTATCGAGATTTCGCCTGCTAGATACCTCATCTCTTAGCTTTAGGACGTCTTCTTCCGTGACGGAGGAAGGCATCCACCGGCCTTGGAGGTCGGAGCCGGACATCATCGAAGGTCCGAAGCGCCTGAATCTGGAGCTTTGGGTGTTGGAACTCGAAGCGAGGGGCGGATTCTATGGAGATTGAGAAAAAGGAGCGGGGCCTTGGTCTCTTTATAAAGAGGTTGAATACCAAGAGCCCTCCCCGTGACCGTTCAGGACTTGCCTTCGATAGAGGAGGCGTGCCAACGGGCACGATTGGGTTACCCACGCCCGTATTGATGAGAATCTCGGAATAAGGGGACACAATCTCTGCTTTGTCAAGACGCGTGCTGAAACCGCCCGCTAAACGCTACCGAGGTTGGGCAGTAAAAATGATTCGAATAAAGGCTTGGCCGTGGTGTGATGTCACGCTGCGAGACACGTTAGCAGATTGAACTTTTGCGAGACACGGTGTTATGTGGAACTTATTTTGCAGAGCCGGACACTATCCTTGTGTTCAAAATCTTGTATGAAGTATTCAGAGGAGGAACCCGCCTTGCAATGCCGAAGACAACATGCGCGCCGGACTCGTCGTCATTGAAGCTTGGTTAAGGGGCTACTGAGGGAGTCCTGGATTAGGGGGTGTCCGGATGACCGGACTATAACCTTCGGCCGGACTCCTGGACTATGAAGTTACAAGATTGAAGACTTCGTCCCATGTCCGGATGGGACTTTCCTTGGCGTGGAAGGCAAGCTTGGCGATACGGATATGTAGATCTCCTACCATTGTAACTGACTCTGTGTAACCCTAACCCTATTCGGTGCCTATATAAACCGGAGGGTTTTAGTCCGTAGGACGAACAACAATCATACCATAGGCTAGCTTCTAGGGTTTAGCCTCTCTGATCTCATGGTAGATCTACTCTTGTACTACCCATATCATCAATATTAATCAAGCACGAGTAGGGTTTTACCTCCATCGAGAGGGCCCGAACCTGGGTAAAAACATCGTGTCCCTTGTCTCCTGTTACCATCCGCCTAGACGCACAGTTCGGGACCCCCTACCCGAGATCCGCCGGTTTTGACACAGACAGTCGGTTTCCTTTAAAAAAAATAAATTCCACGCAGAAAAACAAATAAAAGAAATACTAAACAGACTGCAAAAATCCTGAAATAAATTTTCCCCGTTCTCTAAAAATCTACCGGACAAGGTGAACATCTATTTGGGACTCTAATGCAATTTTGAAAAACGCATATTTTTCCTAATTCAAATAAAATAGCAATAAAACTCTGAATAAAAATCTTATTTGATTTTAGTATCAAATCTCCAATATTTTCTCTATTTTGAGGAAGTCATTTTATCCTCTCTCTTTTATTTTCATAAAGGAAATATTCGAAGAGAAAATAATTAAAATCAAACGATCCTATTTTCAAAATTTGAGAAAACTCAAATATGAAAATAACGAAATCCCCATCTCTCTCCGTAGAATTTCTAGGATCAAGCCAAAATGCAATAAAATATGATATGCAATGATGATCTAATGTGTAACATTCCAAATTGAAAATTTGGGATGTTACAGCCCCTCTGTTTTCTTCAGTAAGTTCTCATTAAAAGACCTCAGAATAGCAAGTGGAAGTTCGACAAAAGGATCGACATCAGTTCAACCGCAGAAAGAGGATAAGTCCAGCGAAGGAGGAGGCGGTAAAACATATAGCTTATCTATCTAATGGAGCTTACTGATTGAATCAATTAAACTTACTTGGTTTTTAGTCCATCTTCTGTGTTATAGACCAGTCACATGTACTTGTGTCAGGTCGCCTGCAAATTTGTTATTGTAGTCTGTTCGTGTGTGTTCTTCTTGTCAGGTCCTCTGCAAGTTTGTTATCAGTTCTTGCGTATTGTGTCCTTTTTGCCAATTCATGTGTCAGGTCGTGTGCAAGTTTGTTATCAGTTCTTGTGTATGTGTGCTGGTAACCATTGTTATTGATGCTAGCTACCGATCTGACCATTGTATTACTAAACCTCTCTATGTAATTAGTCCCTTTGTTAGGTGAATATCATACTATTTGCTGGCTTTGGCATTGTAAAAACACAACAAGTTGACAAATTTAAAAAGTTATAACTTCAATGCAATGTCATAGATAAATTTGGGAAAAAAGCTCAAGCAAAGAGAAACCCAACGGAAATTCAAATGATAAAAGTTCAAGTCGCAAAACAAGAGAAGTCCAACAAATCCTTGCAAAAAAATTTGAGTTTAAACATAGAAAATTTTCTTTTGAGACTATGATTCAGTTCAACATATAAACCATGCAGGTTCAGAGACTATGATATCGTGTACCATTGAAAAGTTACAAGGAAAATCTTACCGAAAAAATAGAGTGAAGTCTAGTCTATGAAAACATGCTTAGTACAAATCCATACGGATATTAGTTCAAGTACTCTCTTTTTGGAACCTTTCAAAATTACTTCGTGAAAAATAAATCAGTGCGGAAACCTACATAGTTCAGTACAAGTACTCTGTTTTTTCTGACGTAAAAACGTCACGACGTGTCTCACCGTGTTATAAATTACTCATCAACGATTACGAATTTGAGAAAATATTCAAACGACTAAGTTTCTCATTTTCGATAGCTTTCCAACGGTATATTATTTGCCGCATTTCGAGAAACTTTAAAAACAAATCACGTTCGAAATCAAATTTAACCGTATTCGAATTCGTTTTTAAACCATAAGGAACTAGAAAAACATTTTAATATGAAAAGTTGTGCATTTTCCATAGCTTTCCAACACTGTATCGTTTACGTCAATTCGACAAACTATTTAAAAAACACGGAAATACACTTCACCCAGAATTTCACCATTTTTCAAATTAGTTTTAAATCGTATATAATATGAAAAAACTTTAGTTATATGGATGAAGCGGATTTTCACCATCTTTCCACTGCCATCTTATTTTCTCAATCCCGAAAAACCATTTGAAAATTAACGCGTTTTCCATTTTGAAAAAAATGGTTTTCTCAAAACGGCTCTTAAACCATGATGATTTTGCAAAAACGTTCAATATACTTGAAATATAGTTGTCAAGAGCTTTCCAACGATATATTACACGCCCCGTTCCGACAACAGAATTGCAAATTTTTTTGAACTGAAGAAGACGGCCTGTTAAACAGAAATGAAAGCATTAGTTCAACCGCTCGAATTCATCAGTACAACCGCCTGAAAACATCAGTTCAAGTAGAGTAACCGAATAATATTCTGTTACGCAAAACAGAATAGCCCAGATGTGTATATATATAACTGAAATAAACATATGATTACATAAGTGACTATACAGATCATTCACACACACCTCAATAAACAATTGCATGCATTCTAAACTAAGAGAAACGATCGCCTAGTCATCTACTTCTTGTGACGCTCCCGCACTACTCTATGGCTCGATCCCTCGTCTAGGGCAGGAAGAAGACACTTCCTCATGTCAACGATCCGCATGTACATCTTGTAGGTTGTGTACGCGTCCTTGGCCGCGTACTTGACGTGTTGTTCATCCATTCTCTGGTGCTAGACACTGTGCCAGGCGTTCTTGTCCTTCTTGCTCTCATCCTTCATCTTCATGTAGTAGGGGTCGATGATGGCTGAGGCGAGGTCAACCAGGGAGTTCTATTTGTTGTTGTTGCTGCCCCAGACCTTGTAGAGGTCCTGGATGTTGACAAGATTCTGGCATTTCAAGCCCGAAACCTTGAGCGCTTTTAGATCATTGGTGGTGTCCACCATAGCGAAAATGTAGTCGGAGCTGTTGATAAACCTGGAGAAACGCTCGCAAGGCCTTGTGGAAAGGTGGTCATGGTAGACGAGGACATCATGTCGCATGGTACAACTGGGCGACGACAACCTTCTGATCGTCCCCGGCACGACCGATGGTCTACTCGAGGTCGAAGCCGACCACTTGGTACTTGTCCTCAGCAAGCAACTGCTCCATAGTTTGGATGGAGCTCTCCACCGAGACCGGATTGCTCATGTACACCACCGAGAGGGCCTTCCCCCTCACGTGGGTGTCCACTGCGTGACGCGTGGTGAACTCCTGATAACCCACAAGTATAGGTGA
This sequence comes from Aegilops longissima, assembly GCA_021605205.1. Classification (NCBI taxonomy): domain Eukaryota; kingdom Viridiplantae; phylum Streptophyta; class Magnoliopsida; order Poales; family Poaceae; genus Aegilops; species Aegilops longissima. The sequence goes on from CM038676.1 coordinate 171,177,176, forward strand.
TCGTTTGTAGCCTTCTTCGATAAATAAGAGTGTCGAACCCAACGAGGAGTTAAAGGTAGAACAAATATTCCCTCAAGTTCTACCGACCACCGATACAACTCTACGCACATTTAACATTTGCTTTACCTAGAACAAGTATGAAACTATTTTGCAAGAATAAAACTACGAGACTTTGCGAGAATAAACACTACGATAAATTGCGAGATAATAAAATCGATAGCTTTGTCAACAAGAAAGTCATTTGTCCCTAGGCAATCGATAACAAGTACCAGTAATCATTCTTGCAATTCTATATGAGGAGAGGCATGAGCTAACATACTTTCTCTACTTGGATCATATGCACTCATGGTTGGACCCCTAGCAAGTATCCACAACTAATAAAGATTATTAAGGTCGTGAAACCCAATCATAACATTAAGTATCAAGTCCTCTTTATCCCATACGCAACAACCCACCTACTCGGGTTTAAGCTTTTGTCACTCTCGCAACCCACCATAAGCAAATCATGAACATATTGCAAAACCCTACAACGGGGACCCCTCACATTTGCGCAAGACGGAGGGCACCGTAGGACAACACCATAAATAAAATAAACAATCGTACCAACCAAGATCACGATTAACCCACAGGACAAAATGGATCTACTCAAACATCATAGGATAGCCAAATATCATTGGGAAATAATAGGAGTTGAGCACCATGTTTAAGTAGAGATCATAGCGGGGAGAAGAGGTGGTACACCACTGCATAGAGGGGGAGAAAGTTGGTGTTGACGGTAGCAATATTATTAATGTAGATCGCCATCCCGATCCTTTCCCCGGTGGGACTCCGGCGCCACCGGGAGAGAGGGAGAGAGAGCCCCCCTCCTTCTTCTTCTTCCTTGGACCCCCCCTATATGGGAGGACAATTGCCCCTCTGGTCCATGTCCTCCATGGCGTCGGAGGGGCGGGAGCCCCTCCGAGATTGTATCTCCCTCTCTGTTCTCTTCTGTTTCGCGGTTCCCAGATCTGGCACTTCACGGTTTCTTAAATTCTCGGAGATCCATAACTCCGATTGCGCTGAAATTTTTACATGATTTTTTTCCATAAATTATCTTTCTTACACCAGAAGAAGGGACCCAACTGACCTTCGATGAAGGCATAGGACACCTGGGCGCGCCAGGGGGTGCCCGGCGCGCCCTGGTGGGTTGTGGTCACTATGGGCCCCAGTCTGCGTTGATTCCAAGTCCTAAAAATCACATATATTCCAAAATAATTCTCCGTAAATTTTATCGCGTTTGGACTTTGTTTGATATGGATTTTCTTTGAAACAAAAAGCATGCAACAAACAGGAACTCGCACTGGGCACTGAATCAATATGTTAGTCCAAATAAATCATAAAAAATGTAGCCAAAAGTGTATAAAAGTTGTGTAATATTTGCATGAAACAATCAAAAATTATAGATACGACAGAGACGTATCAGCATCCCCAACCTTAATTCCTGCTCGTCCTTGAGTAGGTGAATGATAAAAAAGATAATTTTTGATGTGGAATGCTACCTATCATAAACTTGATTATATGTGTAGTCATGGCATGAATATTAAGACACACGTGATTCAAAGCAATAGTCTATAATTGACATAAAGACATCAATACTCAGGCATCCCAACAAAAAATCGTGTCTTTCAAAATATCAACGCTAAAGAAAGCTATCCCTACAAAATCATATAGTCTTGTCATGCTCTGTCTTCTTAACACAAAGTATATATCATGCACAACCCCGATAACAAGACGAGCAATTGGTTCATACTTTTTAACGCGCTTCAGCTTTTTCAACCCTTACGCAATACATGATCGCAAGCCATGATAATACACTACGGGTGGAATAGAGTATGATGATAAGGGTAAATGTAGAGAAGACAAAAATGTAAGAAAGTCTCACATCGACGCGGCTAACCAATGACTATGGAGATGGCCATCAATTGATATCGACGTGAGGATTAGGGATTGCCATGCAACGAATGCACTCAGAGCTCTAAGTGTATGAAAGCTCAATATGAAAACTAAGTGGGTGTGCATCTAATATTATAATGAAAAATTCCCACTAGTATATGAAAGTGACAACATAGGAGACTGCCCATATGAAAACATGGTGCTACTTTGAAGCACAAGTGTGGAACTAGCATGCCCCTTCTCTCTTTGTTTCCTTTTTCTTTTCTTTTCATTTTTATTTTTTCTCTTTTTTCTTTTTTATATTTTCTCTCTCACTGTCCGGAGTCTCATCTCGACTTGTGGGGGAATCATAGTCTCCATCATCCTTTCCTCACTGGGGCACTGCTCCAAAAATGAATAATGATGATCATCACACTTCTATTTAATTATAACTCAAAAGAAATAAAAATTACAACTCGATACCTATGAAAAAAATATGACTCTAGCTATATGAATGCCTTTGGCAATGTACCAGGATGTGCAATGATCTAGCGTAACATGTATGAAAAATGATGAACGGTGGTTGAGCCACAACTACTATGCCAGCTATATGATCATGCAAAGCAATATGACAATGAATGCTCAAGTCATCAAACGGAAGAGGTGGAAGTTGTATGGCAATATATCTCGGGATGGCCATGGATAAGCCATAATTGGTAGGTATGGTGGCTGTTTTGAGGAAGATATAATAATGCTTATGTGTGATAGAGCGTATCATATCACGGGGTTTGGATGCACCTGCGAAGTTTGCACCGACTCTCGAGGAGAGAAAGGGCAATGCACAGTACCGTAGAGGCTAGCAAATTGCGGAAAGGTAAGAGTGCGTATAATCCATGGACTCACATTAGTCATAAAGAACTCATATACTTATTGCAAAATTTTATTAGCCCTCTAAGCAAAGTACTACTACGCATGCCCCTAGGGGGATAGATTGGTAGGAAAAGACCATCGCTCATCCCCGACCGCCACTCATAAGGAAGACAATCAATAATAAATCATGTTCCAACTTCATAGCATAACGAGAGACTATACGTGCATGCTTCGGGAATCACAAACCTTAACACCAATATTATTACTAACCACAACAGTTTACTAGTACCTCCCACATATTCCATGTCTATATCGCAAAACTATTGCAAGGAATCAAACATATCATATTCAGTGATCCATAAGTTTTATGTAGGATTTTATGACTAACCATGCAAATGACCAATTCCTGTTGACTCTCTAAATAGATATAAGTGAAGCATGAGAGTTTAATTCTTTGTACAAAAGACCATGCTCTTGTCGGAGAAACTGATCCACGAACACCTATGGGACCGGCGGACCGAGCCCCTTTCGGTTCGGCGGGGGGCGGAGATCGCACGAAGAGCGGATCAAGACGAAGCACACGAGCAGTTTACCCAGCTTCGGAGCTGTCCGGAGAGATAACACTCCTACTGCTGCATGTCTGAGTGTATTGAGTTCTTGCTTGGGAGCGCTGAGTGCTACAGTACACACTAGCTGCTAACTTGAGACCGAAGCGTGAGTGTTTTTCTGCCTTGAACCACCCTCTACGCTATGCATGGGCCTCCTTTTATATCCTAAAGGGTCTCCGGCAGGTGGCAACGTAGACAAGGGTAAAATGGAAAAGGAATTGCGGTTGGTACAACCACCATGACAAAGGCATCATACCTAACCCCGACGGCAGGGGACAAAGGCATTAAATGCCCGCTCACGTCGCCCAAATAGTGCAAAAAGGATCGTCGGGGACGCCACCGCTGCCACGATGGCAATCTTGTCGGCGCCGCTGCCACATCACAAGACCGCCGTCAAGACCTCTTGCCACGGCGCTACCGAAAGGTCCTAGGGCGACACGCTGGTGGATGTCTTTGGAGCGCGGTACAGAGTGGTAGTTTGTCATGCAAGCGCCTTTGCCGCTGATCGTTGTCTTGTCGCGTCCGAAGCTTGTCGCCACAGGGCCTCGCCGACGCGCTGCGTGGCGCGTCGCGGCAAGTTCCTTGAGATGCCTTGTTGGCCTTCCGGCAAGCTCCTCTTGCCGGGCCTTGTCTCCTTGGCTTGAATACTTTGTTCTTGAATGGCTCCAAAGGAACCACGGAGGACCTTGGCGGTCACCCGGCAAGCCTTGCCGCGGGGTGCTGCAACTGCCCGTGCACAAGTTCAGGATACTAGGGTACCCCTACTGTAGTACACCGACAGATGACAACTGCCCGTGCACAAGTTCGGGATACTAGGGTACCCCTACCTGGCGCGCCAAAGATGTCGGGGAAACTGATCCACGAACACCTATGGGACCGGCGGACCGAGCCCCTTTCGGTTCGGCGGGGGGCGGAGATCGCACGAAGAGCGGATCGAGATGAATCACACGAGCAGTTTACCCAGCTTCGGAGCTGTCCGGAAAGATAACACTCCTACTGCTGCATGTCTGAGTGTATTGAGTTCTTGCTTGGGAGTGCTAAGTGCTACAGTACACACTAGCTGCTAACGAGACCGAGCGTGAGTGTTTTCTGCCTTGAACCCCCCCACGCTGCGCATGGGCCTCCTTTTATATGCTAAAGGGTCTCCGACAGGTGGCAACGAGACAAGGGTAAAATGGAAAAGGAATTGCGGTTAGTACAACTACATACAAATTGCATCATACCTAACCCCGACGGCAGGGGACAAAGGCATTAAATGCCCGTCTCACGCCGCCCAAATAGTGCAAAAGGATCGTCGGGGACGCCACCGCTGCCATGATGGCAATCTTGTCGCGTCGCTTGCATCACAAGACCGCCGGCCGCGACAGACTTCTTGCCACTTGGCGCTACCGAAAGGTCCTGGCGACACGCTGGTGGATGTCTTTGGGAGCGCTGGTACAGAGTAGTTTTCGCGGCAAGCGCCTTGCCGCGATCGTTGTCTTGTCGCGTCCGAAGCTTGTCGCCACAGGCCTCGCCGGGACGCGTGGCGCGTCGCGGCAAGTTCCTTGAGATGCCTTGGTTGGCCTTCCCGGCAAGCTCCTCTTGCCGGGGCCTTGTCTCCTTGGCTTGAATATTTTGTTCTTGAATGGCTCCAAAGGAACCACGGAGGACCTTGGCGGTCACCCGGCAAGCCTTGCCGCGGGGTGCTGCAACTGCCCGTGCACAAGTTCGGGATACTAGGGTACCCCCACTCTAGTACACCGACAGGAGCCCCCGGCCCTGGACCACACACGCTGCCGAGCGCTGTTGGGCCAGGCCCAAAACAGGGCACGGGCACGCGCGGCCTGGGTTACGCCGTATCTCACTTTGTATCCACCGCGCCCTCCTCGAACGGCACGCGTCGAATGCGGCGTCGTGGGAGAGATCGTGGGTGGTTTCTTTATTCGGAAAGACGGAACGTCTGCCCCCTCCCTCTTTATAAGCAGGGGAAACAGGGGCAGTTCACCCATCTCGCCGGTTGCTATTCCAATCTCAAAAACCTCCGCCGCTCCCCCCTTCTTCCCAAAGCTGAAAAGAGAGCAGCGCTCTGCCCCTCATCGCCACCGACACCACTAACGCAATCGATCTCTCTCACCACCTCCGCCATGGCTCCGAAAGCCGGGAAGGTTGTGAAGTCAGCCGAGGCGCAGCGGCTTACGGCGCTGCGAAAGGAGCGGGCAACCTTCCCCCCTCAGCTCGCCGCGAAGGAGCTGAGGGAGTATTACTACCTCTTCTGGTCGACGGAGACGCGAGCGCATCCGCGCACGAAGGTACTCCCAGCTACCGTTTCGGAACTGGCTCCGAATGGATATCCCTTCTTCGCGTTGTTCTTCTACTGCGGGCTCTGCCCGCCTTTCTCTGAGTTTTTCTGTGACATTATGAACACCTACGGGTTCCGCCTCCTTGACTTCACCCCCAACGCCGTTCTGACCATGGCAGTTTTCGCACATCTCTGCGAGAACTTTGTTGGAGTCTATCCAAATGTAGCTCTTTTTCGCCACTTCTTTATGCCCCGAGTTGAGAGAGGGGAGCCTTTATCTGGCGGAATCGCCTGGATCTCGGGAACTAGCAAGAAGGAAGCTTATCTGGAGGGAGAGCTCCGCAGCAAGTGGGATGAATGGAGAGCAGACTGGTGCTGGATTGTCGAGGAGAACCCGCAGCCATTTACCGCCCAGCGTCAAGCCCCAGTAGCGCGCGACAACGATTGGAGCAACGTGGCCCCGGAAGACGATAGGCTGAAGATTGCCGTCACCCGGATCCTACGCCTCAGGCTTGCCGAGCTCACCGTAGGTGCCGTTGGCGCAGATTTTCTTCGCCACAGACGCTTCTACAGAGAGAGGAGGAGACCCGCCTGGGAGTTCCAGAATGCGGCGGATATCATGAGGCTGCGCCCGGGCCTCAACTTCAACTTCACTGTCCTAGAACTGGATGCGATGCTCCTGGAACTGTTCAAGCACGATCCTCAACATCCCGAAGTGTTTAGGTTGCCGAGGGGTGTCGTTCCGCTGTGCAACAACTCCTCGCTCGACCGCGTCCGTGCAATGATGCCGCTGTGCGATTCGCATGGAATTGTCCCAACTTGGCAAGAGCCTGTAGATGACGTCGTGCAGGAGTTCTTTGACGGCTTGGTAGAAATGCCGGTCCGCTCCGATGAACAGAAGAGCCTTACTCGCGACACCACCGATGCGGAGATGCAGCGCATCGCCACTAGGCTGGAAGAGGCGGCGGCAGCCACTGCCGCGGGCGAGTTTGGATTCACCGTGGAGGAGGCAGAGGCAGCAGAGGCGGCAAGCCTTGTCGAGCGAGAGGAGCTTGCCGGCGAGGGAGAGCTTGCCGGGCCTGAAGCTGAGTTGAGCGAGCCCGCCAAGGGCGCGAGCGACTCGTTGAAGATCGACTCCTCCTCTTTCTCACTTTCAGACAGCTCACCGCAAGCGGAGCCCCCAGCTCCACGAAGAAGGCGTCTCCGCAAGGCCGGGGACGTAGCGGGGCGGCAGACGGGTCAACAGCCGCCGCCCATGCGACGCGCTTCCACCGTGGCAAGCATGTTGCAGCTGGAGCACCTCACGCCGCTGCGGCAATCGGAGCGGGCCCTCCGGACCACCGCTTCGCTCCCGCCAAGCGGCTAAGGGAACCTACTCCTCCACCTTGTCGCTACCAAGGTGGGCGGACTTCGACCTCTCCGCGTTCAGCTCCGACGAGGAAGAGGAAGAGTAAGATTCTTTGCTGTACTTGTAGTTCTTCAATTCTTGCTATTTTGTCTTGTATCTGATTTGCTTTACTCCAACCCATTCCTTTTCGTGACTCGCCCGGAGAGCGGCGAAGAGAGCCAAGGTCCCGTGATTGTCATCGAGGATTTAACCCACCGCGACAGCAGGGGTGTGTCCGAGACCACCTTGGACCCGCAACTATTCTCAGCAGCCCCAACGCAGCCCCCAGCAGTAAGTATATGGTTTACTTTCTGCTGTTAGGCGCGCATGGGTGCTCTTTCTTCTTGACGACATCTGACTATTGGTTTATGAGGAGTAGAGCAGTCTCACCAGAGTGCCCGGAAGCCGCTCGACATGCCATCTGCTTCGACTAAACCGCCAAGGAGGATTCCCGGCAAGGGAGAATTCTCCGCAAGGATGATTCTCCGCAAGGGACAGACCAGCGACCCCGGTGGCGGAGACCACGATCAGAGATCCTAGTACATGTAATCCTCTTGCTTGAAAACTTCCCTTGGGTTCTTCTTCTTCTGATTTTCTTTTTGAATATTTGCTTGACTTTTCTTCCTTTTCCGGTCGTCAGGTCCATCTGCCACGGAACCGATGGAAACCGAGGTCGCGCGGCAATACTGACGACGCCGCTGTCACTGAAGAAGAAGCCGACGCTGATGATCCCGCTGGCGGAGAGGCCGTCAAAGCTGCCGCCGCAGAAGCTGGCGAGGGGTCCGGCGATCGACCGACGGCCCCAAGGCCGCAGGAGCGCCAGCGCCACGCCGATCGCCGATCCTCCGCCGCTGCCTGCAGCGCCAGTTCAAGAGCCCCAGCCCGACGCCTATTTGAAGGCGGCGATGGCGTTTTCATCAAGCTCCACGGGCGCCGAGCCCTGTGGCGCCGATCAAGGAGAAATCTTTGATGAATAGTTGCTCGCTTCCACTGGGCTGACGTTGGTCAACGTGCGCAAGCGAAGCGAAGCGGCGAGCCCGAGGAGGAGCAGCTGCGCGAAGCTGTTGTCGCTCTCTGCGCCCGACAGTGCCAAGCTGGTATCCCGAGAAGCGCTTGTCGCGAAGGCGGAGTGGACATCGAGAAGCGCGGAGGAGCTCCGGCCTCAACCAGAAGCTCTCTGGTCCCCGGCAGAGGAGCGGAGCAACTCGCCGAGGAGCGTAAAGCCTTCCTCCTCGAGAAGGCTGAAGTTGAAGAGCAAAATCGGCTTGCTGCCGAGAAGTTGTCTGCGCAGGAAGGCGAGTTGGCGCAGCGGAAGGTTAACCTTGACAGCCACGAGGAGGAGCTTGCCGCGCGCGAGCAAACATTCGGCGGGGCTCTCAAGGAAGCAGAGGATGCTGCCGCAGCTGCCGAGGCCGCCAAGAAGGAGCTAGAGACGAAGGTGGCGCAGCTGGAGGCCGATCTCAAGGTGAGCGGCGAGGAGCTTGCTGTGCTCAAGCGTGAGCGCGAGAAGGACGCCTACACCCTTGGCGAGCTGCAGGGTCGTCTCGCCGAGAGGAGCAAGGAGCTTAGCGCCGCCAAGGAATCCAACGCAGATCTTAAGTTGAAGCTGACTACTTTGACCAAGACGCTGGACGGCGCCAGGGAGCAGGCGGCGGCCTTGGAGGAGAGGATCAAGGCCGACGAGGCGCTGCTGGCGAGTGTTGCTGCCGCCCAGAACACTTTTAGGGAGAATGTGGAGCACTGGACCGAGGGTCTCGTGGATGTTGCCGCAGCCATCGACAGGGAGCTGGCGCAGCTGGGATGGAGGATCTCGGTATTCCTCCGATGAGCACCTCCAACCCAGCGCCAAGCTCAGCTTGTTCTTCAAAGGCGTGGCGACGGCCTCCAGCGACTCGGGAGAAGATCCCAAAGCAGCTGGCCAACGAGTCGCGCCAGATCTGCGCGGGAGCTCTTCAAAGGTCTTTGGTGAAGGTGGCCTTCCGCAACCCAGGCCTCAACCTCACCAACGTCCTCAGGACCCTGCCGCCAGATGTTGATCTCGAAGCGCTCAAGACCCTTGTCGCACCCATTGTGGACAAGGTGAGCGGGATCAAGAGGGTTGAGGGCGATCGCGTAGATTAGGCCGCCATTTTCTCTTTTTCTTGTCGCTGCTGGTCATGTTATGAGAACAATCTGTTAGAGCTGCGACAAGCTATCTTGTAATATGACTCTATTTCGGGTAGCGATTGCTATGTTATTTCCTTTACTTGATTCCTTTCTTTGTATGTTTTTGCCCCACGCTTTTAGGGAACTTGCCGGCGCAGCACCTTAGTCATGAAGCGCTGAGTGCGGACGTCGGCAGCTTCGTTTGGCGGTGCCGCTACCGACAAGAAACCTTGTCGCAACTAGTCGCAGCTCACTTAAGTTGTTGAGCGGACTCGAAACAAAGTAAGGGCGCAACTAGCTACGAGTTGGTTCCTCCGCGCGCAGGTTTTCCATACAAAGCACGGTCGTTCGAGGAAGATAACTTAAAATTTTTAAAACTGATTGCTCAAACTTTAGCAACTTAGCTTTTCTGTCGTTTGCTTCCCGGTAAGGCGAAACTTCCTCGAACGACGCTTGGTCCACACCATTATCTTCTCCTTTCCCCCCGGCAAACTTGTGGGCGAGGGAACCTTCCTTTCTTTGAGAAAGAGAAAGAAGAGAAAATAAAGATATGGAGCCTTATGGCTCGTTATTGCTTACCGGGGGTAGGTGCTGCACAAAGTGTCAGATAACGATGCAAAAAAAGTAAAAGCATGAAATTGACAAGATGTGTGGAGCACATGAGCTTTACTTATGCACGGGTCCGCGCCTCGCTTCGCATAAAGGATTACATGCAACACCGGCAAGACTTGTATAAAGGTGGTTGCGGAACAGGTTCGCAACCGCGCTTCACGGGTAAAACTTACGAAGATGCTCAATGTTCCAGGAGTTGCTCACCGAATGCCATCTTCGGTCTCAAAGGCGGACAGCGCCAGCCTAGTGACTCGCTTCACCCGTAAGGGCCTTCCCACTTCAGCGCCAACTTGTTGGAATTCTTGGCGGACTGAACGCCAAGAACAAGGTCACCTTCCTCGAGACTTCCGCATTAACTTTGCGGTTATGGTAGCGGCGCAAAGCTTGCTGGTATCGAGCGGCTCAGACAGCGCCTCGAAGACGGTCTTCCTCAAGGAGCAGCAGCGTCATCTTGTTGCAACTGCTCTTGCTCAAGCTCATCATAAGCGAGCACTCGAGGTGACCCGTGAGACGAGTTCCGTGGGGAGAACTGCCTCGCTCCATAGACTAGAGCGAAGGTGTCCGCGGTGGCTCGATTTGGCGTCGCCCCGATCGACCAAAGAACCACCGCAGCTCCTCAATCCAGTTCTTTCCGCACTTGTGCAGCCTGTCGAAAGTCCTGGTCTTGAGCCCGCGCAGCACTTCAAAGATTCGCCTCTCCGCTTGACCGTTAGTTCTCGGATGAGCAATGTAAGCGAAGCGACCTTGGCGCCGAGATCTTGGACGATCGCATGAAGGTGCGGCTCGTGAATTGCGTGCCGTTGTCGGTGATGATACCGTTAGGGATCCCGAAGCGGCAAACAATCGACCAAGAACTTGATCGCTGATCGTGCCGTCACCTTCCTCACTGCTTCCACTTCCGGCCACTTTGTGAACTTGTCGATTGCAACGTACAAGTACTCAAAGCCCCCGACAGCTCGGGGAAAGGGGCCGAGGATGTCGAGCCCCCAGACCGAAAATGGCCAGGATAAAGGGATCGTCTGGAGAGCTTGAGCTGGCTGGTGTATCTTCTTGGAATGGAACTGGCACGCTTCACACTTGGTTACTTGTGCAGTTGCATCCTGGAGGGCTGTCGGCCAAAAGAAACCTTGCCGGAACGCCTTGCCGGCAAGTGCTCTTGCGCCAATGTGGTGACCACATATGCCTCCATGTATCTCTGCCAACAGCTTTTGTCTGTCTTCCCGGTGAATACACTTCAATTTCACACCGTTGAGTCTTCTTCTGTATAGTGTGTTGTCGAAAAACTGGTACATACTTGACTGCCGGGCTACTCTTTCCGCTTCTTCTTGCTCTTCGGGAAGTTCTCCTGTCTGGAGGCAATGGACAATCTGCTGTGCCCATGCTGGAGCTTGCGGCTCGACAACAAGGACTAAAGGCACATCTGCTGCTGCGGGAACATTCGCTTCCACGGCGAGAACCTGCGGCTCAGCCGAGCTTGACGTTCCCGGCAAGCTTGCCGAGCAAAACTTGTCGGAGCGCTCGCTTCAACGGAACAAACCCTAGGGCTTGCCGGAGCAGATCGCTCCTCAAAGACCCTTGGTGTTGATCTTGAGGACCTTCTTGGCGGCGGCTTCGGGAGCTCTACCGGAAAATAGTCACCAGAAATCAACTTCCTCTTCTTGCTCTGTCCAGCTTGATGGCGTTATGATGGTTGAGTCAGTTTGAGCACAAAGATTCCTGGTTCCATTGTGTAACTTAAGTGCGTGCACTTCGACGAGCCATCGGCAATATCGCTCGAGCTCTTGGAACATGTTCCATCTGTAGGCCGTCAAAGTGCTCTTCTATCTTTCTCACTTCATCAACGTAAGCTTCCATCAACGGACTCGATAATTCTTGTTCACTTGGCGGACGACAAGCTGTGAGTCACCCCGACAATGAGCTTCTTGATCCCAAGGTCTGCTGCGATCTCGAGACCGCAAGCAAACCTTCATACTCTGCGGTATTGTTCGTTGCTTGCTCCTTGGGAAAGTGCATCTGGACCACGACTTGAGGTGCTCTCCGGTGGGTGCAACAAGTAGCACGCCAAGACCGGGCGCCTTGCAGCGAGAAGGCCCCATCAAAGTACATCAGCCACTCTTTGCTTGCTTCCTTGACGGGAATGCTCGCTTCGAATTTCTTCATCTTGTGTTGGCGCCCATTCTGCTATGAACTCCGCCAATGCTCGCTTTTGGATAGTTGAGGTGCTCTCAAACTTGAGGCCAAAGCTTGACAGCCCAAAGGCCCACTCGACAATCCTGCCTGCTGCCTCTGGATTTTGCAAGATCCTCTTCAGCGGAAAATGAGTGACGACTGTGATCTCATGTGCTTGGAAGTAATGAAGAAGCTTTCGAGGCCATGAGAAGGCCGAAAAGCAATTTCTGCACACCGGAGTACCTTGACCTAGCCCCTGCGCAGAAGGGAACCGACAAAAGTAAACTGGCGCTGCACCATTCTTTTTCTGATCTTCTCACGCTACTGCGCAGATCCATCTTTGTCGGGACCGAGCTTGCCGGTGAAGTCCCCGCTTGTCGCTGGATGCATCTGCCGTGGTTGCTGGCTCATCATCCGCCTCCCTCTCCGCTACTAACGCAGCACTAACCACTTGATTGGTTGCCGCTATATATAGCAGCAACTTCTCTTGTGGCTTAGGTGCGACAAGTGTTGGAGTGGAGGACAAGTATCTCTTTAAGTCCTGCAGTGTAGCCTCCGCTTCCGGAGTCCATTTCATTGGACCTGCCTTTTTCAATATTTTGAAAAATGGCAGGGCGCGCTCAGCAGACCTAGAGATAAACCTGCTGAGAGCAGCTACGCAACCGGCAAGTCTTCGTACATCCTTGACGCGCTTTGGTGCTTCAATCTGTTCAATGGCCTTGATCTTGTCGGGATTGGCTTCAATTCCCGCCGAGATGAAGAACCCGAGAAGCTTGCCGGAGGGGACTCCAAACACACACTTCTCGGGGTTAAGCTTGAGGTTGATCTTGCGCAGATTTGCAAAGGTTTCGTCTAAATCTTGGATCACAGTCGCCTTGTCCTTGCTCTTGACCACTATGTCATCCATGTACGCTTCCACATTTTTGTGTATTTGTGGCTCAAAAGCGTCATGGACTACTCTTGCAAATGTTGAACCAGCATTCTTTAAACCGAAAGGCATCCGCACGAAACAGTAGGTGCCACATGGGGTGATGAATGCGGTCTTCTCCTCATCCTCTTCTGCCATGAAGATCTGATGGTATCCTGAGTATGCATCAAGAAATGAAAGCAAGTCACATCCGCCGTGGAGTCAACAATCTGTCGATGCGCGGCAAGGAAATGGGTCTTTGGGACAAGCTTTATTGACATCGGTAAAGTCGATACAAAGCCTCCATTTCCGCTTGCCTTCGCGCGCGACTACAGTGGTTGGCCAACCACGAGGATGGAGCACTCTCCGACAAGGCCTGCTGCTTCCAATTTCTTGATTTCTTCGCGATGAATTCTTGGCGCCCACCGCTCGCTTTCGACTTTACGCTTGACGGGCCGCGATGAGGACAGACGGCAAGATGGTGCTCGATTACTTTCACAGGAAGACCGGGGATGTCGACGGTTGCCACGCAAATACGCCGACGTTAGCCGCAGGAAAGCAACGAGCGCGCTTTCCTATTTAGGGTCGAGAGTAGCACTGATGGTAAAGGTACCACCAGTGCCATCCTCCTTGGCGGACACCTTCTTGGTCTCTGGTGGAGCTGCCATTGTCTTCTTACACTTGCCAGTGGAGCTCGATGGAGCTCCGAAGAGGTGCGCTTGCCGGAGTGGGCATCAGAACTCTTGCCGGACTTGGTCTTCTTCTTCGCCCCGGGAGCTTCAATGGCAAGTGACTTGCGATCTGTTGCGGCTGCTGCTTCTCGGTAGATCTTGTCGGCGCAGATAAGAGCATCCTTCTTGTCACTAGGGACAGAGATGACACTTATCGGGCCTGGCATCTTCAGCATGTTGTATGCATAGTGAGAGGCTGCCATGAATTTGGCGAGTGCTGGACGGCCGAGTATCCCATTGTAAGGCAATGGAAAGTCAGCAACGTCAAAAGTGGCCCTCTCAGTCCTGAAGTTCAACTCGCTGCCAAATGTCACCGGCAACGTGATCTTTCCCTTCGGCTTGCTCCTTCACGGTTGATTCCTTGGAATGTGCCGGTCTCTTCGAGCTCGCCATCAGGGATCTGGAGTTTCTGGAGTACCGCGGAGGAGATCAGGTTCAAGCCGGCCCCGCCGTCAACTAGCATCTTAGTGACCTTGAGGTTGCGGATAGTTGGTGAAACCAACATCGGCAAGCACCGACCGCAGATTATGCGATCAGGGTGGTCCTCAATATCAAAGATGATAGGCGTCTTGGACCATTTCGAGGCTTGCGTGACTCGACGGGTGGTTCTGCCGCATTGACTTCCCGCACCCACCGCTTGAGTTGGCGGTGTGAAGTATGCGAGAAGCACCGCCAACGCACGTGACCTCTATGGCTTTGGAACTCCCGCTCATCGGTCTCGTCATCATCCATATCTTCATCGTCATCGTCATCTTCATCCTTGTCGCGGCGCGGGAGGTCTGTCTCCTTGCCGCTGCTTGGCCTTCCCGCTGGCGTCCTCCTCGGCCGGGCGTTTCTTGCCGGCTCCTCCAGCACCTTCTGGGCCTTCTCCTTGTCGCGTCGTTTTATTCAGCCTTTTGTTGCTCGACAAGCTGCTCGATCTTCTTGCAGCTCGGAGGTCATGGCCCTTGGTGCGGTGGATCTTGCAAGATCTTGCTTGTTGGTGCCGTCCTGCTTGTCGGCGACCGCCACAGCCTGGTAGTTGGTGCCTGCGGCAATCTCCTCACCGGAGCTACCAGCTTTGGCTTTCTTGGCGCCACCTCCGTTGCCGGACTGCTCAACGACTAGCACATCTTTGCCTTTCTTCTTCCTATTGTTCCGCCGCCGGTTTTTCTTTCCCGGGCAGCCTCCTCACTATCGATCCTCCCGCTTCAGATTCTCTCCGGAGTTTCTCCTTCCTCAAAGACGCACACTTGTCGGCCGGGGCATATAGCTCATCGACGCGTCTCTGATCTTGCACATCGCCATCTCCTCCCGCATCCTGCGGTTTTGCACGTTCTGATGGAACGCGCTGATTACTGCGGCAGGGTGGACATCTGGGATATTGTGCTATACGCGGCTGAATCTCTGAATGTACTTGTGCAGGGGCTCTCCTTCCTTCTGGGCGAGCAGATGAAGGTCGCTCTCTTGGCCATGAGGCTTGTGGCCGCCTGTAAAGGCGCCGACAAACTGATGGCATAGGTCTGCCCAGGAGGATATGGAGTTGTCCGGCAAGTGCATGAGCTAGGATCTGACATTGGGCTTGAGTACCAGCGGGAAGTAGTTGGCCAGGATCTTGTCGTCCCGCCCCCCGGCAGCTTGCACCGCGATGGTGTAGATACTGAGGAACTACGACGGATGCGACTTGCCGTCGTACTTCTCTGGTACGTCTGGCTTGAAATTCTTCGTGCTGGGCCACTGGACTTGCCGTAGCTCACGAGTGAACGCAGGGCAACCTACCGCGTACGGCAAGTCGCCTGGTTCCCCTGGTGCATGCATGTCGACAGAGGGCCCAGCGCGCTGGTCCGATTGACGCCGCGCTTCTCTTGGCGCTCGATGCGAGTTCGAGCGTCTTCTTGCTGTCGTTCGTGAAGAACTTGGCGCTGATCGCGACGAGCTCGTGGGTCTGATGATGCGGTGGAGTTGCTGTCGAGGTGGATCCGGCGAGTCGGCGATCTTGGCCTTCGGGGTGGAGAGTGCATGGTGGTTGCACCCCCACCTGTTTCGTCGCCATCGGCTCGTGCCTGGCAGTCCTGCCGCGGCAGCGATGTACTCGGCTGCCGCGGAGTGTCGCCGTTGCATGGCCAATGAGACTCTGAATGGTGGCCTCCATTCATCGATCTTGTCTGCCGTTGGAGGGTAATCCAGAGCAGTTGAGCTCGCGCCAAAGCTTCGCTGAGTGGTGGGCGGCGATGGCGAACGGTGCGAGGAGCGGATATGCTCGACTTCTAACTATGTTAGAAGGAGCAGTATCCCGTCCAGGCGACCGTGTCTCGCTCGTGCCAGCATGTTGGCGTGCATGCTGGTCTTGAGCACCCCGAGATCCACCAGCTCGATCTTGGTCCAACGAACGTATGGCACTGTGAATACCATGACGTTGTCGGTCCCGTGCCTCCTGAGATGGGCGCGGTGCATGTACGGACGCCGAGGTCTGCGCAGCCTTGTCCTTGGACCTGGCAGCACCATGGGCTCCCTCGTCGATGCCCGTTCTTCCGTCGGCGTCTAACCCACCACCCGTTTGCTCCTGTGGTGGGATCGACGTGGACGGAACAGCTGCCGCCGAAGCCTTCTTCTTCGGTGGCATGTCGATGAAGAAGATGAAGATCTAGCTCGTGTGAACGCCGGATCAGGTTCACACAACCTCGACGCTTCTACCGGGCGCGCCAAAGATGTCGGGGAAACTGATCCACGAACACCTATGGGACCGGCGGACCGAGCCCCTTTCGGTTCGGCGGGGGGCGGAGATCGCACGAAGAGCGGATCGAGACGAAGCACACGAGCAGTTTACCCAGCTTCGGAGCTCTCCGGAGAGATAACACTCCTACCGCTGCATGTCCGAGTGTATTGAGTTCTTGCTTGGGAGCGCTGAGTGCTACAAGACACACTAGCTGCTAACGAGACCGAGCGTGAGTGTTTTTCGCCTTGAACCCCCCCACGCTGCGCATGGGCCTCGTTTTATATGCTAAAGGGTCTCCGACAGGTGGCAACGCCGACAAGGGTAAAATGGAAAAGAAATTGCGGTTGGTACAACTACCTGCATAAATGCATCATACCTAACCCCGACGGCAGGGGACAAAGGCATTAAATGCCCGTCACGCCGCCCAAATAGTGCAAAAGGACCGTCGGGGACGCCACCGCTGCCACGATGGCAATCTTGTTGCCGCTGTTGCATCAAGCTTATCGCTGGCCGCACATCCTCTTGCCACGCGCTACCGAAAGGTCCTGTGGCGACACGCTGGTGGATGTTTGGAGCGCAGGCACAGAGTGGTAGTTTTCGCGGCAAGCGCCTTTGCCATGATCGTTGTCTTGTCGCGTCCGGAAGCTTGTCGCTCACAGGGCCTCGCCGGGACGCGTGGCGCATCGCGGCAAGTTCCTTGAGATGCCTTGGTTGGCCTTCCCGGCAAGCTCCTCTTGCCGGGGCCTTGTCTCCTTGGCTTGAATACTTTGTTCTTTAATGGCTCCAAAGGAACCACGGAGGACCTTGGCGGTCACCAGGCAAGCCTTGTCGCGGGGTGCTGCAACTGCCCGTGCACAAGTTCGGGATACTAGGTTACCCCTACTCTAGTACACCGACAACTCTAATAAGTATAAGTGAATCAAAAGAGCATTCTACAAATAACGGTTCTCTATGTGAAGAGAAACTGGCAATCCAAACTTCAAATGATACAAGTAAAGCACATGAAGCATTCTATAAAGCCACACTCAAAAGACATAACTGAAGTGCAATGAGCATTCTATAAATCAACCATGGACTATCTCATACCAGCATGGTGCATAAAATAAAGATAAAAACTAAATGCAAAATACGCTCCAAGATTTACACATATCACATGAACGAAACGAGAACGAAAACATATCGATACTTGTTGAAGGAAGATGGGACGCCTTCCGAGGCATCCCCATGCTTAGACGCTTGAGTCCCCTTGAATATTTAATTGGGGTGCCTTGGGCATCCCCAAGCTTGAGCTCTTTCCTCTCCTCCTTCTCCTCATATCGAGACCTCCTTGATCTTCACTTCATCCACACAAAACTCATCAGAAACCTCGTGAGATCCGTTAGTCTAAGAATGCAAATCACTACTTTAAGTACTATTGCAGACCAATTAATATTTTGTTTTTGCATTGTAGCTACTGTAATACAACTTTTCCATGGCTTAGACCACCGATAAAAATCGATAGTTTCATCCAAACAAGCAAAACGATGCATCAAAAACAGAATCTGTCTTAAACAGGACAGTCTGTAGTAATTTGAACATTCACCATACTTCTGGTACTCCATAAACTCTGAAAAATTAGGACAAAATAAACAATGTGTATAGCAATACTGTGCAAAACATTTCAGAAACTTTCTATGTTCCAGTAAAAATGTAAAATCACGCACTACAGCCAAAGTTTCTAGTTTTGCACCGCACATACCAACAAGCAATCTACTCATCCTAAAGGCAAACCTTAGCACAATAATTTTACAATACAATGGATTTGTACAAGGGGATAATTATTTTTGTTGAAAAGCGTCTGTAATTAATATTCACAAAGTTTTCATGGGAATGAACAAAGTTCAAGTCTAGCTCCCACTTTCACAATGTTCGTCCCTCTCACTTTCACTTTTCTTTTTGTGAAGTTTTAAGTTCCCCTCTATATTTTTTAAAGCTTTATAAAAGCACTCAACATAAATAAATGACTCTCTAAAACTTCCGGGTTGTCTCCCTGTCAGCGCTTTCTTTAAAGCCATTAAGCTAGGCATAAAGTGCTCTAGTAATGAACCCACCCGGATCCCAAGGTATATCAAAGCCAATTTTAATTAACTATTATTTGGAATTTAGTAGTGAGCACAAAGCAACATATATCATGCAATGGCGAAGTCTAATTCTCTTCCTATGCATCAGCATGTCATAAAAGAACAATTCATGCACATCAAGTAAAGGCCAATACATAGCATAAGCAGTTTCTTGCAATTTTATCATGTTGGAATCATGGAGAGGCAGAGATGTAGTCCCTCTCTCATAATAATTGCAAGTAGGAGTCACAAGCACATGCATATTATATTCACCAAAATCACCATGTGCAATGGTAAAAGGCAACCCATCAATGTAATCCTTAATAAGTGCAAATTTCTCTAATATAGTGTAGTTTGGAGGATTCAAAAAGATAATAGGATTATCATGTGTGGGTGCAACAACAATAATTTCATTCTTAACATAAGGCATTATAGCAAGTTCATCTCCATAAGCATAATTCGTACTGGCATCTTGGCCACAAGCATAGCGAGCATCAAGTTCATCAAAAAGGGATATTCCAAAAGAATCAACGGGATCATGGCAATTATCATAGCATTCATATTTCAGTAAGCATGAAGGGAAATTAAACAATGTATGAGTTGGAGAGTTACTCTAACTATAAGGTGGGCACGTGTAGCTAATCCGCTCTTCCTCCTTTTGTTCTTCGCTCTCCTCGTCATCCTTTTCATCCAATGAGCTCATAGTTTCATCATTTTCTTCTACCATAGACTCCTGCAAGATATTAGTCTCTACTTGGACAACGGATAAGTCCTCAATATATGGCTTAATATAATCATTAGAAGAATAATTTTCATAGCAATATTTAAGTATGGCAATTTTTTCAGATTTGTAAAGAGTAGCATCATACTTTTCAATCGAAGAAGAAATTTCATAAGCACCCTTAAAAGCAACAAATTCTTCCTTTTGTTTAACATCATAGTAATTATAAACACCATTGGCATAAGAAGATAAGGTTCCATTATCATTAAACTCGCATGGGAAGAAAAGGTGTTTCTTGGGGTCCTTGAAACAACAAGTAAAATCATGTATTTTGATAAACTCAAAGCATAGTAATACAAACTATTAATATGATGCCACGAAAGTTTCCCTTTTCAAGATATGCGGTGTCACAAAAAATAAGCATGCTCATTTAATGATTTCCCCTCAACTAAGTTAGTTGGGTTTTCAGCACGAGCATAAATGGATCGAAGATTATCCAAATAGAAAGCTTCAGTAGTATGATATATTTTGGGTGGTTCCTCAACCATAGGTTTAGTAGTTACAACTAATTTCTTTGTATTACGTTACCTACCCATAACTAAAGATAGAAAAAAACTTAGAACAGGAAATAAAAACTACTTAGTGATAAAGAAAACAAGCACACACGAGAATATTCACCCCACGTTATTGCTCCCCGGCAACAGCGCCACAAAAAGGTCTTGATAACCCAAAAGTATAGGGGATCGCTTGTAGCCTTCTGCGATAAATAAGTGTGTCAAACCCAACGAGGAGCTAAAGGTAGAACAGATATTCCCTCAAGTTCTATCGACCACCGATACAACTCTATGCACACTTAACGTTTGCTTTACCTAGAAGAAGTATGAAACTATTTCACAAGAATAAAACTATGAGTACTTTGCGAGAATAAACACTACGAATAAATTGTGAGATAATAAAAGTGGATAACTTTGTTAACAAGAAAGTCATTAGTCCCTAGGCAATCGATAACAAGTACCGGCAATCATTCTTGCATTTTTATATGAGGGAGAGGCATGAGCTAACATACTTTCTCTACTTGGATCATATGCACTTATGATTGGACCCCTAGCAAGCATTTGCAATTACTAAAGATTATTAAGGTCATGAAACCCAACCATAGCATTAAGTATCAAGTCCTCTTTATCCCATAAGCAACAACCCACCTACTCGGGTTTAAGCTTTTGTCACTCTTGCAACCCACCGTAAGCAAATCATGAACGTATTGCAGCACCCTACAGCGGGGACCCCTCACGTTTGTGCGAGAAAGAGGGCACCGTAGGAGAGCAACATTAATAAAATATACAATCATACCAACCAAGATCATGATTAAATGACAGGACAAAACGAATCTACTCAAACATCATAGGATAGACAAATATCATTGGGAAATAATATATGGAGTTGAGCACCATGTTTAAGTACAGATTACAGCGGGGAGAAGAGGTGGTACACCGCTGCATAGAGGGGGCGAAAGTTGGTGTGGACGGTAGCAAGATTGTTGATGTAGATCGCCGTCCCGATCCTTGCCCCGGCGGCACTCCAGCGCCACCGGGAGAGAGGGGGAGAGCCCCCTCCTTCTTCTTCCTTGGCCTCCCCCCTAGATGGGAGGAGAGTTCCCCCTCTAGTCCATGGCCTCCATGGTGGCGGAGGCATGGGAGCCCCTCTGAGATTGGATCTCCCTCTTTGTTCTCTTCTGTTTCGCGTTTCCCAGATCTGCCCCTTCACGGTTTCTTAAATTCCCGAGGATCCATAACTCCGATTGTGCTGGAATTTTTACATGATTTTTTTCCATAAATTATCTTTCTTGTGCCAGAAGAAGGGCCCCAACCAACCTTCAAGGAGGGCATAAGGCACCTGTGCGCGCCAAGGGGTGTTCGGCACACCCTGGTGGGTTGTGGTCACTATGGGCCCCTTTTTGCATTGATTCCAAGTCCTAAAAATCGCATACATTCCAAAATAATTCTCCGTAAAGTTTTATTGTGTTTGGACTTCGTTTGATATGGACTTTCTATGAAACAAAAAAAATGCAACAAACAGGAACTGGCACCGGGCACTGGATCAATATGTTAGTCCAAATAAATCATATAAAATGTTGCCAAAAGTGTATAAAAGTCATATAATATTTGCATGAAACAACCAAAAATTATACATATGACAGAGACGTATCAACTCACCCCCCCAATTGTTGTTGTGGTCGGCCACTGGCCCGTTGTTGTTGTGGTCGGCCACTGGGAGCACCATTGGAACTGCTACATGTCCTCTCTGTATGTGTCGTTGTGGGTGTGCTTATTGTGTCGTGTGGCGCGAGAGATGAAGGTAAATGGCTGCAGGAATAAATGGGGGCCGGGCGGCCTGGATTCTCGGCGCGTCTACATGGCAGTGTTTGCAGCGGGTAACTGCATCGTGGTGCCGCGCCCGGCGCTACCGCATGCATAATGGCATCACGATTGTACATGATCGTGCGCCGGCCCCAAACACTGGCAGCACGTGTGGAGGGACGAGGGCAGAGCGCCCGAAGGGACGCGAGAGTACAGGGTGCATGGCGGGACGTGAGCAGAGCGATCCGCGTCCACCTCAACCACGAGAAACCACACATATAGAGAAGTTGAACACATAGGGAATGGTCGTCTACAAGCCGGCCGGCAGTTGCGACGCTGCATAGAGAGCGGCCGTGTGCTACTACCTCCGTCTTCGTCTATTAGTCCCCTTTATATTTTGTGCCATATTTTGACCTTAAGTTTAACCAACAAAATGTTTGATGCATGTTATAAAAATTATATAACTGGAAAGTATGTTCAAATATGAATCCAACGATATAATCTTTCGCGACATGCATTCGTATTTTATTAGTTAAATCTCTTGTTAAAATTTGGCATAAAAATAGATAGACGACTTATAAACCAGGACGGGGGTAGTAGGTAATTAAATCGCAAACGTTTTTTTATTAACCATATGTGTACGTATCCTCTCATCCTCCTCTCGCACGTCTTGTCACCCTGTTGCCGCAGACGGCTTACAACACAAGCTTGCGCAGCACGCGGAGGCATTCTTTTGGCCAAACGGTGGCTCGAAGTGGCGCCAATAAATCATCGTTGAGCATGTTCCCGCACAACCTCGCAGGTTCCCGTGCAAGCTTCCCACCCAACTCGGTGAAATCCCCCAAAATTCCAATGATTATAGGCCTACTATATAAACCCTCACGGCCGGCGAGTCCTTCGTTTTTCCCCTCCCTCCCTGTAGCTTATCTTGTCTGCTTCTCCCACAATCGCCACTCGCCAATCACATCTAACAAATGAGTTATAACAACAAAAGTGGGGCTAACCTTCTCTGCACATGCCAGAAACTTCCTCCCACTGTCTACAGATTCAAACACAACTAGCTTCACGCATGGAGACTGATGGTGACAACGAGCAGACAGATCTTCAGCCACCCCGCTCCATTCGTTGCAACTTATGGTCCTAGGGAGCTACAAGAGGAAGAAATGACTCAAATCAACCGCCAGGTTAAAATCCTTCATCCCAAGTCATAGCCCAAGAGAGAGAAGAGAGGCATACCCGGGTGGTGAAGGAGCTGTCGTCGTCGGAGGAACCGATGGAGAGGTCATTGAAGAAGACCATGGCGACCTCGGCGGTAGGATGCGAGACGGCGAGAGCGAGGAAGCAACCGAGGAAGCAACTATAGCTTAGGAAGGAAGGAAGGAAGGAGGAAACAGGGGAAATGTGACTTGTGGTCAGGGAGAAAAGGGGATGGGGAAGGGAGGGAAGGGGTAGATATTTCGGCGTAGGCCAAAAATTTTGAAATGTGGAGGGAAACTTTGAGTGCGGTGCTGCCGGACACCATTCACTTTGAATGATTGTGTGCATCGCAAACGATTCTTCTGCTTTACGCGCATGGGATGATTTTAATTCAAATTTTGGTGGAAATTTCCCTGGGTACCACGTCATTGCATAATTTAACATCGCTTGCTAATTTGGGCACACAAAAGAGCGTACATCACACAGACCACACTTACTAAATCAAGCAATTTTAGTAATTAAACATAGCTACTTGACCTAAACATCGATGTAATAAAAGACCAGCATTAAAAACAAAGCCTAAGTACGCATAATTTTAACAAAGTCGCCGCTGCGCCGGCCTATGCATCGCCGTTGTGAGATGAGACGTCGATGACTTGTCCTGGCGACATGCCACCGTTGGTGCACTCTGCGTCCTCCCTGCTCAAGTCGA
The DNA here is from genome assembly GCA_021605205.1 of Aegilops longissima. NCBI lineage: Eukaryota > Viridiplantae > Streptophyta > Magnoliopsida > Poales > Poaceae > Aegilops > Aegilops longissima. The sequence goes on from CM038676.1 coordinate 171,200,575, forward strand.
CCACGTCCTCGTCCTCGGCGTCGCCCTCAATGTTGTAGTATCATAGTAGTGGCTGCGCCAGAGCTCGCGTTGGTACTCCACCGCCGATTCCTCGATGGACAGACTCTTCTCTACCTCAACCTCGTCCACGAGCAACTCCTCCTCCCGGTGCTCCTCGATTTCCGCCGCCTCCTGCATCTCCAGCTCTCGATCGACGATCTCATGAGGAAGTAGGGGCACCATGGCCACCGCCGCCTTTTCAGACGTGGGTTGCATGCTGGATTCCGAGGTGGCCTGGAATATCTTGGCGTGTGCAACCTCGATCTTGGCGTGGATGGCCTCGACCCGGGCCAAGGAGACATCGGCGGCACGGACGGCAGCTCGAGCGCTCTCGGCGTTTGCAGCCACCATCGCCGCAGCTGCTGCAACCATCTCGGCTACTGCTGCTGCTCTGTCGGCTGCCGCAGACGCACTCTCGGCGTATGTGGCCGCGCTCAATGGGGATGCGGCGGCACTCTCAGCATAGGCGGCCGCGCTCTCGACGTAGGCGGCAACGCTCGGGGAAGATGCGACCACCGTACGGGCCTTCACGAAGCGTTTCCATGGTGGCCTATTTGCAAGAAGGGGTTGCGGGAATGGGGATCAGGATTCAGGGGTTGCCGGCACTGAAGCAGACGAGTTGTCGAACCTTAAGGAGGAAGACTTAAATAGACCCATGACCTTTCCGCGCAAACGGTTCCTATAAAAAACTGTGTGTGTGATGTTGTTGATATTTTTTATTAGCTGTGAAATACGAATTTGGAGTAAAGTGGCAGCGAATGGTGTTTTAAATGTATGAGAAATTTTTTAGTACTAATACAACTGCCATGTCAAATTTTGGAAAATTTCAGGGGTCATTTGACCTTTTAAGACATTTACTGATTTTCTAGCCATTTAATAACCGTAATTCATATTTGAACTACATGTCCATTCAACAGCTAACCATAACAGTTTGAAAAGTCATATTTGTGTACTTGTGTGCGAGTTAATTCCACGTGCGGTAAATTGGAAGGAATTTTCAAACATATTGGTCTCACAGCTAGCATGGAGTGGCATGGCATTTAAATTCCCCAAAAATAAAAAATCAGAAACACATGAAACCTTGCTTGATGTAATGTCATGCCACCAAGATGATGCGGTAAAATTTTTTGCGTGTTTGACAAAAGTTTGGATACACACCCCTCACAAACGGAAGCAACCCACCAGAAGGCTCGTGGTTCTGAGAGGGAACACTACATGTTTGATGACGAACGGGCGATAGCTTCCTCTTACGGGCTTCAAAGAATTTCTAAAGTTCACGTGCCCTAATATTACTGTCGTGTCAAAATTTGGAAAATTTCAGGGGTCATTTGACCTTTTTAAAACATTTAAGTGATTTTCTAGCCATTTAATCACTGTAATCCAAATTTGAACTACATCTACATGCAACTGCTAACCATAACTGTTTGAAAAATCATATTTGTGTACTTGTGTGCGAGTTAATTCCATGTGTAGTAAATTGGAAGGAATTTTCAAACATATTGGTCTCACGCCCTAGACACATGCATGGAGTGCCATGGCATTAAAATTCCATAAAATAAAAAAAGATTAGAAATACATGAAACCTTGCTTGATGTAATGTCATGCCACCAAGATAATGTGGTAAAAAATTGGCATGTTTCACGAAAGTTTGGACACACACCCCTCACAAACCGGAGCAACTCAATAGAAGGCTCGTGGTTCCGAGAGGGAACAATGCATGTTTGATGACAAAGAGCAGATTGCTTCCTCTTACGACCTTCGAATTTTTTCTACATTTAACATGCACTAATACAACTATCATGTGAAAATTAGGAAAATTTTAGGGGTCATTTGACCTTACAAAGACATTTAAGTGATTTTCCAGCTATTAATGACCGTAATTCAAACTTGACTACAAGCAACAGCTAGCCATAATGGTTTGAAAAATCATATTGCTGTACTTGTGTGCAAGTTAATTCCATGTGCAGTAAATTAGTAGGAATTTTCACACATATTGGTGTCACGGAATGGACACGTGCATGGAGTGCCATGGCATTTAAATTCAAAAAATAAAAATGATCAGAATGAAACCTTGCTTGATGTAATGGCATGCCACCAAGATGATGTGGTAAAAAAATTGGCTTGTTTGACGAAAGTTTGGACACACACCCCTCACAAACTGGAGCAACTCACTAGAAGGCTCGTGGTTCTGAGGGGGAACAATGCATGTTTGATGACGAACATGAGATAGCTTCCTCTTATGGCCTTCAATTTTTTTCTGCATTTAGCATGCACTAATACAATTGTCATGTGAAAATTTGGAGAATTCTAGGGGTCATTTGACCTTTTAAAGACATTTAAGTGATTTTATAGCCATTTAATGACCGTAATTCAAATTTGAACGACATCTACATGCAACAGCTAACCAAAATAGTTTGAAAAATCATATTTTTGTGTACTGGTGTGCGAGTTAATTCCATGTGCAGAAAATTGGAAGGATGTTTCAAAAATATTGGTTTCACGGCCTGGACACACATGCATGGAGCACCATGCCATTCAAATTCCAAAAAGTTAAAAAAATGATCAGAAACACATGAAACCTTGATTGACGTAATGTCATGCCACCAAGATGATGTGGTAAAAAATTTAGCCTGTTTGACGACAGTTTGGACACAAACCCCTCACAAACCGGAGCAACTCACTAGAAGGCTCGTGGTTTCGAGAGGGAACAATGCATGTTTGATCACGAACGGGAGATAGCTTCCACTTATGGGCTTCAAAAAATTTCTACAGCTAACGTGCACTAATACAACTGTCATGTCAAAAATTGGAAAATTTCAGGGGTCATTTGACCTTTTAAAGATATTTAAGTGATTTTCTAGCCATTTAATGACCGTAATCCAAATTTGAAGTACATCTACATGCAGGTGGCTAACCATAACAGTTTGAAAAAAAATTGTGTACTTGTGTGTGAGTTAATTGCATGTGCAATAAATTGGAGCAGATTTTCAAACATATTCGTGTCACGGCTTAGACACATGCATGGAGTGCAATGGCATTTAAATTCCATGCGCCAAGGGTCTGCTCAACCCTGGCGATGACGCGCATCACGGTGTCGTCCATCTCGTTTTCGGGGAACGCCTCAGCCTCGACGGGCCACGACACCTTCTCATTTTCCTCGTCGACAATGTTGATGGTAGAGGCGGATCTTTGGTGGGTTGGCATGCTTGGAAAAGGTGGATGTGCTACAGGCTGCGCTTGTTGCCTTCGTGCATTGCGTCGTCTAGGTTTATGCGCAATATCGCTGGGTGGCGGGAAACAGGTGAGGAAATGGCAGGAAACGGTGGCGTGTTAATAAATCACCATCAATTAATGGAAACTTAGCATAGAAGGAACATCGAGCAAACACAAGAAGTAGATGATGATCAGATGATCGTTTATCCTAGTTAATTATGCATGTAATAGTTTACTTTGGTGTGTGGAAATATCATGTGCGTACTAGCCACCTATGTAATTGGATGTTTGCCGCGTACTACAAACGTCTTGTTTATGTGAAACGTTTTTGTTCTCTTGGCTCAACACAAACAGTTTATCGGAATGAACTGTATGCCCTCCATTGCACACACCTTGATCTGGCTGAACCGTTTCTGTTGCGTTGCAGAACTGAAAATAGTTCATCCAAGTGAACCGTATGCCGTATATCGCACATACCTTGATATGCCTGACCGTTTCTTTTGTGTTGCCTAATCACAAACAGTTCGTCCAAGTGAACTGTATGCGGTATATCACACACACCTTCATCTGGCTGCCTATTTCTGTTGTTCCGCCTCATCACAAAGAGTTTATCCGAGTGAACTATATGCCGTATATCGCACACGCCTTCATCTGGCTACCCGTTTCCTTTGTTCTGCATCATCACAAACAGTTAATTAAACTGAAGCATATGCCCCACATCACACACGCAACTAAAATCTGAACCATGTTCGATGTATCCTTCAACGCAACGTTTTGCATCTTTTTTGACTTTTTTACATCATCGTTTTCGATTAATGCATCACACAGTGTTTCGTCAAAGGGTCTCTGAAGTAGTGTCGCGTCAGTAGCATCTTGCAGTAGTGTTCCCTTGGTTTATTGGGGAGGACCATAGCTCTCACTTTGCATATGGGTGTTCTATCTAAAACGTTTGCGATCAAGTGCTGCACAAATCCTGCTCGACACATTTTCCCTTGGCTTCCTAGGGAAGCTGTCGGTTTGCATACGGGTGTTCTATCTAAAACGTTTGCGATGAGTGTTTTATATTTAAAAACCATTTACATTGTTTTTAAAGAAAATGGTTTGATAGGTCTGTACATTCAGAGAGAAAAACCCAAGTTCATTCAAAGCATATCTTTCATTCAATCACACTGCGAATTTATATTCATATGATCGAGATACACTGATACAGTATTAAACCCCCCGAAAAACTAATTCCGACGGTGGCGGAGGCGGCGTGCCGCACCGGCATTGTTGTTGTCCTCCTCCGGGATGCCATTGTTGAAGTCTTCAAGGCAGCATATAATGATCTTCACTTGGAAATCAAACATCATGTCGTCGCACGACCGACGGACGGGGTGCGGGAGAACGGCAACTAGCAGTTCTGCTAGGTAGCGGTCGACGGCGGCGTCCCATGCCGCTAAGAGGGGCGCACGCACGGGCACGGGTGCTGTGGGTGCTGGCAAACGCATGAGGACCAGCGCTGCAGTGGGTGCATGGGCGCGATGGGCACGGGCATGGGCGCTGGCATGTACACGAGATCGCGCGGGTCCGTGGAGACCTCGCTGCCACCAACATCTTCCAGGTCTGCGATAGTGCTCGGCGACCAACCCTTCAATGCTAGAGGGATGGTCGCTAGCGCGGGCACGGGGATGGGAGCTGGGACGGGCGCGGGGGGAACAACCGCCGCGGCCAGCTCGTTCAGGGCCATGTCCATGAGGTCCTATTCCTCCTTATTTTCTATCTCCTCCGGCTAAGAGTCGACTTCACCAAACTGGGAGACTAGTGGCAGATGATCCTTCTGCACCATGGCGTTGGTTGGGGTCTGCGGGAGGGAGGGGAATGGGAGGTAAACAGTAAGGACGCCCGTATTAAACAGCGGCTCAGGCGCCACTAATGGAGAGGATGCGAGCAAGGTGGGCGGCATCGAAGTGAAAGGGCTTGCTTCCTAGTGAGCCTGCGCCGCGTACAGCTCGCACGCTTCTCGGTGAGCCTGCGCATTGGAGGACAGCTTGCACGCCTCTCGGTCACGTGAAGGGTTAACAGAATGCACACGATTTAAATTATACAAATGTTTGAGATGTTAAAGTGGCAGCTATTTGTTTCAAAATGCCTTTGTTGACTGTTATTCGAGTGCGCCTTCTCTCAAAATGGACATGAAAAATACGACATCATGTCGAGTGCCATTCCATGATAGCATGCCAAGTTTCATGAATTTCAGACAAGTTTGGGTTTGACTAGAATTTAAAAACAAAGTATCTCAACGTTTTTCCCTCAATCAACAGTGCTCTAGTGTTTGAAATTCATTCCCATTTCTTGCATGGGACCTAAGCATGCACCCAACGACACACATTTGATATGTCAACCCATTTTTCTGCACTGGACCTTGTGCATGTAGTTCAAATTTGAATTATGCACATAAAATGCCTAGAAAACCCAGTTAATGTATACAAATGTCCAAGCGAACAAGAAAAATCCCAAAAATTGACACAACACTCCCGTTGTTCTATGTTGACAATATAAGAAATTTCAAAGCAAGAAGAGGCAACGGATATCGTTTCGTCTCCAAAGGTGGCACGTTCCCTACCAAAACCATCAGGCTTGTTGTGAGAAGCTCCGGTTTGCGAGAAGCTTATACCCAAACCTACCCCAAATGGGAATTTTTTTACCACAGCATGTTGATGCCGCTCCATGATAGCATGTCAAGTTTCATGAACTACAAACGGGTTTTGGATTTACTAGAATTTAAAAACCATGTATCTCAATGTTTGCGGCCGAGCGAGGCAAGGCGTTTGACATTCATTTCCATTTCTTGCATGGGACCTAAGCATGCAAGAAAGGACACAAATTTGATTTTTCAACCAATTTACATGCACTAGAGCATGTGCATGTAGTGGAAATTTGAATTATGCACATAAATGCATCGAAAACTCAGTTTATGTATAAAAATGTCCAAACAAACCCCAAAAAATTTCCTAAATTTAAGACAACACTCCTGTTGTTCTATGTTGACACTAGAAAAAAAATTGAAATCAAGAAGAGACAACGGATATCGTTTCGTCCATAAAGGTGAAATGTTCCCTACCGTAACCACGAGGCTTGTTGTGAGAAGCTCTGGTTTGTGAGAATCTTATACCCCAACCTGCCCCAAATGGGAAAATATTTTTACCACGACATGTTGATGCCGTTCCATGCTAGCATGTCAAGTTTCATAAATTTCAGACGTGTTTCGATTCACTAGAATTTAAAAACCATGTATCTCAATGTTAACGGCCGAGCGATGGTGGCAAGGTGTTTGACATTCATTCTCATTTCCTACATGGGACTTAAGCATGCAACCAAGGACCCACATTTCAATTCTGAACCCATTTATATGCACTAGAGCATGTGCATGTAGTTCAAATTTGAATTATGCACATAAATGCATAGAAAACTCAGTTAATGTATAAAAATGTCCAAGCGAACCCCGAAAAACCCCAAAAATTGACACGACACACTTGTTTTTCTATGTTGACACGAGATTTTTTTTGAAAGTAAGCAGAGACAACAGATATCGTTTCGTCCCCCAAGGTGGCACGTTCCCAACTGAAACCATCAGGCTTGTTGTGAGCAGCTCTGGTTTGCGAGAAGGTTATACCCAAACCTGCCCTAAATGGGACAATATTTTTACCACGGCATGTCGATGCCGTTCCATGATATCATATCAAGTTTCATGAATTTCAGATGAGTTTTTGATTTAGTAGAATTTTAGAACCATGTATCTCAATGTTAGAGGCCGAGCGACTGTGTCAAGGTGTTTGACATTCATTCTCATTTTTTGCATGTGACCTAAGCTTGCAACCAAGGACACACATTTGATTTTTCAACCCATTTTTATGCACTGGAGCATGTGCGTGTATTTCAATTTTAATTATGCACATAAATGCCTAGAAAACTTAGTTAACATACAAAAATGTCCAAACAGTCCCCGAAAAATTCCAAAATTTAACAAGACACTCCTGTTGTTCTATGTTGACACCAGAAAATTTTTCGAAAGGCGACGAATATCATTTTGTCCACAAAGGTGACACGTTTCCCTAAGGGAACCATGAGGCTTCTTGTGAGAAGCTTATATCATAACCTGCTCCAAATGGGACAATATTTTTTACCCCAGCATGTTGATGCCATTCCATGATAGCATGCCAATGTTCATGAATTTCAGACGGGTTTTGGATTTACTAGATTTACAAAAGCAAGTACCTCGGCATTTGCCGGAGAGCCACGGTGTCGCGATGTTCAAAATTCATCCCCATTTCTTGCATGGGAAATCAACATAAACCCATGGACATATATATGATTTTACAACCCATTTTGGTGCACCGGAGCATGTGCATGTAGTTTAATTTTGAATCGGGCACCTAAAATGGCTAGAAAACCAAGTTAATGTATGAAGATGTCCAAACGAACCCTGAATAATTCCAGTTTTTTGACGACACACCTATAGTTGCATGTTCATTGCAGATAAAAGTTCTAGATATTCAAACACCCTCCTTTGCCGTTGTGACCCCATTATGTAATTCAAATCAAGATGAAAAATCAAGTAGATCACACACAGTTTATTATCACCAACCGTGTGAGATGCAGTGCAAAATATCTTGGAGCACTGTCGGAGTATAGTATGCCTATGGATTACGCGAGAAGGTGCTTCGGCTACAGTCCACAGCCGGCGTGTCAAGCACACTAGCTCGCTCCCCAAATATCATTTCACTATTCAACCATCGCCGGTGAAAGATGGGGACGTGGACCCGCTTCGTGATGGCAACTTTGGCGGCCCACTTCGGCGAGAGCGCGGCCGCAGCTACCATGGGCGTGCTAACAAGCTCCATGAGCGCGGCCGCCATCTGCGACCGGGCGGCCAAGGCAGCCCAAACGGCTGTTGTTGCTTCTCAGGCGGCGACAACAACATCTGCCTCGGGGATAGCAACTGGCGAGAGGGGCACAACAGTTGTCTGTTCCCCAGCGGCGGCCTTAGCCCTGATGGAGGCCGTCCACAACCATGTCGAGGCTGCCCACGCCCAGCTTATGGCGGTCACCACACAAATCGAAGAAACTTCTCCGACAACGATCGGCATCCCACGGCCGAAGAGTTGGTAATCGCCGAGAGCGTTCCAGCAGCCGTCCGTTCCTCCGCGACATACCTTGCCACGACGGAGCCCGTCCAAGCCCAGATCGCAGCCACCCACGTCTAGCTCGTGGCGGCCTTTTCCAAAGAGATGGCGAGATGCTTCCCGAGTATGGTGCGATGGATGCCATGGAGCCCCTTCCCCAGGAGACCTTCGAGCACGGGCTGGACATGGAGGAGGCGGTGGACATCGATGAGCACTAGCAATAGTAGTACTCTTTGTTTTGTTTAATTAAGAGAGCTGGTCTTTAATTTGTTAAAGTAATGTTTAGGTCAGCTAGCTCTGTTTAATTGCCGAACTTGCTCGACTAAGAAGTGTGAGTGTGCTGTAGTCTCCTTTGTGTACCCAAATTATGCAATGACGTGGATGACCACTGCAAACAGGGAAATTCGAACCAAAATTTGCATGTTCAAACTCATCACACGCGGGTTAAGCTATATGAATTGTTTTTGATGTTCACATATCATACACAGTGTTGAATAAGGGACCGTGTTTGATGACACTTTGCGCGCCAGTTTTTCGCTGCACCGATTCAAAATTTTCGGCGTTCGCAGAAATATCTACCTCCCCGCCCCCTCCCCTTTACCAAAAGCAACATTTCCCCTGTTTCTTCCTTCCTTTCCAAGTTGAAACCTTCACTCCTTGCTTGCAGCGCCGCCTCCTTGCCGGCGACCCTCCTTCACGCAGCTCGGCCTCGTTGATCCAGGCAGGTAACTCACACCTGACCCCCATCCTCCTCCTCCTTTCACATTTCACATGCCCCGAGCACCGGCGCGACACCTTCAACCCAAATCACCGAACCCTCCCCCAAATAAGTGCCACCCTAAGACATGGTGTACGCAGTATGGCTAGGAGCTCAAGGAGCATTTTGCAGCGGATAAGCAAATCGCGACCGCACGCTCGGATGAGGTCGTCATGGCTGCCATTCGTGCCAACCCCCAGATCTTGGAGGGGCACCTCACCGCCGAGGACACCATCGACGCCTCACGCGTCGATGCTACGACGCGGTTGGCTGCTTTAAACGACAGTTCTTGTAGTTTTCTTGAGGCCACCGTCGGTGCCTTCGACAAAGACTACGAGGTGTTTTCTCAGTGTGCCCATGCTTACCTCAACTTGACAGCCAGTAGGTTGCTGCGCGGAGCGGCTCGGGCAACTCACCACTATGACGTGGGCACCCATGATGTGGAGGCCTCGCCCTCTTCCATGTCCAAGGAGCCAATCATCATTGATATCTCCAACGATGAGGAGTAGCTTGCCTTATTAGCTCACTATAAGGACCTATGTTCAGTTTGCTAACTATGCTGGTTAAGCATGCTCGGTTTACACGTTGCATGTGCTGCTCCTGCCTTTCCATAAAAAATTCTAGTGAACTATCCTATCTACTTTTACCATGCAATCTTTTGCTCTAGTGTATATGTTCTATATGTCGTGCAATGTGGTGCTTGTCAGTGTCAAAACCGGCGGATCTCGGGTAGGGGGTCCCGAACTGTGCGTCTAAGGTCGATGGTAACAGGAGACAAGGGACACAATGTTTACCCAGGTTCGGGCCCACTCTATGGAGGTAATACCCTACTTCCTGCTTGATTGATCTTGATGAATATGAGTATTACAAGAGTTGATCTACCACGAGATCCTAATGGCTAAAACCCTAGAAGTCTAGCCTGTATGACTATATTTTTCCTTCGGACTAAGCCCTCCGGTTTATATAGAGACCGGAGGGGACTAGGGTTGTACAAAGTTGGTTACAGAGAAAGGAATCTTCATATTTGGACGCCAAGCTTGCCTTCCACGCCAAGGAGAGTCCCATCCGGACACGGGAGAGAGTCTTCGGTCTTGTATATTCACAGCCCACTAGTCCGGCCCATGTCCAACAGGTCAGACGTCCGAGGACCCCTTAGTCCAGGACTCCCTTAGTAACCCCTGAACCAGGCTTCAATGACGAGGTGTCCAGCGTGCAGATTGTCTTCGGCATTGCAAGATGGGTTCCCCTTTCCGAATACTCCCAGATAGTCTTCGGACGAAACGAACATGTCGGATCTTGCAACACAAGTACCACACACAACCGCAGAGAGTATAATATTTCACGAGTCCAATCCGCTGACAACTTTTTGTAAGGTGACATCACGTCTGTCCGGTCATTATTTCGAACCGTTTCTTGTCCTGCCCTTCCACGTTTCGAGGCGCGGTTTTTATTGGCACGTCTTGTCAAAGTAGAGATCGTGTACCCTTATTGCGGGATTCTCATCAATACGAGCGTGGGTAACCCAACCGTTCCATTGGGATGATTCCTTAGGAATAGGCAGGTTTTCAGGCTTAGGAGGAGGCGTCCGATATCCGTTGTCTTTATAAAGGAGCCAAGGGCTGTCTCTTTTTACGCCGACCCTTTCCTCAGCCCTTCCAACTTCGAGTTCTAGCACCCAAGGTTCGATTTCATTGCTTCAAGCTTCCCCATCATGTGCGGACCCAGCCCACAGGGCCGATGGGTGGCTTCCTCTATTACAGAGGAGGACATTGTGAAGCTCCGTGCGGCCAGATACCAGACCGCGGAGATCCCCCACAGGCTTCCTGCTCGAGGACAGGTTATTCCAACTCCTAGATCTGGCGAGAGGGTTGTATTCATCTCCCACTTCCTCCGAGGGCTAGGATTCGTTCTTCATTCCTTCATCCGGTGGCTCATGTTTTATTACGGACTAGATTTTCACGATCTAGCCCCAGATTCTTTCCTTCACATCTCGGTGTTCATTATCACGTGCGAGGCTTTTCTCCGTATTCCCCCACTCTTCGGCTTATGGCTCAAGACCTTTAGTGTGAAGCCGAAGGTAGTCGACGGGGAACAAGCAGAGTGCGGCGGTGCTACAGTGAGCAAGCTTACCAATGCTCTCTAGCCAAAAGGCTCCTTCACCGAATCTCCCAACCTATGGCAGCGGGAGTGGTTTTACGTCACTGAACCCCGTGGTACCAAGTGGGCAGCTATACCTGCGTTCTGATCTGGCCCTCCACTACAGCTTGCATCATGGATTAATAAGGGGCTGGACTGGGGATCAACTGACGAAGTGCAGACTCTACAGAGCCGCATCTGGAGCCTCCTTGAGAAGGACATCGATCTTATCAACGTGATTCAAGCAATGCTGGTACGCCGGGCCCTGCCATGCCAGCGACGGCCTCTCCGTATGTGGGAGTTTAATCCGGAAGGGCCACGGACCCTCCAACACTTCTTCGGCACTATGCACAAAGGAATGTGGAATTTGTTTTTAGGGAAACGAAAACAGTGGCCGGACACCACCGAGGACATCGGCCTCGACTGCAACCATCCAGATACCTTGGTAAGCGCTCGACTCCCGAACATTTTTTAGCTATGTACGCTGTAATACGATACTGAGCAAACTATCTCCTTCCAGGGCTGGATAAAGAAAGCAGAGCGAATTAGGTGTTCGACACCCCTTCCCGAAGACTCAGCGGATCCCGTACTAACAAGGATGCTGGCTCCGACACCGTACCAAATGCCTGTGAAGGAGGACAAGGTGGAGAGCGGGAGGACCAAAGGTGGCCTCCATCCCGAAGGTATATCAGACACTGTGTCCGGGGAGATCAAAATTCCATCACCCGAAGACAAAAGTGAAGGAGAAGCCAACATCCCTTCTCCCCATGGTAAGAAAAGGGCCGCCTCTGAAGGTTGGGAGGAAAAGGCTCCTAAGCGTGGCAAGATGCCCCTGTCAGGCGGCTCGGGCTCGGAGGACGACGTCATCGCACATGCCCACAGTGAGGACAAGCCTTTAGCCAAATCGTAAGTGAACAAGGGTGTTTTAAACATATCCCATTCCTTTCCTGTTACCAAGGTAACATCTAGAATATATGTTTTTGCAGCTCGGCACACAGTCTTCTTCAACAATCCTCTTCCTCGGGGGATCTTCTCCCGGAGATGATGGAAAGCGAAACGCCTCCACCGGCCTCCTCGCCTAATAGGGCCGACTACGTCGAGGTGTCGTCCCGGAGGGTCTCTCTGATCAACAAGTGGTGCGAGGGATGATGAAGACACTACCCGAAGGTGATACTTCGTAGCCCAGTGTCACATCCCAGATAGACCATGCATTAGGGTGTGCATCATGTTTAAATTTCATCTGAATTTGAAATGGGGAAGGCAGGAAACCCCAGAACACCCCCTTAACATAACTAGGGTTTACTAAAATTTATTTCAATGAATCCGAAATGCCCTTCAAAATGCTCATCCTCTTTGTTTGGGCTCAGGATCCATGTCAAGGAGGGTGGAACATTTTCTAGGTCACCTAAGGGTTCTAGATTTAAATCACAAGTTTTTGAAATGGGCATTTTAAATTATGGAAAATATTTTAAGTGTTCAAAAATTGTCAAACTAAAATGTTTCATGTTGGGAATATTCCAACAAGTGACCAGGAGCATTTTGGTAATTTTTGAAATAGTTTTGGTATTTTTAAAAACCCTAAACAGAGTTGCAGAAATAGAAAAAAACTAAAAATAGAAAAAAACCTAACTGTCGCCCGCGACCGGCCCACCTGCCGGCCCAGCCCAAGAGCATGGCCAATGAGCTGCTTGGCTCGCTTGACAGCAGCAACTCGGTGTCGGCCGGCGAGCGCAGGCAGCGCGCCACGCAGCTGGCCGCCGCCTGCCTCATCCTCGCCGTCTCGCCGCTGGGCGACCCGCGTCGTCACCCGACCTCCGGACACCTCACTTCCCCCTGCCTCTCTCTCGCTCGCCCCGACCTGGCCGACGCCATCGCCGACACGCCACCGTCGACGCCGTGCTCCCGCCGCTCATACTCCTCCCGTCATGTCAGCAGCTCCGCCGCACCCGTTACCCCTAGCTAGCTAGTTCCCTCGCCCAAAACACCCCGAGGCCACTACCCGACCTCGCCGGGCTCAAGGCAGCGGAGATCCCCATCGTCGCCGCCGCCGCATCAGTCCGCCCCGACCCAGCGAAGTTCTCCACAGGTTCACCGTGAGCCTAGCTACCCCCTGTCCTCTCGTTCTCTTCTTCTTGCACCACAATGAGCACTCGATGGTCACTGAACCCCGCCGCTGAGCTCGTCAGCCGACGAGCCTCCGGTCACCTAATGGCCACACCACTATGCCCATCGCACTCACCACGCCCCACGGGCCTAACCGTGCACTCCCGCGCCTCGCCGGGCCTCTAACCCAAACCCGTCGGTGGCGTGCCCGCCGCCGCCCGACTCGTCGCCGGGCGCCCACTCCGCCACCCCTAACCCTACCGACTCCACCACTAACCGCGGCTCACCTCCGGCATCACGAGGTGCTCCCAGCGCTCCATTTGGAGCCGGAAAGTGCAAAAGCACTTGCTCCGCGCGTCTGGCCTCGCCCGGTGGCTAGACGCCGGTGAGTTGACCTCGCCGTGGGCCTGTTGACCCTCGGGTCAATGGCAGTGGACCCCTCCGGTTAAACTAATTAGGATTAGTTTTAATTAAAACTAATTAGTTAAACTAACTGACATGCGGGTCCCACTGGTCAGTTTGACCTGGACGACCCGTTGACCCCCGACGTCATCTGACCTCATGCCGACGATTAATTCAAATTCTGGAATTATTTTTATATAATAAAATCCAGAATATAATTCAAATTTCAAATGCTTATAACTTTTATTCTATAACTCCAAATGCAAAGATTTATATATGAAAATTTATCAGAAAAATACACTCTATCCATTGGTACAGGTTTCATGCATGTTAAAACAAGTTAACTATGCTGAATAACCAGATTAAGATTTTGCACCATTAGGACTAACTCACATGATCTATCATTTGAACCTTTGGTTCAAATGAGATCATCCCCTGTCCCTTCAACTTGCATTAGGCCAACACACATTCATCTTGCCATGTCATAGCATGCATCATATTGTTGCATATTGGTTGTATGTTTATTTTGGTGTGTTTTCATGATAGGTTCTGCCCCCGAAGATAACCTCGATTACCCACCGAAGGGCAGTTCTCTACCCAGTTCCATCAGCAAGCAATTCATTGATCATTCCGATACAAACCCATGTTCTCGCTTCGCTCTCATTTTACTGCATTAAGACAACGCGATTCAACTGTTGTGTGCTGCGGTAGTTGAACCCACTTCCTTTGCATGACCTGTCATTGCCACAGTAACTAGATGAAACCCACTAGTATGTGTAGGAGTTGATTGAGCCATGTTTGTGATTCCTACCATGCTATGCTTGCTATGCTTAGAGTTGTGTCAGGTCTGGCTCATCGGGATGATGAACTGGAGTGAAAGGTTGGGTTGGTTCGAGAGTGTAAGTGTTGAACACGATTTGGTAAAGGTATCGATGAGAGGCCATGTAGGAGTACATGGTGGGTTGTTTCATTGAGGCCAAACTTAAGAACTGAGATCTGTGTTTGTGATCCATGAACTAGCTACTACCACGCATTGGGCCGAAACCAATGGACCCTCTAAACTTCTTAACCACCCCTGTTCATAGTCCGGGAGTTGCAAGTAGTTTCGGTGTTTGTAGCATCTTGGGGCCGCACGCAACGCTGACCTTAGGGGTGGGTTGTGTTGCGGTAGGCACCGTGGCCCGTGTAAAGTGCCCGTTTGGTATCTCGGGAACCCTGCACACATCGTTCGGGCTGTATGGGAAACCTCGGCGGACTCCTGCGGATGGAACCCGAATAGGCGATAACCTGGACTAGGGACTTGAGTGTTTAGGTAGGCTGTGGCCGACACCCACGTTGGGCTTCCGCTTGAAGGTTGCGAGTACATGTCGTGTGAAGCGGCGATAAGTGGTGAGCGTGTGTGAAGAAGTATACCCATGCAGGGTTAAATATGATCTATTCGAATAGCCGTGTCCACGGAGAAGGACTTCTGGGTTACCTATATCAGTTCATAGACAAGTAAATGGATACTACTAAAAGCCTCAAGATAAGTGTGAGTATCGTGGATGGCCCTCTCGGGGATGACGAGAGAGGATCCACGGTGGAGTATTGTGATGGTGGATAGTGGACTCGTGTACGACAAAATGCTTTACAAAGTGTGTCACGTTGGATAGCTTAGCCAAGAGTCAAAGCTGGCTTGCTGCAATTAACTCCACTTCCTTCCTTGAGAATGTGCATGTATGATAGGATTACGTGGTAAGACTTGCTGAGTACTTTGTACTCATGTTTGTAATCAATATTTTTCAGAGGACTATACTACCCCTCCGATGGATTCTATGTAGATGTTGACTTGACGAGTAAGCTAGCCACCGGTGGCGATCTAAGACTTGTGAAGGGCCATTGTAGATAGAAAGGCTCCAACAAGCTTTCTTTCTTTCTAGAGTCGTACTCAGACTACTTTGCTTCCGCATGTGCTTGTATGATTGTATGACTTGAGTGTTGGGTCATGTGACCCCTACCTGTATGACTATGTTATGTATGGCTCCTCGGAGCCTCTTAAATAAAGTACTTGAGTTGTAGAGTTTTGTTGTGATGCCTTGTTGTATTTACTCATATCGGGCATATTGCGTGTATGATTGAAATGCTTGGTATGAGTGGGATCCGACAATCTAGTTGTTTATCCTTGGCAGCCTCTCATATGGGGAAATGTAGTCTCGTGCTTACGGCGATAGTAGTCCGCTACTGCCCGGTTCACGGAGTCCTGCTAGCCCAAAGACTACTGCTTGGACACTTGGTGGCGGCATGTGATTCATTTCGTTCCTATATGTCTGTCCCTTCGGGAAATGTCACGCGGTGATACTTGGAGTCCTGCCTAGCCTGCTACAGCCGGGATACCGAGTCCTGTTAGCCCAGTGCTACAGCCCAAGTTCATACGTTGATGACCGACATGCTCGAAGTGTTTCATGTATGCCTGTCCCCATAGGTTAGTGCCGCTTTGGGTTCACGACTAGCCATGTCGGCCGGGTTCTTTGTCATGTGGATGCTAGCGACACTATCATATCGTGAGCCAAAAGACGCATAAGCGGTCCGGGCCATGGTAAGGCGACACCGTGGGAATACCGTGCGTGAGGCCGCAAAGTGATATGAGGTGTTACCAGCTAGGTCGATGTGACTTGGAATCGGGGTCTGACAGCGTTGGCATCGAGCGGGGCTGCTGTAGGTCCGCTAAGCCAAACTGGTGAAGTTGAGTCTAGAAATGCTTTAGTTATATGTAGGGGAATTGATTGTGGGAGGGAACGTAAGGCTCTTTTTACTCCTTACCCTTATGCCCTCTGATCTGAGTCATCCTCTTCTCATTCAACGTGGGTATAGGACTAGGCTCTCTTTTCTCTATCAGGTTCACGTGTTACTAATCCGTAGTACCTTATAGGATTGTTGGTTACATCCTCAGTTCAGTGTTACTAAATTTTAGTATGCTACCATTTGGACCAGAACCTTGATATGATGTTGTTGAGTGGTTTTGCAAATCTGATTTTGAATGTCTCAAATTTGATTTGAGCATTTACAGATGTTATGCTGCCCGATTTTCCCTAGGAATTCTAATGCCTTTGCATTATGGTTGTGCTTTCAGATGGCCACCCGTTCCCAGAACCAAGTGGTTCGCCTTACCCGCTGCATTGATGTGTGCGGTCACACGGCCATGCTGGTTAGGGTGATGATTGAGGCTGGTTATCGATGGTATCCTGAATATACCGTCGAGGAGCAGTTCAGGGATTTCAATCAAAGCCAATATCTATGCACGGTCGGATTTATCCATCCTATCCGGACTCTTGAGCCACTTCACTGTTCCTATGGGCTCGGAATCACTATTGGAATGTCTGTACAAGATGCAGCCTATTCCATGATGACTATTATTCGAGCCAGGACTGCTTTACTGAGCAACACTGATTTCCGCTATATGCCAGCATCCCTTCCCGGGGCGCATGGCTACCTTCAGGGTTTGTACAGTGATGCATCCCATGAGGACTCACTCCTTCGCACTACTACTGAGTTGCTGGAGGACAAGGACCGTGAGAACCGGGCCTTGCGTATGGAGCTGTATAATGCCCGTTCGGACCACTGGGCTACTCTGACTAGGTTTGCACCTGCCGTGCAAGCCGGATGTATGGACATGAGAGATTTGTACCCTGTGCGGGCGAGTTTGCCGGACTTTATGGAGTGGCGTGAGGTTGGAGGCATCACCCCTCCTCGTGGGCCTCTTCTGCCACCATTTGTTGGTCCACGGCCACATCCGAGTCCTTTTGGTCCACAGGCCCCACAGGATTGTCTGTTTCCGGACGATCATGTTCCACTTCAGTGCAGGTGGTGACTTCTATGAGGACTACTATGGAGCTGCCTGAGATAGTAGTAGTATTCCTAGTATGGTACCAGTTGTGTTTCCACCGTCCTGCGTGACTCGTGGAATACGACTTAGTGTGTATCATTCCGGAAGTGTAGAAAAATAATGTATAGGAGTTGGGATGCTTCCGATGAGATGTAACGCCTTTCCTTATAGTTGTACTCCGTCGGGCTTGTACTAAACTATGAATGGTGTGTATGACCGTTGGTATATATATATATGGCAGTTTATATTACCATGTCATACGGATAAACATCTTTGCATTCCATACTGTCCATTACCTTCCGCACTTCCTTGTTAAATTCTGCCATCCTGGTTTAAACCTTTGTTTTGTCTCCCAGGATGGTCAACACTCGAAATTCTCCTGCTGTTCCAGAGCAGGGAGAGGCGATGCAGCCAGAAATGTGAATCGCCGCAACCGCCATCTTTGGCTGAGGTGATCTTTGGAAGCGTAGCATAATAAGCGAAACCAACCGCTTATTGGGCGGATTGAACAAAACACAGCACGCCAGCCAAGAAAGCGATGGGGTTTCACTCAATGACTTCGTCAAGCTATATCCTCCAAAATTCAAATGCTCCGTCGAGCCACTCGGCGCCGATGATTAGCTCCATGATATCCACCACAAGCTGCGTTCCGCCAATGTGGTGAGGGCGACAAAGTTATCTTTGCCGCCTATCATCCGGAAGGCCCTGCCGTCTACGGTGGGAAAACTATGAGGCTATCGTCCGGCTGGACAAGTTACAACTTGGGATGAATTGAGTGCCGCCTTCATGAGCACCATATTCCGAAGGACTTATGGATCGCATAAGCGTGAGGAATTCTGCAGTTTCACCCAAGGCGGTGACGGTGGATGCCTCTGACCGTGAATTCGGGAGGTTAGCACGTTATGCTCCCGAAGAAGTTTCTACCGATGCTAAGAAGCGGCGAGGTTCCGTAAGGACTTAGCCTGAACTACGCCGAGATCTCCGCTGCATGAATGTACCTCTTTCGAAGCTAGTCAATAAGGCTATCGGCGCCGAGGCTGGCGGACTGATTTGAGGCTTCACGCAAGCACATCCGTGATTCGGATCATCATCCGCTCTGGTTCCCGAAGCGCGGGTTTGGGTTCCAAATCGGCTCTACCACTGTGTACACCCGAGGCCATCCTTCGAGCCTCGCCCCAACCAACCGTATTTTCCACCCAAGACATATGGAGGTCCAATCGCTAATATGGCCCCACGGCCAAATGTGATCACTTGCTTCAAATGTGGAGAGACGGGCCACTATATTCAAGAGTGTCCCCGAACAACCCCAATCAAGTGGAAAGTCTCTGGCGCGGCAAGCCAGCAGGAAAGGTTCCCTATGCCAAGCCAGTTGCCACCGCTCGTGGCCATGTCAACTATGTCTCTGCTGAAGAAACCTATGAGGATCCCAACGTCGTCCTCGGTACGCTTCTTGTTAATTGCCATCCGGCAACCGTTTTTTGATCTTGGAGCATCTCATTCATTTATTTCTGAGAGCTATGCTCGATTGCACAACACCACATTCTGCGACATGCCTACCTCCATGGAAATTCAAACTCCTGGTTCTAGATGGCAAACCTCTAGAATAAGTCATGGGAATGAAATTCTTGTCGACAGATTAGTCTTTCTCGCATCTCTAATAGCTCTTAAGTCCTCGGACATAAACATCATCTTGGGTATGGACTGGATGTCAGCCCATTATGCCAAGATCGATTGCTCTACTAGAACCGTTCAACTTACCCATCCTTCGGGTAAAACAGTGGATGTTTTAACCCGAGTGTCTAAGCGTCAGCTTTACTCCTTAAATGCCAACCCTCTTCCAGATCTCGAAGATATTCCGGTAGTCCGTGATTTCCCGGATGTCTTTCGGAAGAACTGCCAGGTGTTCCACCTGGCAGGGATGTCGAGTTCGTGATAGATCTTATTCCCGGAACCGTCCCAATCTCTAGAAGACCTTATAAGATGGCACCCCTAGAACTAGCTGAACTTAAGAAACAACTCGATGAGTCCTTGCAAAAGGGTTTCATCCGTCCTAGTTCATCTCCATGGGCTTGCCCCGTCCTCTTCGTCAAGAAGAAGGATGGTACGGATCGGATGGTTGTAGATTACCGACCTGTCAATTTGGTCACTATCAAGAACAAGTATCCGCTCCCGGGATCAACGACTGTATGATCAGCTCGCTGGATCCTCGATCTTTTCAAGATGGATTTGAGGTTGGGCTACCATCAAATCAAAATCAAGAACGGGACATACCCAAAAGCGGCCTTTGTCACTCGTTATGGCCAATCTGAGTACACCGTCATGTCCTTCGGATTAACCAATGCTCCAGCCACTTTCTCCCGGTTAATGAACTCGATCTTCATGGAGTATTTGGATAAATTCGTCGTGGTATACCTCGATGATATACTCATCTACTCCAAGAATGAGGAAGAACATGCCGAACATCTAAGGCTAGTATTGATGAAACTTCGAGAGCACCGCCTTTATGCCAAATTCTCTAAATGTGAATTCTGGTTACCAGAAGTGACCTATCTAGGACATGTAATTTCTGGTAAGGGTATTGCTGTCAATCCCGAGCGAGTTCAAGCTGTCCTTGACTGGACTCCACCTGAATCGGTCAAGCAAGTTCGGAGTTTCCTCGGTTTAGCGAGCTATTGCCGCCGCTTCGTCGAGAATTTCTCTAAAGTTGCTAAACCTCTAACCGAACTCCTCAAGAAAGATAAGAAGTTCGAGTGGACGCCACAGTGCGAGATCAGCTTTCAGGAACTGAAAAGACGCTGGACATCTGCTCCGTACTTGTTCCACCAGATTTCTCTAAGGACTTTATTATCTATTGCGACGCCTCGCGACAAGGACTAGGTTGCATACTCATGCAAGATCGTCATGTGATTGCCTACGCTTCTCGGCAGTTGCGTCCACATGAGGATAACTATCCCACACGATCTAGAGCTTGCAGCGATGGTTCATGCACTCAAAACCTGGCGACATTACCTTACGGGTAATCGTTGCGAAATCTACAGATCACCAAAGTCTGAAATATATCTTCACCCAACCGGATTTGAATCTCGAGGCAAAGGCGTTGGGTCGAGATTGATACAGATTTCGACTTAGGAATATCTTACACCCAGTGCAAGGCCAATGTCATGGCTGATGCACTAAGTCGCAAATCTTCTTGTAACAATTTGATGTTACAACAAGGTCAACCAATTCTCCACGAGGAATTTCGTAAGCTTAATCTTCACATTGTCCTCGAGGATTCCTTTCCACCACGGTGGCGAAACCTACCCTTACGGATCAGATCATCAAAGCACGGAAGGTAGATCAGGGAATCTCCGTATCGGGAGAAACATCAAGAAAGGAGTCGCAGATTGTTTCTCCATTGATGAACAAGGTGTCGTGTTCTTTGGAGACCGTCTAGTGGTCCCCAAGGTGCGCAACCTGAGGCGATTGATCCTTAAGGAAGCTCATGACTCTCCTCTCACCATTCATCCTGGTAGTACTAAAATGTATCAAGATCTACGCCGAGGTTTTGGTGGACTAGGATGAAGAGAGAAATCGCTCAATACATTGCTAACTGCGACGTTTGTCGTCGAGTTAAAGCAGAGCATCAACGGCCTGCTGGTACCCTTCAACCTTTGGAAATTCCTGAATGGAAATGGGATAAAATCGGTATGGATTTCATTACTGGGTTTCCCAGGACCAAGAGAGGGAATAACGCTATCTTCGTCGTTGTTGATCATCTTTCCAAAGTAGCCCACTTCCTACCTGTTCGTGAGAGTATAACCGCTAGCCAGCTAGCTGATTTGTACATCTCTCGAATAGTATCTCTTCATGGTGTTCCATTGGAAATTAACTCAGACCGTGGAGTCTCTTCACCTCTCGATTTTGGGAAAGTTTCCAAACGCTATGGGAACTCGTCTCTCCTTTAGCACCGCTTTCCATCCCCAATCAAGTGGTCAAGTAGAACGAGTCAATCAAATCTTAGAGGATATGCTTGAGCTTCATCATCTCTTTCGGCATGAATTGGGAGAAATGCCTTCCATTCGCCGAGTTCGCTTATAACAAAAGTTATCAAGCGATCTGGGCAAAGCCCTTTCGAAGTTCTTTATGGGCGAAAATGTGAACGCCTCTTAACTGGTCGAAACCGGGAGAGACAGCTCTTTGGCCCGGATATGATTCAGAAGCGAGAGGAGCAGGTTCGCGTTGTTCGTGAGAATTTGAAAACAGCCCAATCTCGTCGAAGAGCCAATATGATCGCAAACATAAGCCTATGGCTTATGAAATTGGCGAAGGCTTACCTCCGGGTTTTCCCTTTAAAGGGAACCCATCGATTCGGAATCAAGGGCAAGTTGGCTCCTCGTTACATTGGACCCTTTCGCATTCTTGCCAAACGAGGGGAAGTTGCCTACCAACTGGAACTACCTCCGCATCTTTCCAAGGTCCATGATGTCTTCCACGTTTCCCAACTCAGGCGTTGCTTCTCGGATCCTATCCGTGGAGTGGACCACGAAACGCTTGATCTCCAAGATAACCTCACCTATCGAGAGTACCCCGTTCGTATCCTCGATCAAACCGAGCGTACCACTCGACGTCGGAATATCAAGTTTCTAAAGGTTCAATGGTCAAACCATTCCGAGCAAGAAGCAACTTGGGAAAGGGAGGATCGTCTTCGACTTGAGTATCCCACCTTTTTCGCATCAGATCCTAAATCTGGGACGAGATTCTTTTGAGTGGGGTGAGTTGTCACATCCCAGATAGACCATGCATTAGGGTGTGCATCATGTTTAAATTTCATCTGAATTTGAAATGGGGAAGGCAGGAAACCCCAGAACACCCCCTTAACATAACTAGGGTTTACTAAAATTTATTTCAATGAATCAAATGCCCTTCAAAATGCTCATCCTCTTTGTTTGGGTTCAGGATCCATGTCAAGGAAGGTGGAACATTTTCTAGGTCACCTAAGGGTTCTAGATTTAAATCACAAGTTTTTGAAATGGGCATTTTAAATTATGGAAAATATTTTAAGTGTTCAAAATTGTCAAACTAAAATGTTTCATGTTGGGAATATTCCAACAAGTGACCAGGAGCATTTTGGTAATTTTTGAAATAGTTTTGGTATTTTTTAAAAACCCTAAACAGAGTTGCAGAAATAGAAAAAACTAAAAATAGAAAAAAACCTAACTGTCGCTCATGATCGCCCACCCCCTGCCCAGCCCAGCAGCTGGCCCGTAGCTGCTTGGCTCGGCCAGCAGCAGCCTGGTGTCGGCCGGGCGGCCTTGAGGCGCGCCACGCAGCTGGCCGCCGCCTGCCTCATCCCGCCGCCTCGCCGCTGGGCGACCCACGCGTGGTCACCCGACCTCCCGGACACCTCACTTCCCCCCCCTGCCTCTCTCTCTCGCCGCCCCGACCTGGCCGACGCCATCGCCGACACGCCACCATCGACGCCGTGCTCCCCGCCGCTCATACTCCTCCCGTCATGTCAGCAGCTCCGCCGCACCCGTTACCCCTAGCTAGCTAGTTCCCTCGCCCAAAACACCCCGAGGCCACTACCCGACCTCGCCCGGGCTCAAGGCCGCGGAGATCCCCATCGTCGCCGCCGCGCATCAGTCCGCCCCGACCCGGCGAAGTTCTCCACAGGTTCACCGTGAGCCTAGCTACTCCCCTGTCCTCTCCGTTCTCTTCTTCTTGCACCACAGCGAGCGCTCGATGATCACCTGAACCCACCGCCGCGGAGCTCGTCGCCGACGAGCCTCCGGTCACCTAATGGCCACACCACTATGCCCATCGCACTCACCACGCCCCACAGGCCTAACGTGCACTCCGCGCCTCGCCGGGCCCTCTAACCCCAAACCCGTCGGTGGCGAGCCCGTCGCCGCCCGACTCGTCGGGCGCCCACTCCGCCACCCCTAACCCTACCGACTCCACCACTAACCGCGGCTCACCTCCGGCATCACGAGGTGCTCCCGCGCCCATTTGGAGCCGGAAAGTGCAAAAGCACTTGCTCCCCTGCGTCTGGCCTCGCCAAGTGGCTAGACGCCGGTGAGTTGACCTCGCCGTGGGCCTGTTGACCCTCCGGGTCAATGGCAGTGGACCCCTCGGTTAAACTAATTAGGATTAGTTTTAATTAAAACTAATTAGTTAAACTAACTCGACATGCGGGTCCCACTGGTCAGTTTGACCTGGACGACCCGTTGACCCCTGACGTCATGTTGACCTCATGCCGACGATTAATTCAAATTCTGGAATTATTTTTATATAATAAAATCCGAATATAATTCAAATTTCAAATGCTTATAACTTTTATTCTATAACTCCAAATGCAAAGATTTATATATGAAAATTTATCAGAAAAATACACTCTATCCATTGGTACAGGTTTCATGCATGTTAAAACAAGTTAACTATGCTGAATAACCAGATTAAGATTTTGCACCATTAGGACTAACTCACATGATCTATCATTTGAACCTTTGGTTCAAATGAGATCATCCTATCCCTTCAACTTGCATTAGGCCAACACACATTCATCTTGCCATGTCATAGCATGCATCATATTGTTGCATATTGGTTGTATGTTTATTTTGGTGTGTTTTCATGATAGGTTCTGCCTCAAGATAACCTCGATTACCCACGAAGGGCAGTTCTCTACCCCAGTTCCATCGGGCAAGCAATTCATTGATCATTCGATACAAACCCATGTTCTCGCTTCGCTCTCATTTTATCTGCATTAAGACAACGCGATTCAACTGTTGTGTGCTGCGGTAGTTGAACCCACTTCCTTTGCATGACCTGTCATTGCCACAGTAACTAGATGAAACCCACTAGTATGTGTAGGAGTTGATTGAGCCATGTTTGTGATTCCTACCATGCTATGCTTGCTATGCTTAGAGTTGTGTCAGTCGGCTCATCGGGATGATGAACTGGAGTGAAAGGTTGGGTTGGTTCGAGAGTGTAAGTGTTGAACACGATTTGGTAAAGGTATCGATGAGAGGCCATGTAGGAGTACATGGTGGGTTGTTTCATTGAGGCCAAACTTAAGAACTGAGATCTGTGTTTGTGATCCATGAACTAGCTACTACCACGCATTGGGCCCGAAACCAATGGACCCTCTCGGCTTCTTAACCACCCCTGTTCATAGTCCGGGAGTTGCAAGTAGTTTCGTGTTTGTAGCATCTTTGGGGGCACGCAACGCTGACCTTAGGGGTGGGTTGTGTTGCGGTAGGCACCGTGGGTCTGTGTACCGAAGTGCCCGTTTGGTATCTCGGGAACCCTGCACACATCGTTCGGGCTGTATGGGAAACCTCGGCGGACTCCTGCGGATGGAACCCGAATAGGCGATAACCTGGACTAGGGACTTGAGTGTTTAGGTAGGCTGTGGCCGACACCCACGTTGGGCTTCCGCTTGAAGGTTGCGAGTACATGTCGTGTGAACGGCGATAAGTGGTGAGCGTGTGTGAAGAAGTATACCCTGCAGGGTTAAATATGATCTATTGAATAGCCGTGTCCACGGAGAAGGACTTCGGGTTACCTATATCAGTTCATAGACAAGTAAATGGATACTACTAAAAGCCTCAAGATAAGTGTGAGTATCGTGGATGGCCCTCTCGGGGATGACGAGAGAGGATCCACGGTGGAGTATTGTGATGGTGGATAGTGGACTCGTATGCGACAAAATGCTTTACAAAGTGTGTCACGTTGGATAGCTTAGCCAAGAGTCAAAGCTGGCTTGCTGCAATTAACTCCACTTCCTTCCTTGAGAATGTGCATGTATGATAGGATTACGTGGTAAGACTTGCTGAGTACTTTGTACTCATGTTTGCTTAATCAATATTTTTCAGAGGACTATACTACCCCCTCCGACGGATTCTATGTAGATGTTGACTTCGACGAGTAAGCTAGCCACCCAGGTGGCGATCTAAGACTTGTGAAGGGCCATTGTAGATAGAAAGGCTCCAACAAGCTTTCTTTCTTTCTAGAGTCTGTACTCAGACTACTTTGCTTCCGCATGTGCTTGTATGATTGTATGACTTGAGTGTTGGGTCATGTGACCCCTACCTGTATGACTATGTTATGTATGGCTCCTGAGCCTCTTAAATAAAGTACTTGAGTTGTAGAGTTTTGTTGTGATGCCTTGTTGTATTTACTCATATCGGGCATATTATGTATGATTGAAATGCTTGGTATGAGTGGGATCCGACAATCTAGTTGTTTATCCTTGGCAGCCTCTCATATGGGGAAATGTAGTCTCGTGCTACGGCGATAGTAGTCCGCTACAGCCCGGTTCACGGAGTCCTGCTAGCCCAAAGACTACTGCTTGGACACTTGATCTGGCGGCATGTGATTCATTTCGTTCCTATGTACATCCTTCGGGAAATGTCACGCGGTGATACTTGGAGTCCTACCTAGCTGCTACAGCCGGGATACCGGAGTCCTGTTAGCCAGTGCTACAGCCCAAGTTCATACGTTGATGACCGACATGCTCGAAGTGTTTCATGTATGCCTGTCCCCATAGGTTAGTGCCGCTTTGGGTTCACGACTAGCCATGTCGGCCGGGTTCTTTGTCATGTGGATGCTAGCGACACTATCATATCGTGAGCCAAAAGACGCAAACGGTCCGGGCCATGGTAAGGCGACACCCGTGGGAATACCGTGCGTGAGGCCGCAAAGTGATATGAGGTGTTACCAGCTAGGTCGATGTGACTTGGAATCGGGGTCCTGACACCCAGGGTCCGGGAGCCAACAATACAGGCCCCGGACTGTTCGGCTTACAGCCGGAGACGACTCTAGGGACGAATAAACGGATCCCTTCAAAGGGAGGCCGTACTCCTACAGTAGCTTCCGGAGATCCAGAAGCGCTGGATATATTGACGAACATGCTGCGACAGATGTCCGTCTTAGAGGAACATCGTACCTTGATGGGTACGGTGGATGAAAAGGTTCTGTCCGTTAAAAGTGGATTGAATGAAGCCTTTACGACCTGCTAAGAGGCTTCGAGGTTTGTACTGTAATATTTTTGATTGTGTTTTATTCACAAAATGCACCTGTGTATAGATAGTAGCTCCTGAGACTCTGATTGGCTTCCCAAGGGAGGCGATCAGAGGATCAAAAAGATATGCCCAGGAAATAATCTGATTAATTGAAACACAAGCTGTTACCTCCCTGGCTACTGCCCGAACTACAGAGGTTGCAGATCTGCAGCGTAAGATTGATGAGGCGGATGATGACATCACGCTTATTAATAGGCGTCTTGACGAGGCGCAAGGTATGTTTTTGTGGCAGTCATTATATGCACGTGCTTATAATATAAGCATGACGCTAAAGATTGTATACTGAGATATGCATGACTATAGATGGTGCCGCCGCAGTTGAGATCCTTCGGGCTGAGCTAGCCCGGGCCAAGGAGCAAGCCCGTATTAGCAATGCGGCTGCCGAAAAGGCATCTGCCGAGTTAAAGGCCGAATAGACTGCTCGGCACCAATACGAGGAGAGAGTATCCACAATGGTGCTTGAGCTAAAGGATGCCGCTAGCCGCTGTGAATTTCCCGAGAAGGATAATAAAGCCAGATCGGCTGATCTTGACAAGGCCTTACGAGAGGCGAAAGAAGCGCGGTCCAAGTCTAGAGCGGCCCGGGAGGAGATCTGGCAAGCTGGGGAGATCGCGGCTGGTAAGCCCTTTTTGTTACAAACTAAGTTCGGCGATCCGAATTATGCCCCGCTTAATCAAGTGTGGAGTTCTCCAGACGCATTGTTGGACTTGTCGAAGAGTGTCTCCGATGCGACGTAGTTTTTCCAAGCGCAAGAAGGACATGCAACAGAAAAGCTGTTCTGGTCGCAGTTTAGCATGCCGAAGCGTCCGCTGTTGCTGAACGAACAGATGGCCCAGTGGGCAGAGCTCTACAAGATATCCGGATCTGCCATGAAGGACGTCGTGGTCCGGCTATGGCCGACCGAGCCAATTCCGGATAGTTATTTCGGTTTGGTGCAGCGACTTGTTGATGCGGTGCCGCGTATCAACGCCGTTAAGCGGTCAACGTGCATTGAAGGTGCACGGATGACCTTTGCCCGCGTCAAGACATACTGGGCGAAGACGAAGGCCACCGACGTTGTAGCGAAGAGTCCACCCAAGGGCAAGGACCACCACGCACCAGAGCATTATTTCGAGGATGTCTTAGAGGTTGCCCGCTTGATAAAGGGTCAGTGCTCGAAAGACATGATATTCGAGTGAAATGTATTGAAATTGTAAAAGACAATACTATGATATAATAAAGCTATTTGTCATTTTAGTGTCGCCCAAAAGCTTTGGTTCCTCCTGTGCGGCCGTTTTTGCATAATCTGAAAGTTTTCCAGTCGTCGGCTTCAGCCCCCTCGTAGAAAATACGGGGGTGTTCGGGAAAACACTTGATCACTCGTAACCCAACGTCTTGGTCCATGAAGGAGGTGTTAATGCGGCGAACTAGGCAATCAGACTATAGGGCATTAACACTTTCACTTAGCCATAGGAGTTTTACGGTGGGTCTACAATATAGACCCTGGTATGTACGCGGTTATCCCAATACAGTGTAATGTATGACCTGAAGAAAGGTCCTTCGTGTAATACGGAGGGAATCGCGAAAGATTCCGATAAGTCATCGAGTGGTTGACCAGCTATCGCCGCATCATGACAGTAAGTTTTTGGCTTTCTCTACTGAGGTGTTTGACCAGATGAACCGGAAACACAATCGCAGTAGTTCTCCCTTTACTACCCTAGCCGATAGAGCGGAACGTAAGGTAGTAAGCAGAGGAGCCGGGCAACCCAACTATTGACCCAAGACATGATTCGGAGCTGATGCATATAAGGCCAAACTTGTGACGCCAAAGTAAGCTATAAAGCTGTTCGGACTTGTTGGCAACTCATTTTGTTCCCACACCGAGCCCCTGGCATGTTATGTCGGGGTGCGTGTGTGAAACAACCAAAGGAGCAAAATTTAGTTCTTTGGAGAAAAGTGAATACTGGATACGGATTATGTTCACTGGAACCTGAGTGATATGCCAATCGTCATTTTATAGATAATAACACCACAACCCCAGCTATTTGACATGCCAGGGGTCGACGGCTGAGGAAAAAGGCACTTTACAGGCTCGCAAAATAGAGAGTGCGGTCTACAAAAAGTTGTTTTGGACCTCCTGTCGCACGTCTGCGCCGCCTTTCCTCGGTGAAGGGGATCCTTAACAGGAGTAGCCTTTGGGTGAATGTACGAACCCGAACTCCAATAGAGTTAGTGAGATGACCAGCCTTTGAGCCACTTGTGGTAAAGGATAATGAAAAAAAAGAGTAGTTTGAAAAAGAAAAAAGAAGGAGGTTATGGGAGTACTTGTAGGCCCGTCCGTATTGTGCTTCCGTCAGTGCCCAGGGTATTTTAAGTGCATAGTTATGTATGCGCGGTACAGATTTCGCAGGTATATGAGGCGGACGGCAGAAGCCGAACTGCTAGTCTAACTCCAAAATTGGTCGGTCCTGTTGAATGGAGACCGGCGACTTAATGGCCGACAAGGTATGCGGTTTAATAAGACCGCTTTGTACTTCGGCTAAAGTAACCGTAGTATGATCCTCTGTCCGGAGGGAGCGCTTCTTATGCTCCCCTGTAGAGGTGTGTGTCACGTATACCATGTTCACTATTTTTACTTTGGGGGGAAATTCCTTCTGACCCCCGGTATTTGGTTGGTGAGTCTCTTCGTCATCGCTATCACCGGGTGGCCTTTTCCCCTTGTTTTCGGCGTTGAGCTTGCCTGCCTGTTTGAAGACCCAACAGCTTCTGTTGGTGTGATTAGCTGGTTTATCGGGGTTGCCATGAATCTGGCAGGGCCGATCCAATATCTTGTCTAAATTGGATGGTCCGTCTCTGTTTCCCTTGAATGGCTTTTTCCGTTGACCGGATTTGGGGCCGCTGAATCCGGCGTTGACCGCTGTGTCATGCGTCCCTCATTATCATTGCAACATTTGTGTTTACTGCATCGTGGCGTGCAGTTGCCGTCTCGGACTTCGGAAGTGCCCGGATCGCTGGCGCTGTTGCTTCTACGAGAGAGCCAGCTGTCTTCTCCCATGCAAAAGTGGGTCATCAGGGCGGTAAGGGCTGACATGGATTTTGTTTTTTCTTGACCGAGGTGGCGGGCGAGCCACTCGTCCCGGACGCTGTGTTTGAAGGCCGCTAGGGCTTCCGCGTCCGGACAGTCGACGTTTGGTTCTTTTTAACTAAGAACCTAGTACATAGCTTCCTGGCTGGCTCTCCGGGCTGCTGGACGATGTGACTTAAGTCATCGGCATCTGATGGCCGGACAAATGTACCTTGGAAGTTGTCTCGGAAGGCGTCTTCCAAATCCTCCCAGCTGCCAATAGAGTTTTCAGGCAGACTGTTTAACCAGTGCCGAGCTGGCCCTTTGAATTTTAGTGGGATGTACTTGGTGGCATCAAGGTCATCTCCGCGGGCCATATGGATATGGAGAAGGAAATCCTCGATCCATACCACGGGATCAGTTGTTCCATCATATGATTCGATATTCACGGGTTTAAACCCTTCTGGGAATTTGTGCTCCATTACTTCGTCTGTGAAGCAAAGACGGTGTGCGGCGCCTCTATATCGGGCCACATTGCGACATAGCTCTGATGGAGTCCATCTGTGGTTTTCGGCCCGGGCGTGACTAGGCTTGTCACGACCGAGTAGATAGTCATCGCCGCGTGTCAGGGCACGTGCTCGCGATCCATAGATCGATCTGGTATGTACTGCTCTACTGTACAAGTCCTGCCGAAGTTCATATGTATAACCCCAAGCTGTTTTATCTCTGCCTTTACGATGAGGTGGGGCGGGCTGGTGTTCGGCTTGAGTTGCCGCTTTGTCCCGACCGCGTGGTGGTCGGTCAGCCGCATTGTGCGATGATGGTATGGGCTCCGGCGCCTCATCATCGAACTGAGGTAGAAATTTGCGCTTCAGGTAACTTTTGGCTGGGTGCTTGAGGCCATATTCCTTGGCTGCCAGGACCTCAGTCCATCTATCGTTGAGCAGGTCTTGATCAACTTGAAGCTGCTGCTGCTTCTTTTTAAGGCCCCTTGCAGTGGCTATTAGCCGGCGCTTAAAGTGCTCCTGCTCGAGAGGTTCCTCAGGCACGATAAAATCCTCATTGCCAAGGCTCACCTCATCCTCAGAGAACGAAAGATAATTACTGTCCTCCGAGTCTTCATGTATGGCCTGTTCATCAGGGCTGACTTGCCCGTCCTCCCGTTCATCCTGCTCGGAAGTTGCCACAACGGGATCTTCATTGTCTTCGGCATCGTTCGGAGTATTGTTCTCTCCCATGCCGGTATTGCTATCTTTTCCCCGACGTGACTTAGAGCAGCGCCGCTGACGCCGGCGCTTTGGCTGTGTCTCAGGAGGTTTATCATCGACTGGATTTTCTTTGTCATCATTGTTAGTTTCTTTAGGTGTATCCACCATGTACACGTCGTGAGAAGAGGTGGCCGTCCAGCGTCCGGTAAATGGCGGGTTTTGGCCCCGCTCCTCATCGGCGTCGTCGTCCATACCGTCGATGTCTTCGGAGCGGTAATCGAGCGTGTCGGTTAAGTCTTCGACAGTGGCTATGAAGTGGGCGGTGGATGGGAAGCGAAATTCTCCGTCATCATCCTCCAGTTCGAACTGGATATAATTCGGCTTCGAGCCCCCAGCTAAGGATAGTGCTTTTCACGAGTTTAACATGTCGCCCAAAGGCGAGTGCCAAAAAATGTCCGCGGAGCTGAAATCGATGATCGAAGACTCATCGAGCTCGACGCACGTGGACGCACATGGTTCGGAACCTGTAGCCGGAAATGAGTCCAAGGCTCCGGTGACACAGATTCCACTCGAGGTTGGGTCTGTGTGTGGTTCTGACGCCGTTGGGACTGCGGCATCCGAGGCGGGGTTGAGCTTCCCGTCTTCGGATGGCGTGATCTGCTCCGGATCTAAGGCCAGAGCAATTACAGGTGCAATCTCCTGGGTATGTCCGATGACAGATTTAAGTCACTTTCATCGTGGTGACGGAGAGCGGCTGTCATGGTCTCAAATCCGTCGAAGATCAAGTCTCCGCGGTTATCCGCGACGTAGTTCAAGCACCCGAATCTGACCTGACGGCCAGGGGCGTAGCTATCGATCTGCTCCAGATGGCCAAGCGAGTTGGCCCGCAGTGCGAAGCCGCCGAACACAAAGATCTGTCCGGGAAGGAAGACTTCTCCTTGGACAGCATTGTTGTAGATGATTGAAGGGGCCATCAAACCTTTTTAGGACGGCATAGTGGAACTCTCATTGGAATCACTAATGTAGGTGTCAAAACCGGCAGATCTCGGGTAGGGGGTCCCGAACTGTGCGCCTAAGGTCGATGGTAATAGGAGACATGGGACACAATGTTTACCCAGGTTCGTGCCCTCTCTATGGAGGTAATACCTTACTTCCTGCTTGATTGATCTTGATGAATATGAGTATTACAAGAGTTGATCTTCCACGATATCGTAATGGGTAAAACCCTAGAAGTCTAGCCTGTATGACTATATCTGTCCTTCGGACTAAGCCCTCCGGTTTATATAGTGAAAGTGCAACTATCCCTAGGTGGTTTTGGTAATTCATAACAACATATAGCTCATTGAGCTAATGCTATTCCAAGACAAATATTTCAGGAAAGCTCAATGAATGGCATGGCATGGATGATGAAAGTGGATCCCTCAAAATATCAAGGACAAAGGATTGGCTCAAGCTCAAAAGCTCAAGACTCTACATTTTACATTTTAGTGATCCAAGATAACATTGAGTCTATAGGAAAATACAATACTATCAAGGAGGGATGAGGTGTTGCTTAATGAGCCTTTTGCTTGATGTGCTTAATGATATGCTCCAAAAGCCTCCACTACTTTCTCACTTCCACATATGACCTAAACCTAAAGTCAAACTCGGCCCTACCGATTCTTTCTATCTGGCGCCACCGAGTTCAGATGTCATAGCCACTGCCACAAACCCTAGGCAAATCGGTCTCACCAATAGGGATCTCGGTCTCACCGATATGGGATTGTAATCTCTCTGTTTCCCTTCGTAACGTTCCGGTCTAACCGAAGTGAGCGATCGGTCCCACCAAGATTACAATGTAAACTCTCTGTTTCCCTTTTGTAACTTTTCGGTCTCACCGAAAGAGCAAATCGGTCCCACCGACTTTACCTGACCAACTCTCTGGTTAGCTAATTACCAAATTCGGTCTCACTGAGTTTGTGTAATCGGTCTCACCGAGATTAAGTTATGCCCTAACCCTAACCATATCGGTCCTAATGAGTTGCATGTCAGTCCCACCGAAAACCCTAACGGTCACTAGGTTTACAAAATCGGTCCGACCGAGTTTGATGATTCGGTCCCACCGAGTTTGGTAAATTGTGTGTAATGGTTAGATTTTGTGTGGAGGCTATATATACCCCTCCACCTCCTCTTCATTCGTGGAGAGAGCCATCAGAACAAACCTACACTTCCAGCTTACCAGTTCTGAGAGAGAACCACCTACTCATGTGTTGAGGCCAAGATATTCCATTCCATCCATATGAATCTTGATATCTAGCCTTCCCCAAGTTGCTTTCCACTCAAATCTTCTTTCCACCAAATCCATATCCTGTGAGAGAGAGTTGAGTGTTGGGGAGACTATCATTTGAAGCACAAGAGCAAGGAGTTCATCATCAACACACCATTTGTTACTTCTTGGAGAGTGGTGTCTCCTAGATTGGCTAGTTGTCACTTGGGAGCGTCCGACAAGATTGTGGAGTTGAACCAAGGAGTTTGTGAGGGCAAGGAGATCGCCTACTTCGTGAAGATCTACCGCTAGTGAGGCAAGTCCTTCGTGGGCGACGGCCATGGTGGGATAGACAAGGTTGCTCCTTCGTGGACCCTTCGTGGATGGAGCCCTCCGTGGACTCGCGCAACCGTTACCCTTCGTGGGTTGAAGTCTCCATCAACGTGGAGGTACGATAGCACCACCTATCGGAACCACGACAAAAACATTCGTGTCTCCAATTGCGTTTGAATTCTCAAAACCCTTCCCTTTACATTCTTGCAAGTTGCATGCTTTATTTTCCGCTGCCTATATACTCTTTGCATGCTTGCTTGAATTGCGTGAAGATTGCTTGACTTTCTTAAAGATAGCTAAAATCTGCCAAAGTCTAAAATTGGGAAAAGGTTAAGTTTTTAATTGGTCAAGTAGTCTAATCACCCCCCCTCTAGACATACTTAAAGGTCCTACATATAGACACCGGAGGGGACCAGGGTTGTACAAAGTCGGTTACAGAGAAAGGAATCTTCATATTTGGACGCCAAGCTTGCCTTCCACGCCAAGGAGAGTCCCATCTGGACACGGGAGAGAGTCTTCGGTCTTGTATCTTCACAACCCACTAGTCCGGCCCATGTCCAACAGGCCGGACGTCTGAGGACCCCTTAGTCCAGGACTCCCTCAGTGCTAACTTATTAACTGTTTGGTTAATTAGTTGTCGTGTTTCGTTAACTGTTTGGTTCAATTTTGCAAATGCGATGTTCAATTCTTCAGGGTGCAATTTTGAATTGTCTTCCATGTGAGAAATAAATCGAATTTATCTTTAAAAAATACATGAGAAACAAATACAATTGCTATATTTGCAAGTTGTCAAGCATGCTTGGTTTGGCTAACTGTCTGATCTTCTAGTATATTATACATTGTGCAATGTGGTGCTCAGTTAACGTTTGGTTCATTTGTTGTGGTGTTTAGTTAACTATTTGGTTCAATTCTGCAATGCGATGTTGAAGTGTTGTGGGTGCATTCTGTTATTGTATGCCATGTGAGAGTGCTACTTCTTGATCTTGTGTTGGTTTTTCCCTTGAAGAGGAAAGGGTGATGCAGCAAAGTAGAGATAAGTATTTCCCTCAGTTAAGAACCAAGGTATCAATCCAGTAGGGGAAGCGCGCAAGTCCCCGATATATGCACCTACACAAACAATCAAACACTTGCACCCAACACGAAAAAGGGGTTGCCAATACCTTCACGGTCACTTGCAAATGTGAGATCTGATAGAGATAGATATAAAACATTACTAAAACATAAAACTAAATAAATGGCAGCAAGGTATTTTTGGTATATAGATCTGAAAATATATGAAGGAAAATAGACCCGGGGGCCATGGGTTTCACTAGAGGCTTCTCTCTTGAAGGCAAATAATACGGTGGGTCAACAAATTACTGTCCAAGGCAATGATTATGAATATAGGCATCACGTCGTATCAAGTAGATCGACTCCTGCCTGCATCTACTACTATTACTCCACACAGCGACCGCTATCCAGCATGCATCTAAAGTATTAAGTTCATAAATAATGGAGTAACGCATTAAGTAAGATGACACGATGTAGAGGGATAATCTCAAGCAATATGATGAAAACCCCATCTTTTTACCCTTGATGGAAACAATACAATACGTGTCTCACTACCCCTACTTTGTCACTGGGTGAAATCACGCAAGATTGAACCCCAAACTAAGCACCTCCCCCATTGCAAGAAAAACCAATCTAGTTGGCCAAACCAAACCGATAATTCAAAGAGAAATACAAAGATATTAAATCATGCATATAAGAATTCAGAGAAGATTCAAATAATATTCATAGATACGCTGATCATAAATCCAGAATTCATCCATCTCGACAAACACACCGCAAAACAAGATTATATCGGATAGATCTCCAAGAACATCAAGAAGAACATGGTATTGAGGATCAAAGAGAGAGAAGAAGCCATCTAGGTACTAGCTATGGAACCGTAGGTCTATGGTAAACTACTCACGCTTCATCGGAGGAGCAATGGGGTTGATGTAGATGCCCTCCATGATCGAATCCCCTCCGGCAGGATGCTGGAAAAGGATCCAAGATGGGATCTTATGGGAACAGAAGGTTACAATAGCGGAAAAGTATTTTGGTGGACGCTTCTTGTGGTTTGGGAATATTTGGGAATTTATAGGCCGAAGACTAGGGTTAGAGGAGCTCCGAAGGACCCACAAGGCAGGGGGTGCCCCCCTGGGACGTGCCCTGAACCCTTGTTGTCACCTCGGGACTCTTCTGACTTGGTTTCCAAGTCTTACGTGTGTCTTCTAGTCAAAGAAAATTCATTGTAAAGTTCTATTCCATTTGGACTCTGTTTGATATTCCTTTTTTGCGAAACTCAAAAACAAGGGAAAAAAAGAAACTAGCAATGGTCTCTGGGTCAATAAGTTAGTCCCAAAATAATATAAAATAGCATATTAATGCATATAAAACATCCAAAACAGATAATATAATAGCATGGAACAATAAAAAATTATAGATACGTTGGAGACGTATCAAGCACCCCCAAGCTTAATTCCTACTCGTCCACGAGTAGGTAAATGATAAAAACGGAATTTTTGATATGGAGTGCTACCTAACATATTTATCCATGTAATTTTCTTCATTGTGGCATGAATGTTCAGATCCATAAGATTCAAAACAAAAGTTTAATATTGGCATAAAAATAATAATAATACTTCAAGCATACTAATAAAGCAATCATGTCTCCTCAAAATAACATGGCCAAAGAAAGTTATCCCTACAAAATCATATAGTCTGGCTATGCTCCATCTTCATCACACAAAGTATTAAATCATGCACAACCCCAATGACAAGCCAAGCAATTGTTTCATACTTTTGACGTTCTCAAACTTTTTCAACTTTCACGCAATACATGACTATGAACCATGGATATAGCACTATGGGTGGAATAGAGTATGGTGGTTGTGGAGAAGACAAAAATAAGGAGATAGTCTCACATCAACTAGGCGTATCAAACGGGATATGGAGATGCCCATCAACAAATATCAATGTGAGTGAGTAGGTATTTGTAGGATCGAAAGTAGGTCTAGAGGGGGGTCATTAGACTACTTGACCAAATAAAAATCTAGCATTTTCCCAATTTTAGGACTTGGCAGATTTTAGCAACTTAGCACAAGTCAAGCAATCAAACTACACATGCAATTCTAAGAGTGTAGCAGCAGAAACTAAAACATTGCATATGAAGGTAAAGGTAAGGGTTTGGAGAAGGAAAACGCAATGTAGACACGGAGATTTTTGGCGTGGTTCCGACAGGTGGTGCTATTATACGTCCATGTTGATGGAGACTTCAACCCACGAAGGGTAAGGTTGCGCGAGTCCACGGAGGGCTCCACCCACGAAGGGTCCATGAAGAAGCAACCTTGTCTATCCCACCATGGCCATCGCGCACGAAGGATTTGCCTCACTTTGGAAGATCTTCATGAAGTAGGCGATCTCCTTGCCCTTACAAACTCCTTGGTTCAACTCCACAATCTTGTCGGAGGCTCCCAAGTGACACCTAACCAATCTAGGAGACACCACTCTCCAAAATGTAGTAGATGGTGTGATGATGATGAAATCCTTGCTCTTGTGCTTCAAATGATAGTCACCCCAACACTCAACTCTCTCTCACAGATTTGGCTATGGTGGAGAGATAAATTGAGTGGAAAGCAACTTGGGGAAGGCTAGAGATCAGGATTCTTGTGGTTGGATTGGAATGTCTTGGTCTCAACACATGATTCGGTGGTTCTCTCTCAGAAAATGAGTAGTGGAAGTGTAGGCACATTGTGATGGATCTCTCTTGAATAGAGAAGGGGGGTGGAGGGGTATATATAGCCTCCACACAAAACCTAACCATTACACACATTTGACCCAACTCGGTCAGACCGAATAGGAGAACTCAGTGAAGCCGATTCATTTCAAAATGTGAACATTAGGATTCTCGGTGGGACCGACATGATCAACTCAGTGGGACCGATGTGCTAGGGTTAGCGAAAAAACCTCATCTCGGTGTGACCGATTGCACGAACTCGGTGGGACCGATTTCTGCAATGGGAAAACAGAGAGTTGGCCAAGCAAACTCGGTAGGACCGATCGCTAATTTCGGTAAGACCGAAACTTTACGAAGGGAAACAGAGAGTTTGCATTGCGAACTTGGTGGGACCGATCGCTCATTTTAGTGAGACTGAAATATTACGAAGGGAAACAGAGAGTTTGCATTGCCATCTCGGTGAGACCGAGATCCCTATCGGTGAAACCGAATTGATTAGGGTTTCTGGCAGTGGCTATGTCAAAGGAACTCGATGGCGCCGGATAGATCAAATCGGTGGGGACGAGTTTGACTTTAGGTTTTGGACATATTTGGAATTGAGAAAGTGGTTGAGGGCTTTGGAGCATATCGCTAAGCATTTTGAGCAACTAGACCATTAAGCAACAACACATCCCCTTTTAATAGTATTGGCTTTTCCTATGGACTCAATGTGATCTTGGATCACTAAAATAGAAATGTAGAGTCTTGTGCTTTTGCCAATCTTTGTCCTTAGCATTTTGAGGGGTCCACATCTCTAGTCCATGCCATGCCAATCATTGAACTTTTTGAAATATTTAACTTGAATGGATATTAGTTCAATGAGCTATATGTTGTTACGAATTACCAAAACTACCCGGGGATTAGTTGCACTTTCAATCTCCCCCTTTTTGGTAATTGATAAAAACATATAGATCAAAGCTTTGTGTCACAGCCCCAGAATTGGTTGTAAATAGTGGCATTTGCATCCATGCATCATGTTTGTTTTCAAAGGAATTTTGAAATGGGGATTGCCTAAACCCTAGCATTAAAGGAATTCAAATAGGTTCAACCAAAAATATTTTTCAGTGAATTCAAATGGCTTTAGAAAATGTTCATCATTTCTGGAAAAATGCTATAAACCATAACTAGAGGTGCTGCACATTTTTCATGACATATTTGGTCACTGGATTAATTCATAAAGTATTTGCATTTGGGCATTTAATGCTAATAAATAGTTTAAATGCTCAAATAATCATAAACTAAAACGTTCACTGTAGGATATATTCCCAACAGTGATCATGAGTAGTTTCATGATTTTTGGAAGTGTCTAGGTATTTTTAATAAAGCCCTAAAACTACAGAATAATAGAAAACAGAATATATTAGAAAAGGGAGAGAGAGAGAGAAGAGGCCCCAGGCCACTTACCTGGACTGGGCCGGCCCACCTGGCCCGTGCCAGTCACCCTTCTCCTTGCGCCAGAAGGACGTCGGCGTGTCGACGCGCGCGCGCCCGACCGCACCACCTCCTGCTTCGCCGTGTCGCGCTCACCGTCACCCAATCCCGCGCCTGGAGACGCCTCGAAGCTCCTCTCGCCTCTCCCTCACTCGCTGCACTCTCTCCCCCTCCTCTGGCTTCTTGCACGCGCCTGAGAGCCGCCGTCGCCGCCGCTCGCCATAGCCGTGCCCACAGGCCCTCCCTCGCCCATCCAACATGCCCTAGAGACCCGCCGTGCCTCCCTCGTCCTCCCCGACGGCTCACGCGACCGGAGAAGCCCCGAAGCGCCGCCCCGACGCTTTTCCCCTCCTCGGCCGCCGGAGATCGGCCTCGCCGCCTCGCTCGGCTCCGGCCTTCCCCGGGCCTGCTTCGACGGCCGCCGCAACCGCTGTGAGCTACTGCTCCTCCTCCCCCTCTCCGTTCTCTCGTTTGCACGCCGCAGCTGTCGCTTCGTCGACGACCGGAACCCGCCGCCGCTGTACTCACCGCCGATGACGCACCAGTGATCATTTGGTCCCGGGTGCGTGTCCACCAGTTGCCGCCCAGCTGAGCCTCGCTAAGCGCCTCCCTTGCCGCTTTGCACCCTGCAGCCCGATCCGCGACCACCCGAACTCCGGCCGCCGCCTTGGAGCTCGCTGTCGTCGGCTCCGGCCACCATAGGTCCGGCCACGACCACCACTCGATGCGCGCCAGCGAGAGCTCTCCAACGAGCCCAAGAACGGCCTCGTCCATGCCATGTGGGCGTTTTCCGAGCCGCGCCACCGTCTCGGGCCTCGCCGGCGTCGAGTCGCCGGTGGGTTTGACCCACTTTGACCTGGTCAGCCCCACAGGTCAATGACATGTGGGGCGGCACTAGCGGATTAGTTAGATGCTAGTTAGTGCTAATCACCAATATTAGGTGCTAATCACCGCTAATTAACCACATGAGACAACGACATGCGGGCCCGCCCGCTAATTAAGTTAGGTTAGTATTAACTAAGCTAGGTTAGCTTAGTTGAACAACGACACTCGGGACCCACCGGTCGGTTTGACTGGGCCGTCGTTGACCTCTTGACGTCGATGTCGTCATCTTGACGCACTAATTAAATTCTGGGATTTAAAATAAATCAAAATGATTTATTTAATTCAGAAAATAGTCTAAACTTCTAAAAATAATAGAAATTCAACCGTAACTCCAAATGAAATAAATTATATATGAAAAATGATCAGAAAAATCCGATCTATCCATATGTACCATTTTCATGCATGATAGAGCAACTTAGGGCTGCTGTTTAGGCCAAATCATGTAAATGGCATTTAAAGCTTCACATATGAAGTTTGAATTTGAACCTAGGGTTCAAACCAACTTCATTTAACTTGTTGCTAGTTGCATTAGCTCAAATTACAGCATATTGCCATGTCACACTCATGCATCATATTGTTGCATTGCATTGATTGTGTTCCTTCTCTGTTGCCGGTGTTTGTCCCCTCTCGATGAGCGCGTACATCGGCGATGAGTTCGATGACACCGATGAAGAACTATATTATCTTGAAGTGCCAGGCAAGCAAAACCCCTTGTTCATTCAGATATAATCCCACTCTCTCGCTCCTGCTCTATTTTCTGCATTAGGACAACAACGACTCATGTGTTACTTGCTGCGGTAGCTGAACCCCTTTATCCTCTGCATGACCTGTCATTCCACAGTAATTAGATGAAACCCACTAGCATGAGTAGGAGTTGTTTGAGCCCTGATGTGCCTACTCATTCATGCTTGTTTGTCATGCCTGCTATTGCTTAGAGTTGTGTCAGTCGATTCATCGGGAATGAATTGGAAAGTGGTGAACATGTCCTCTGTGTGTGAGCTAAGTGTGTGAACACGATTTGGTAAAGGTAGCGGTGAGAGGCCATGTAGGAGTACATGGTGGGTTGTCTCATTTCAGCCGTCCTTAGGAACTGAGTTCTGTGTTCGTGATCCATGATCAGCTACTACCACGCATTGGAATGCTTAAGTGCCCCTCTCGGCTTATTAATCAACTTGATCTCTATCCAGGAGTTGCAACTAGTTTCTGGTGTTTGTAGGTAGTGTTAGTAGTCTACCAAGTGGCACCCGGTACAGGTGGGCTTGGGACAGACTAGGCACCGTGGCACGGTGTACCAAGCGTAGAACCACCCGTCGAGGTGGGCTTGGGAACCCTGCTCACATCGTTTGGGGCCATGAGCGACACCCCGGCCGGATCTCCTTGCGGATGGAACCCGAATAGGCGATAAACCTGGACTAGAGACTTGTGTGGTTAGTCAGGTCGTGGCTGACTCCCTCGCCAGGCTTCCGCTTGAAGGTTGCCGAGATACACGAGGTGTACATGGCGGTAAGTGGCGAGAGCGTGTGTGAAGAAGTACACCCCTGCAGGGTTAATATGATCTATTCGAATAGCCGTGTCCGCGGAAAAGGACTTCTAGGTTGCCTATAACAGTTCATAGATAAGTGAAAGTGGATACTCTAAAATGCGCAAGATAAGCGTGAGTGCTATGGATGGCGTTCTCGTAGGGAGAGGGAGCGGATCCATAGTGGTGTATTGATATGGTGAATATGTGGACTCGTGTGCCACCTCAAAAGAGTTACTTGCGATCGTAGTTTAGGATAGCCACCGAGTCAAAGCTGGCTTGCTGCGGTCAAACTCCACCACCCCTTTTGATAATGATGCATATGTAGTTAGTTCGATGTAAGTCTTGCGAGTACGTTTGTACTCACGTTTGCCTATTTTATGTTTTTGCGAGAGAGACTTGGTCTCGCTAGTAGTTCAGCGTGGACTTGACGTTTAGCTTTTACCTCAGCTACGATCTTGTGCCCTCGGCGAGATCTAGTGGATAGTCAGGTTTCTATGTCTTTTTCATTTGTAGATGTACGTACTCGGACATGTTAAGCTTTCGCTTGTGCTTTGACTTGTATGCTCTGAGTGTTGGGTCATGAGACCCATGTTTGTAATATCTCGCTCCTTGGAGCCTAATGAATAAATATTTGAGTCGTAGAGTTATGTTGTGATGCCATGTTGTATTTACACATATTGAGCATATTGTGTGTATGTTTGAAATGCTTGGTATGTGTGGGATCCGACAATCTAGTTGTTTATCCTTGGCAGCCTCTCATATGGGGAAATGTGGTCTAGTGCTTCCTGAGCGATAGTAGTCCGCTACAGCCCGGTTCACCAGAGTCCTGCTGTCGGTGTACTAGAGTAGGTGTACCCTAGTATCCCGAACTTGTGCACGGGCAGTTGCAGCACCCCGCGGCAAGGCTTGCCGGGTGACCGCCAAGGTCCTCCGTGGTTCCTTTGGAGCCATTCAAGAACAAAGTATTCAAGCCAAGAAGACAAGGCCCCGGCAAGAGGAGCTTGACGGGAAGGCCACTCAAGGCACCTAGGAGACAAGGCCCCGGCAAGAGGAGCTTGCCGGGAAGGCCCGATGAGCGACAAGCTTCCGGACGCGACAAGGCAACAACCGCGGCAAGGCGCTTGCCGCGGCAGATTACCAATCTGTACCTGCGCTCCAGCACATCCACTTACGTG
Source organism: Aegilops longissima (assembly GCA_021605205.1). Lineage (NCBI taxonomy): Eukaryota > Viridiplantae > Streptophyta > Magnoliopsida > Poales > Poaceae > Aegilops > Aegilops longissima. The sequence goes on from CM038676.1 coordinate 171,242,961, forward strand.
TCGCCCTGGGACCTTTCGGTAGCAGCGTGGCATGAGGTGTCTTGCCAGTGAGAGTGGTGGCAAGCGGTCTTGACAAGATTGCCATCGTGGCAGCGGTGGCGTCCACAGCGGTCCCTTTCGCCTTGTTTAGGCGACATAGGCGGGCATTTAATGCCTTTGTCCCCTGCCGTCAGGGTTAGGTATGATACACTGTACAGGTAGCTGTACCAACCGCAACTCATTTTCCCTTCTTACCCTTGTCTACGTTGCCACCTGTCGGAGACCCCTTGAGCATATAAAAGGAGGCCCATGCGCAACGTAGAGAAGGGGGGTTCGAACACTCTCACGCTCGGTCTCGTTAGCAGCTAGAGTGTACTTTAGCATTCAGCGCTCCCGAGCAAGAACTCAATACAAATCAGACATGCAGCAGTAGGAGTATTATCTCTCCGGAGAGCTCCGAAGCTCGGTAAACTGCTCGTGTGCTTCGCCTCGATCTGCTCTTCGTGCGACCTCCGCCCCCCGCCGAACCGAAAGGGGCTCGGTCCGCCGGTCCCATAGGTGTTAGTGGGTCAGATCAGCTTCCCCGACATCTTTGGCGCGCCAGGTAGGGGGCGTCGAGGCTGTGTGAACCTGATCCGGCGTTCACACGAGCAACATCTTCATCTTCTCCATCGACATGCCACCGAAGAAGAAGGCTTCGGCGGCAGCGGATCCGTCGCGTCGATCCCACCACCACCGAACAAGCGAGTGGTGGGGTAGAGCGTCGGCGGAAGAAGCGGCGTCGGCGAAGAGTCCACGGTGCTGCCAAGTCCAAGAACAAGGCTGCGCGAGACCTCGGCGTCCGTACATGCACCGCGCCCATCTCAGGAGGCGCGGGACCGACATCGTCATGGTATTCACAGTACCATACGTTCGTTGGATCAAGATCGAGCTGGTGGATCTCGGGATGCTCAAGGCCAGCATGCACGCCAACAGGTTGGCACGGCGAAACGCGGTCGCTGGGCGGGATCTGCTCCTTCTAATATAGTTAGAAGTCCGAGCATATCCGCTCCTCGCGCCGTTCGACACTACCACCCACCACTCCAGCGAAGCTTTGGCGAGAGCACAAGCGCTCTGGATTACCCTCAACGGCCGACAAGGTCGATGAATGGAGGGCCACCATTGAAGTCTCATCGGCCGACAGCGGCGATGCTCGCGGCAACGAACACATCGCTGCCGCGGCGGGGCGACAAAACACGAGCGGTGGTAGACGAAACCTGTGGGGCTGCAACCACCATGCACTCTCCACCCGAAGGCCAAGATTGCCGACTCGCGGATCCACCTCGACAGCGACTCCACCACGTCATCGGATCCACGAGCTCGTCGCGATCAGCGCCAAGTTCTTCACGAACGACAACAAGAAGATGCTCGAACCTGCATCGAGCGCTGAAGAGAAGCGCGACGTCAATCCGATCAGCGCGCTGGGCCCTCTGTCAACATGCAGCGCCCGAAGAACCAGGCGACTTGCCGTCTGTGATAGGTTGCCTGCGTTCACTCGTGAGCTGCGGCAAGTCAATGGCCCAGCAAGAATAATTTCAAGCCGAGGCGTGCGGAGAAATGCGGCGGCAAGGCGCATCCGTCGGAGTTCCTCGGCATCTACACCATTGCGGTGCAGGCTGCGGGGCGAGGCGACAAGATTCGGCCAACTACTTCCGGCGGTGATCAAGCCCAATGTCGAGATCTGGCTCATGCACTTGCGGACAACTCCATATCCTCTTGGGCGGATCTATGCCATCGGTTTGTCGGCGCCTTCACGGTGACCACAAGCCTCATGGCCAAGAGAGTGACCTTCATTTGCTCGCCCGAAGGAAGGAGAGCCCTGCGCAAGTACATTCGAGAGATTCAGCCGTGTGCGGCACAACATCCCGGATGTCCACCCTGCCGCGGTAATCAGCGCGTTCCATCGAGCGCGCGCAACCGCGAGATGCGGAGGAGATGGCGATGTGCAAGATCGAGACGTCAGTGAGATCTATGCCCTGGCCGACAAGTGTGCACGTGCTGAAGAAGGGAGGAGACTCCCCGGAGAGAACACAGGAGCAGTAGGATGTGATAGTGAGGAGACTGCCCCGGCAAAGAAAAGCCGGCGGCGGAATAACAGGAAAAAGAAAGGCAAAGATGTGCTAGTTGTTGAGCAGTCCGGCAAAGGAGGTGGCGCCAAGAAAGCCAAAATTGGTAGCTCCGGCAAGGAGGTTGCCGCTGACACCAACCGTCAGGCTGTGGAAGTCGCCGACAAGCAGGACGGATCCAACAAGCAGTACTGCAAGATCCACCGCACCAAGGGCCATGACCTCCAGAGCTGCAAGAAGGTCGAGCAGCTTGTCGAGCAGCAAAAGGCTGAGTCTGAGCGACGCGACAAGCGAAGGCCCAGGAAGGTCTTTGGAGGATCCGGCAAGAAACGCCCGGCCGGGAGGGCGCCGCTGCAAGGCCAAGCAGCGACAAGGAGACAGACCTCCCCGCGGCCGCGACAAGGATGAAGATGAAGACAGCGACGAAGACATGGATGATGACGAGACCGATGAGCAGGAGTTCCAGAAAGCCACAGAGTTCCTATGCGTTGACGGCGGTGCTTCTCTGCATACTTCACACCGCCAACTCAAGCAGTGGATGCGGGAAGTCAATGCGGCTGAACCATCCGTCGAGTCACGCAAGCCACTGAAATGGTCCAGCACGCCTATCATCTTTGATATTGAGGACCACCCTGATCACATAACTGCGGTCGGGTGCTTGCCGATGTTGGTTTCACCAACTATCCGCAACCTCAAGGTCACTAAGATGCTAGTTGTGGCGGGGCGGCTTGAATCTGATCTCCTCCGCGGTGCTCCGAAGCTTGAGATCCACGATGGCGAGCTCGAAGAGACCGGCACATTCCAAGGAATCAATCCGGGAAGGAGCAACCCAAAGGGGAAGATCACGTTGCCGGTGACATTTGGCAGCGAGTTGAACTTCAGGACTGAGAGGGTCACTTTCGACATTGCTGACTTTCCATTGCCTTACAATGGGATACTTGGCCATCCAGCACTCGCCAAATTCATGGCGGCCTCTCACTATGCATACAACATACTCAAGATGCTAGGCCCGATAAGTGTCATCTCTGTCCCTGGTGACAAGAAGGATGCTCTTATCTGCGCTGACAAGATCTACCGGGAAGCAACAGCCGCAGCAGATCGCAAGTCACTTGCCGCTGAAGCTCCCGGGGGGAAGAAGAAGACCAAGTCCGGCAAGAGTTCTGATTCCCACTCCGGCAAGCGCACCTCTTCGGAGTGCTGCGCTACCGTCGAGGACGCACCATCGAGCTCCACCGGCAAGTGTAAGAAGACGATGGCAGCTCCAGAGACCAAGAAGGTGTCCGCCAAGGAGGACGGCACTGGTGGTACCTTCACCATCAGTGCCTCTCTCGACCCTAAATAGGAAAGCGCGCTCGTTGCTTTCCTGCGGGCGAACGTCGACGTGTTTGCGTGGCAACCGTCTGACATCCCCGGTGTTCCCAGGAAAGTAATTGAGCACCACCTTGCCGTCTGTCCTCATGCGCGGCCCGTCAAGCAGAAAGTCAGGAAACAGGCAGTGGAGCGCCAAGAGTTCATCGCAGAAGAGATCAAGAAATTGGAAGCAGCAGGCCTTGTCAGAGGAGTGCTCCATCCTACGTGGTTGGCCAATCCTGTAGTCGTGCGTAAGGCAAACGGGAAATGGAGGCTTTGTATCGACTTTACCGATGTTAATAAAGCTTGTCCCAAAGACCCATTTCCCTTGCCGCGTATCGACCAGATTGTTGACTCCACGGCCGGATGTGACTTGCTTTCATTTCTTGATGCATACTCGAGATATCATCAGATCTTCATGGCAGAAGAGGATGAGGAGAAGACCGCATTCATCACCTCATGTGGCGGATATCTGTTTTGTACGGATGCCTTTCGGTTTAAAGAATGCTGGTTCAACATTTGCAAGAGTAGTCCATCACGCTTTTGAGTCGCAAAATACGAAATGTGGAAGCCTACATGGATGACATAGTGGTCAAAAGCAAGGACAAGGCGACTCTGATTCAAGATTTAGACGAAACTTTTGCAAATCTGCGCAAGATCAACCTCAAGCTCAACCCCGAGAAGTGCGTGTTTGGAGTCCCCTCCGGCAAGCTTCTCGGGTTTTTCGTGTCTCAGCGGGGAATTGAAGCCAATCCCGACAAGATCAAGGCCATTGAGCAGATTGAAGCACCAAAGCGCGTCAAGGATGTACGAAGACTTGCCGGATGTGTAGCTGCTCTCAGCAGGTTTATCTCTAGGTCTGCCGAGCGCGCCCTGCCATTTTTCAAAATATTGAAGAAGGCAGGTCCAATGAAATGGACTCCGGAAGCGGAGGCTGCGCTGCAGGACTTGAAGAGATACCTGTCTTTCACTCCAATACTTGCCGCACCTAAGCCACAAGAGAAGTTGCTGCTATATATAGCGGCAACCAATCAAGTGGTTTATGCTGCGTTAGTAGCGGAGAGGGAGGCGGATGATGAGTCGGCAACCATGGCAGATGCATCCAGCGACAAGCAGGGGGCTTCACCGGCAAGCTCTGGTCCCGACAAGGATGGATTTGCGCAGGCGTGTGAGAATATGCAGAGAAGGATGGTGCAGCGCCCAGTTTACTTTGTCAGTTCCCTTCTGCAGGGGGCTAGGTCAAGGTACTCTGGTGTGCAGAAATTACTTTTCGGCCTTCTCATAACCTTGAGAAAGTTGCGTCATTACTTCCAAGCACATGAGATCACAGTTGTCACTCGTTTTCCACTGAAGAGGATACTGCAAAATCCAGAAGCAACAGGCAGGATTGTCGAGTGGGCACTGGAACTGTCAAGCTTTGGCCTCAAGTTTGAAAGCACTTCAACCATCCAAAGCAGAGCATTGGCAGAATTCATAGCAGAGTGGACGCCAGCGCAAGATGAAGAAATTCGAAGCGAGCATCCCGTCAAGGAAGCAAGCAAAGAGTGGTTGATGTACTTTGATGGTGCCTTCTCGCTACAAAGGCACCGGTGCGGGCGTGCTACTTATCGCACCACGGAGAGCACCTCAAGTACGTAGTCGGATGCACTTTCCCAAGGAGCAAGCAACAAACAATCTGCGAGTATGAAGGTTTGCTTGCGGTCTCGAGATCGCAGATGACCTTGGGATCAAGAAGCTCATTGTCAGGGGTGACTCACAGCTTGTCGTTCGCCAAGTGAACAAGAATTATCAGAGTCAGTTGATGGAAGCTTATGTTGATGAAGTGAGAAAGCTAGAAGAACACTTTGACGGCCTACAGATGGAATATGTTCCAAGAGCTTAGAACGACATTGCTGATGGCCTGTCAAAGTGCGCCGCACTCAAGTTACCTATGGAACCAGGGATCTTTGTGCTCAAGCTGACTCAACCGTCTGTAACACCGTCAACTAGACAGAACAAGAAGAGGAAGTTGATTTATGGTGACTATTTTCCGGCAGAGCTCCCCGAAGCCGCCGCCAAGAAGGTCCCCAAGATCAACACCGAGGCTGCTGAGGAGCAGTCTGCTCCGACAAGCCCAAAGTTTGTTTCGTTGAAGCGAGGCGCTCCCGACGAAGTTTTGCTCCGGCAAGCTTGCCGGGAACATCAACTCGGCTGAACCGCAGGTTCTTGCCGTAAGCGGATGTTCCGCAGCAGCAGATGTGCCTTTAGTCCTTGTTGTCGAGTCGCAAGCTCCGGCATGGGCACAGACAGATCGTCCATTTCCTTGAGACGGAGAACTTCCGAAGAGCAAGAAGAAGCGGAAAGAGTAGCCCGGCAGTCAAGTATGTACCAGTTTGTCGACAAACACACCGTCTGAAGAAGACTCAATGGTGTGAAATTGAAGTGTATTATTTGGGAAGGCGGACAAAAGCTGTTGGCAAAGATACATGGAGGCATATGTGGTCACCACATTGGCGAAGAACACTTGCCGCAAAGCGTTCGGCAAGGTTTCTTTTGGCCGACAACCCTCCGGGATGCAACTGCACAAGTAACCAAGTGTGAAGCGTGCGGTTCCATTCCAAGCAAATACACCAGCTAGCTCAAGCTCTCGGGCGATCCCTTTATCTGGCCATTTTTGGTGCAGGGGCTCGACATCCTCGGCCCCTTCCCGAGCTGTCGGGGCTTTGAGTACTTATGCGTTGCAATCGACAAGTTCACAAAGTGGCGGAAGTGGAAGCGATGAGGAAGGTGACAGCATAGTCGCGATCAAGTTCTGCAGGTCAATTGTTTGCCGTTTGGAATCCCTAACGGGATCATCACCGATAACGATCACAATTCACGAGCCGCACCTTCATGCAGTCGTCCAAGATCTTGGCGCCAAGGTGCTTCGCTTACATTGCTCATCCGAGAAGCAGCGGTCAAGCGAGAGAGGGCAAATGCTGAAGTGCTGCGTGGACTCAAGACCAGGACTTTGACGGGCTGCACAAGTGCGGAAGAAACTGGATTGAGGAGCTGCGGTAGTTCTTTGGTCGATCGGGCGACGCCAAATCGAGCCTTGGCGGACACCTTCGCTCTAGTCTATGGAGCAGAGGCAGTTCTCCCCACAGAACTTCGTATACGGGTCACCTCGAGTGCTCGCTTATGATGAGCTTGAGCAAGAGCAGCTGCGACAAGATGACGCACTGCTCCTTGAGGAGTACCGTCTTCAGGCTGCTGTACGAGCCGCTCGATATCAGCAAGCTTTGCGCCGCTACCATAGCCGCAAAGTTAGTGCCAGAAGTCTCGAGGAAGGCGACCTTGTTCTTGGTAGCGTTCGGTCCGCCAAGAATTCCAACAAGTTGGCCTTGAAGTGGAAAGGCCCTTACCGGGTGAGGCGAGTCACTAGGCTGGCGTTGTCCGCTTTGAGACCGAAGATGGCATTCGGTGAGCAACTCCTGGAACATCGAGCATCTTCGTAAGTTTTACCCGTGAGAAGCGCGGTTTGCGGAACCTGTTCCGCAACCACCTTTAATACAAGTCTTGCCGATGTTGCATGTAATCCTTTGTACAAAGCGGGCGCAGACCCGTGCATAAGTAAAGCTCATGTGCTCCGCACATCTTGTCAATTTCATGCTCTTTACTTTATTTTTGCATGCCTTATCTGACACTTTGTGCAGCACCTACCTCGGTAAGCAATAACGAGCCGTAAGGCTCCATATCATTATTTTCTCTTTTTTCTCTTTCTCAAAGAAAGGAAGGTTCCCTCGCCCACAAGTTTGCCGGGGGGAAAGGAGAATATAACGGTGTGGACCAAACGTCGCTCGAGGAAGTTTCGCCTTACCGGGAAGCAAACGACAGAAAAGCTAAGTTGCTAAAGTTTAAGCAATCAGTTTTTAAATTTTTAAGTTATCTTCCTCGAACGACCGTGCTTAGATTAAAAACCTGTGCGCGGAGGAACCAACTCGTAGCTAGTTGTGCCCTTACTTTGTTTCTAGTCCGCTCAACAACTTAAGTGAGCTGCAACTAGTTGCGACAAGGTTGCTTGTCGGGAGAGGCACCGCCAACAGGCTGCTGACGTTCCGCACTCAGCGCTTGCGGCAAAGGTGCCAGCGCCGACAAGTTCCCTAAAAGCATAGGGCAAAAACATACAAAGGAAGGAATCAAGTAAGGAAATAACATAGCAATCACTACTCAAAATAGAGTTATATTACAAGATAGTCTGTCGCAGCTCTAATAGATTGTTCTCATAACATGACCAGCAGCGACAAGGAAAAGAGAAAACGGGCGGCCTAATCTACGCGATCGCCATCAACCCTCTTGATCCCGCTCACCCTGTCCACAATGGGTGCGACAAGGGTCTTGAGCGCCTCCACATCAGCATCCGACGGCAAGGACTTGAGGACGTTGGTGAGGTTGAGGCCGGGATTGCGGAAGGCCACCTACATCAACACCTTTTGAAGAGCTCCCACGCAGATCTGGCGCGACTCGTCGGCCAGCTGCTTTGGGATATCTTCCCGGAGTCGTTGGAGGGCCGTCGCCACGCCTTTGAAGAACAAGCTGAGCTTGGCGCTGGGTTGGAGGTGCTCATCGGAGGAATATCCGAGATCCACCATGCCCAACTCCGCCAGCTCCCTGTCGATGGCGGCGGCACCATTCACGAGACCCTCGGTCCAGTGCTCCACATTCTCTCTGAAGGTGTTCTGGGCGGCAGTAGCACTCGCCAACAGCGCCTCGTCGGCCTTGACCTTCTCCAACAAGGCCACCTCCCGCTCCCTGGCGCCGTCCAGCGTCTGAATCAAAGTACTCAGCTTCAGCTCGAGATCCGCGTTGGAGTCCTTGGCGGCGCTGAGCTCCTTGCTTGTCAAGCCCAAGATGCGACCCTATCCTAAAGGAACTCGAAGGTCCCACCAAGGATAGAAGCGCATCTTGAAGACGCTTTTGCAAGGTGGATATCATTACATCGACATTACATAACAGATGGGGATACATACATAAGGCATACAATGCCACATGAATACAACATCACATCATATACAAGAGATCAACATCCGACTACGGATGGAACTTAAACAGAAACTCAAACAATATCCACCACTGCTAGCCAGGCTGCCGACACTGGAACCTATCCCACGATCGAAGAAGCGAAGAAGAAGAACTCAAGCATAAGCAAGCATCGCTCTCGCGTCATGATCATTGCATAACCTGTACCTGCAACTGGTGGTGTAGTAATCTGTGAGCCACGAGGACTCAGCAATCCCATTACCATGGGTATGAAGACTAACAAAGCTTAATGGGAAAGGAAGGGATAAAGTGGTGAGGTTGCAGCAGCGGCTAAGCATATATGGTGGCTAACCAACGCAAATAAGAGCGGGAAGAGAAACAAAGGAACGGTCGTCAACTAGTAATGATCAAGAAGTGATCCTGAACTCCTACTTACGTTAGACATAACCCAGAAACCGTGTTCTCCTCTCGATCAACCCGAAAAGAGACACTCACGATTCGCTTTACGGTTGGTGTATTTTAGAAGAGTTTACTTCAAGTTTACTACAACCGAATATTAACAAATTCCCATCTGCCACATAACATGGCACGGCTCTCAAAGTTTATACCTGCAGGGTGTCCCAACTTAGCCCATGATAAGCTCTCGCGATCAACGAAGGATATTCCTTCTCCGGGAAGACCCGATCAGTCTCGGAATCCGGCTACAAGACATTTCGACAGCAATAAAACAAGACCAGCAAGACCGCCCGATGCGCCGACAATCCCGATAGGAGCTGCACATATCTCGTTCTCAGGGCAACACCGGATGAGACAGGCTACGAGTAAAACCAAGCCTCGAGTTTCCCCGTGGTGGCCCCGCAGGCGGCTCGGTTCAAACCAGCACTTAGAGAAGCACTTGTCCGGGGGGGCTAAAATAAAGATGACCCTTGGGTTGGCCGACCCAAGGGAAGGGTATAGGTGGTGGTGAGGCAAATGGTAAAACCAAGGTTGGGCCTTGCTGGAGGAGTCTTATTCAAAGCGAACTGTCAAGGGGGTCCCATAAACCACCCGACCGCGTTAGGGACGCAAAATCCGGGAACATAACACCGATATGACGGAAACTAGGGCGGCATGAGTGGAACAAAACACCAGGCATAAGGCCGAGCCTTCCACCCTTTACTAAGTATATAGATGCATTAATTTAAATAAGATATATTGTGATATCCCAACAAGTAAACATGTTCCAACAAGGAACAAACTTCATCTTCACCTGCAACTAACAACGCTATAAGAGGGGCTGAGCAAAGCGGTAACATAGCCAAGCAATGGTTTGCTAGGAAGGGTGCAAAAGGTTAGGGGCTGACATGGCAATTTGGGAGGCTTGAGCAGCAAGTGGTAGGTAATGCAGCATAGCGATAGAACGAAGCAACTAGCATAGCAATGATAGTAATGAGATCCAAGGTGACGGTCATCTTGCCTGAAATCCCGCTAGGAAGAAGAACGAGTCCATGAAGAAGACGAACGGAAGTAGTCGAACGAATCCTCACAATCGCAACATTACCGGAACCGAGAAGCAACACCGGAAAGAAACAAAAAACATGGTAAATGCACAAGCATAAACATGGCATGATGCACAATCAAGTATGATGCATGTCCGGTTTAATGAGGCATGGCATGGCAATATGCAACAAACAATACTACCAATTAAGTGGAGCTCAATATGCAACGGGTTGCATATTGACAAAACACCACATTGACATATTTAGTTCTCTCCTGTTTAGGCACACAACAATATTAAATGTTGTTAAACATGGCAAGAGGTGAAGCAAAAGTAAACTAACTATTTAGGCAAGTTTAAATGAGGCCGGAAATAAGAAACTACAATTCCGGAAAATCCTCATGTGCATATTTTAGATTCGGTTCTGTTCTGTCCTAAAACATATTTTAGAGTTGTTAAACAGGAAAATAAACTGCACCATGTTAAACTAGGCATTTTTCCACCCCATTTACATATAAAGTTTAATTAAAACCGAGCTACGGTTATTTAGTTATGAAATAAATCATTTTAACATGGCATATTAGCAAATTTAAACAAACAACATTTTAAACATTTTAACATGGGATGAAAATGGCATATTATCAAACTAGATGAAAAACTAAGCAGTTTTCATATATAAGTTGTTTTAATCCGATGCATGGTTTGCGAGATATTAAATGCATGAAGACTAGGGACTTTTTTGCAAATCTGAAATGCACTGGATAAGTTAAATCGCAGATCTGAAAAAAAAACATACACGGGCCGAATCTGTCTAGCCCAAATAGTGTACAGGAGAGGGGCGCTGGAAGAGGGCTGCTCACATTGGGCTCTGGGCCGGTTCGGTGGAGGAGCTGGCAGGCCGGCTTGGTGGTGTACTGGGGTGGCTGAAGGGCACGGCTGGGCCGGTCGCCGTTGGGCCTTATATTTATAACAGATGAAAATAGTTTAGGGCGGTTAGGTCCCTCCGATCGTAATTGGAGGGTCGCGAATAAAATAGCTAGGGAGTCCAAAAGAGAAACCGATGATGATTTAGAGATGTTTGGTGATGATCCGGACCCATCGGTCGTGACCGTGCGGTTCGGGTTCGGGGAAGTTTCAGGCGAGCAAGTGAGGGTTGGTAAAGTGTGGAGGGGTCAACGGCCAGACAAGAGGGAGCGAAGCGGTTGGTCGAGAAAGGTCAACGGAGACAAACGGTCTGACAACATGCCACGAAGCCAAGGGGAGAAATGACAACTACTAACGGCTACGAGTTTTATGAAAATATGCAAATGCAAAGTGAATGATGCTATGAGATGAGATGCAAGACATGAACAAAATGCAAAACAAAAGACAAAAACCCAACCACAGAGGAAATAAAATATCGCATCTCCGGAAAAGGCAAGAGTTGGAGTTACGAATATGGAAAGTTGTATCCGGGGCGTTACAACACTCCACCACTACGAGAGGATCTCGTCCTGAGATCTAGGATGGCACCGGAGGGAAAAGGAAGAGGAAGATGAGAGGTAAACTAAGTTGCTTCTTTGTGAGCAGGTGAAACCACGAACCTTGAGAGGTTGAACAATTTAAAAGAAAGAGTACAACAGAGATGAAGGAGATTGCAAACAATCCGGTAGAAAAGAGGAACAAGGAGTATTACGAGAACTTGATGGTTGAAAGACATGGAAATAAGAGTTTAATGGACAAGATAGAATTGAAACCACTTGGTTAAAACAAGATGAGAGAGGAGAATGATATAATTTGGGCAGCACTCCGACTGTAAATGGAAGGAGTTGAACATGAACTTGACAAATGAGAGGATACTTGATGAAATCAACAACACACTGCAATGGGTAAGAGGGATTTCAGGCAGCACTGAGGTTGAAAAGAGAGGCAAAACTTGATAAGATGAAAGAACTCGAATGAAAACATGACACTCCGGCTAAACGGATAAGCAAGGAAAATTACATGATCTTGACAAAACAAGATAATTGGTAGAAGAGAGCAACATCACAATGCCTCCGGAAACAAAGCATGATAGTTAGATAGTTGGAATGAATAGAACGAAGAATGAAACCAACATCTCCTACCATAATTGAATTGAAAGAGCATCCCTACGAAGTAGGATTGAACGGAGTTGTTGGAAAAATCAACAACGAGAAGCACAAGCTTGTAGTCGGCTTATGGAAAAGACCTCAAAATTATGAGGTGAGCTTCTGCCACCAACGGAAACAAATAATTGGATTGATATCAACAAGGAGACGAGAAACTTATTTCACCGGGAGGACAAATGAAGAACTTGGGTCATTTATAAGCACCATAATTAGCAACAATCCTTAGGGAAAGCTTTAGGTGAAATATAGCCCAAGATAACTCCAATGAAGAGATTGATGGATTTAAAATACCTCGTTCTTGACAACAATATGAATCATGAAGCATGAAGGGAAATTATCAAGAATGACATAACACCATCTCAAAAGATAAGGTAGAAAGAATTGCACTTTGGAATGCAAGATGAAGAATGCTTGAACTCCTCAAAACAAAACATGTGTTGGGCACCATGTTTATTTTAGAGTATAGCTTGACGGATCTTAACTCCGAGAGAAAAATCTTGAAGAACAATTTAAGAATGAAAAGAATCCTTGATGAACCACCATGTAGAGCCTCCATGATGAACTCCGGTAATAAAAGGATGATAAAAGAAAGAGAAGTTGAAGACACAAGGTGAAGCCTTGCAATAATTTAGGTGGAGCTTCGCGACGAGATAATGCGGAAAACTTGGAACTCCGGAAAAAGAATAGATGAAACACTAGAACCGAGAATTACTTCATCATGAACAATCTCCGGAAGAAGGAATTAATCACTTGGATGAAACAAGAATAAGAATTATGTTATGCGTATCCTTCACAAATTTAATTGATGATAAGAAACGGATTTGGCATACTACTTATTCCCGTAGAAAGGATTAAGAGAGATATAGCGTAAACTTGAGAAGGTATTGATGGAACCACCGGTGGAATTTGGAAACAACAAATGAATTAATATGATAACGAAGGAAGTGAAATCTTGAACGAACCACCATAAGAATTGAAAAAGAACGTAGCAAAGGCACAAATCACCGGGAAGAATGGGAAAACGAATGAAGATACTTGAGGGGATTTAGATACATGAGAACGAAGAGATCATGAACTGATTAGAGGATATTTGAACGATTCACCATTAAGATTTGGAGAACGATAGCTACACGCTGAGAATGAAGAATTATGACATGATGGCCTTCGGAGGAAAGAAATGGAAAACAACTCATGAAATGCTCCGGATGGGTGAAAAGAATTCCCACATCGAAAACAATTATGAGAGGATGGCATCAAACTAGAACCATGAATCTTGAAGAGAATGGAGCAAGATTTAAGAGAAACTCTTCTTCGGTCTTCAAATGTTGAGAATGACGATGAGAAACATCACCATGAATTGTTGAGGCATTCCGGAATGAAAATTGGGAAGGTTGAACCAACGATGGAAAGAATTTGAAAGATCTTGGAGAAATACATATGACTGATGATAACCCATTCTTACGTCAAACTTTGAAAAGAATTTTAGAAGCCCCGGGAAAATTAGAAGAGTCAGGTAAGATCCTAGGAAAAAAAACCTGTGGGTTATGGCCCACTCGAAAGAAACATCGTTGAAGGATTTCTTGAATTAAAGATTGCACCGGTAGAATTAAATGGCTTGAATGAGATAACAACCTCGAAATATCTTGAACGGATCTGGAATGAAAAGACGAGCCTCCTGAGATATCTTCAACACTCCAGAACAAATGAATAGCGAGAAGTGAATGATTAAGAGGTGCATCGGCAAGAGAAAGCATTAGAAACGAGGAAAGGAATATGATGAATATCGAAAGCTTGAATTGGATCCACCGGAGAAGAAACAACAATGAAGGATGATGAACTTGTAGCTGTTGAGCATCTTTACGTGAAATCACCGGATAAGAACATTGATTGAAAAGAATGAAGAGACTTCCACAAATAAAAGGATACGTGATTAAGAAATCTGAGTCCTTGAAGAAAAAGGGTGGGAGGGCGGGAAAACAAAGGCAACTTGGGGACGGATGAAACGGACACCGTTGAGAAAAACTTAGAATTGATCTTGCGGATATTGAAATGATCGGATCCACTTAAAGAGAAGCACGCCGGTTGGAAAAGAATTAACATGACAATCTCGATGATCAAAAGGATTAGTATTCACATAGAAATATGAGAACACCGTTTAAGGAAAGGTATGGATTCAACATTTGACTTCGAAGCAACTCGAATACCACAAATAAAACAAAACAAAGGATTTGGCTTGCAGAATAAGCCGGAACAAATACATATGATAGAGATTTACCCAATCTCATATCATGCATCTGTCGGAAAGATATTCTAGGAGCTACTTGAATTCCCACCTATAAACTCCCGAAACTTTCAGGTTATGCAATCAGGTGTTGGGGATACAGGGGACACAAAATATATCACCCAAACTAACAATACCTAGATCCAGCTGTATCCATCCGTCAACACATAACCAAGAAAATTCCGGAAATCGTGTACCTCGACCTTCGAAAAGCATCCGTTATACGAGTCATGGCAATACTCGAGCTCGCCCGAAGATTGGGTTATCGGGTTATCTCACCAACAACTGTAGAAAAGAGATTTCGATGTCGGCAAATCTCGGTATTCGAACTCGCAGCGATAAAATTGTGGCGACAACACCTCGGAGCTCAACTTCCCGGACACCGCCACAACCCCTAAATGTCGGGAGGCACCAAGAACAATGTTCTCGTCACAAAACCATCGGAACGATTCCAAGATACCCGCGTGATCCTAAAAAAAATTTCGTGAAATTTGAGGAGAGGAAAGACAAAACATCTACGTCAGAAGTCCTCACCAGAGCGACGAAGGGATTGAGGAGTAAAAAGAATCCTACTCTCCGATATATATAATCCTAAGACTCAAAATAATTTTCTTCTAGACTCAACAACGGCCAACAAACAAGGGGGCTCCTAAGGTCGGTCGAGGCTCTGATACCAACTTGTCACGCCCAAGATGCGACCCTATCCTAAAGGAACTCGAAGGTCCCACCAAGGATAGAAGCGCATCTTGAAGACGCTTTTGCAAGGTGGATATCATTACATCGACATTACATAACAGATGGGGATACATACATAAGGCATACAATGCCACATGAATACAACATCACATCATATACAAGAGATCAACATCCGACTACGGATGGAACTTAAACAGAAACTCAAACAATATCCACCCTGCTAGCCCAGGCTGCCGACCTGGAACCTATCCCCTGATCGAAGAAGCAGAAGAAGAACTCAACGCAAGCAAGCATCGCTCTTGCGTCATGATCATCGCATAACCTGTACCTGCAACTGGTGGTGTAGTAATCTGTGAGCCACGAGGACTCAGCAATCCCATTACCATGGGTATCAAGACTAACAAAGCTTAATGGGAAAGGAAGGGATAAAGTGGTGAGGTTGCAGCAGCGGCTAAGCATATATGGTGGCTAACCAACGCAAATAAGAGCGGGAAGAGAAACA
The DNA here is from genome assembly GCA_021605205.1 of Aegilops longissima. Lineage (NCBI taxonomy): Eukaryota > Viridiplantae > Streptophyta > Magnoliopsida > Poales > Poaceae > Aegilops > Aegilops longissima. The sequence continues at coordinate 171,258,478 of CM038676.1, forward strand.
AAGGAATGGTCGTCAACTAGTAATGATCAAGAAGTGATCCTAAACTCCTACTTATGTCAGACATAACCCGAAACCGTGTTCTCCTCTCGATCAACCCGAAAAGAGACACTCACGGTTCACGCACGCACACGGCTGGTGTATTTTAGAAGAGTTTACTTCAAGTTTACTACAACGGATATTAACAAATTCCCATCGCCACATAACCATGGCACGGCTCTCGAAAGTTTATACCCTGCAGGGTGTCCCAACAGCCCATGATAAGCTCTCGCGATCAACGAAGGATATTCCTTCTCCCGGAAGACCCGATCAGTCTCGGAATCCCAGCTACAAGACATTTCGACAAAGACAATAAAACAAGACCAGCAAGACCGCCCGATGCGCCGACAATCCCGATAGGAGCTGCACATATCTCGTTCTCAGGGCAACACCGGATGAGACAGGCTACGAGTAAAACCAAGCCTCGAGTTTCCCCGTGGTGGCCCCGCAGGCGGCTCGGTTCGAACCAGCACTTAGAGAAGCACTGGCCCGGGGGGGGGGGGCTAAAATAAAGATGACCCTTGGGTTGGCCGACCCAAGGGAAGGGTATAGGTGGTGGTGAGGCAAATGGTAAAACCAAGGTTGGGCCTTGCTGGAGGAGTCTTATTCAAAGCGAATTGTCAAGGGGGTCCCATAAACCACCCGACCGCGTTAGGGATGCAAAATCCGGGAACATAACACCGATATGACGGAAACTAGGGCGGCAAGAGTGGAACAAAACACCAGGCATAAGGCCGAGCCTTCCACCCTTTACAAAGTATATAGATGCACTAATTTAAATAAGATATATTGTGATATCCCAAAAAGTAAACATGTTCCAACAAGGAACAACATCTCCATGTTCCAACAAGGAACAAACTTCATCTTCACCTGCAACTAACAACGCTATAAGAGGGGCTGAGCAAAGCGGTAACATAGCCAAGCAATGGTTTGCTAGGAAGGGTGCAAAAGGTTAGGGGCTGACATGGCAATTTGGGAGGCTTGAGCAGCAAGTGGTAGGTAACGCAGCATAGCGATAGAACGAAGCAACTAGCATAGCAATGATAGTAATGAGATCCAAGGTGACGGTCATCTTGCCTGAAATCCCGCTAGGAAGAAGAACGAGTCCATGAAGAAGACGAACGGAAGTAGTCGAGCGAATCCTCACAATCGCAACATTACGGAACCGAGAAGCAACACGGAAAGAAACAAACAACATGGTAAATGCACAAGCATAAACATGGCATGATGCACAATCAAGTATGATGCATGTCCGGTTTAATGAGGCATGGCATGGCAATATGCAACAAACAATACTACCAATTAAGTGGAGCTCAATATGCAATGGGTTGCATATTGACAAAACACCACATTGACATATTTAGTTCTCTCCTGTTTAGGCACACAACAATATTAAATGTTGTTAAACATGGCAAGAGGTGAAGCAAAAGTAAACTAACTATTTAGGCAAGTTTAAATGAGGCCGGAAATATGAAACTACAATTCCGGAAAATCCTCATGTGCATATTTTAGATTCGGTTCTGTTCTGTCCTGAAACATATTTTAGAGTTGTTAAACAGGAAAATAAACTACACCATGTTAAACTAGGCATTTTTCCACCCCATTTACATATAAAGTTTAATTAAAACCAAGATACGGATATTTAGTTATGAAATAAATCATTTTAACATGGCATATTAGCAAATTTAAACAAACAACATTTTAAACATTTTAACATGGGATGAAAATGGCATATTATCAAACTAGATGAAAAACTAAGCAGTTTTCATATATAAGTTGTTTTAATCCGATGCATGGTTTGCGAGATATTAAATGCATGAAGACTAGGGACTTTTTTGCAAATCTGAAATGCACTGGATAAAGTTAAATCGCAGATCTGAAAAAAAAAACATACACGGGCCGAATCTGTCTAGCCCAAATAGTGTACAGGAGAGGGGCGCTGGAAGAGGGCTGCTCACATTGGGCTCTGGGCCGGTTCGGTGGATGAGCTGGCAGGCCGGCTTTGTGGTGTACTGGGGTGGCTGAAGGGCACGGCTGGGCCGGTCGCCGTTGGGCCTTATATTTATAACAGATGAAAATAGTTTAGGGCGGTTAGGTCCCTCCGATCGTAATCGGAGGGTCGCGAATAAAATAGCTAGGGAGTCCAAAAGAGAAACCGATGATGATTTAGAGATGTTTGGTGATGATCCGGACCCATCGGTCGTGACCGTGCGGTTCGGGTTCGGGGAAGTTTCGGGCGAGCAAGCGAGGGGTTGGTAAAGTGTGGAGGGGGTCAAACGGCCAGACAAGAGGGAACGAGAAGCCGGTTGGTCTGAGAAAGGTCAACGGAGACAAACGGTCTGACAACATGCCACGAAGCCAAGGGGAGAAATGACAACTACTAACGGCTACGAGTTTTATGAAAATATGCAAATGCAAAGTGAATGATGCTATGAGATGAGATGCAAGACATGAACAAAATGCAAAACAAAAGACAAAAACCCAACCACAGAGGAAATAAAATATCGCATCTCCGGAAAAGGCAAGAGTTGGAGTTACGAATATGGAAAGTTGTATCCGGGGAGTTACATTGCTCCTCTCGGCGAGACGGCCCTGCAGCTCGCCAAGAGTGTAGGCGTCCTTCTCGCGCTCATGCTTGAGTGCAGCAAGCTCCTCGCCGCTCTTCTTGAGATTGGCCTCCAGCTGCGTCACCTTCGTCTCCAGCTCCTTGGTGGCTGAGGGAGTCCCGGATTAGTGGGTGTCCGGATAGCCGGACTACCGTCATCGGCCGGACTATCATTTGCCGGAATATCATCATCGACCGGACTCCAAGACTATGAAGATAGAAGATTGAAGACTTACCCCCGTGTCCGGATGGGACTTTCCTTGGCGTGGAAGGCAAGCTTGGCGATACGGATATGTAGATCTCCTACCATTGTAACCGACTCTATGTAACCCTAGCCCTCTCCGGTGTCTATATAAACCGGATGGCTTTAGTCCGTAGGACAACAACCCTTACAATCATACCATAGGCTAGCTTCTAGGGTTTAGCCTCCTTGATCTCGTGGTAGATCCACTCTTGTAAACATCCACAATATCAGTATCAATCAAGCAGGGCGAGGGTTTTACCTCCATCAAGAGGGCCCGAACACGGGTAAAACATCGTATCCCTTGTCTCCTTTACCATCCGCCTAGGCGCACAGTTCGGGACCCCCTACCGAGATCCGCGGTTTTGACACCGACATTGGTGCTTTCATTGAGAGTTCCTCGTGCGTCACCGATAGGAAGGATGCCTCCTCCGTCTTCAAGGACGGTATCTTCGCCAAAGGAGCCTTGGCCGCCGGCCAAACTATCCGGCTAGGTGGTTTCTTATGACCGCCGTCCGCCATCGCTCGACAACGACCTCTCAAGTCGTCAAAAGCAATCTTCACGTCAGCTCGAATTCGCCGAGCGGCTGGATCAATAGAGCTCTCGTCCAGAAGCGAGCTCTTGGATCGCATCGCCGCCCTGGGAGTCGCTACAGACTACGATCAGATTGGGCTTAAACCCGATCTGAGAGAAATTAACTCTCCCGAGGCCACCCACCACGTTGCAGTGGTAGAGGAACAATGCGGCGACGCTTCTCCTGTATTGAAAACTAGTCATGTCCGGATCCCCAAACCCCTCATGCCGGATTCCCGCGGAGGGACGGGCTTCGATCAAACACTGAACTTAAAGTCAGGCATCGGACCAGACTCGTTGGACAACGTCCAGAAATCCAAGCTTCCAAAATTGGAAACTTCTCGGCCTTCAAGCCCTGAGATGGGTAGGGTTCCGGACTTAGTTCCACCCACCCGCCCAGACGTATGCGATCTAACTCTAATTCGGCAAGATTCCGACGAGACAGTACATCACTACTGGGCCAGATTCCTCCTGGTTATGGACAGGATAAAGGACTGCCGAGAGGAAAATGCAATCTCAGTCTTCTGCAATAATTGCACGGACAAGGGAATCCTAAACGCCATAAGTCGCCGCGACATCACACGCTTCGCTGACTTGGAGACCAGCGTACAAAAGTATTGTGCGATGGAGAGCGCCTGGAAAACCGAAAGTAAATTTTGGGATAATCCGGCCCCGAATACATCCCTAGTACGGAACCAAACGGTGCGTCATCATCAAGCACTGGGCTGAATACCAAAAACCAAAACCCCTAAAGTGCGGAACCGTCTTGGAGGGTTGGCTAAGCGGACCCTGCAAAATTCATAGCACAGAGGCGCCACTCCAACTCATAGCCTTGAGCATGTTGGATACTACGGCAGGTGGCCAAAAGTGGCGAGGAGCTTCTAGCTCCAGAATCCCAGCATAGCAACACCAGTACGGTGTTAACAGTCTTCGAGACTTTTGCATCCAATAACATGCGAAAACGACAACTTCGCAACCTCGCCGAAGTCTACCAAGTAGCAACAATAAATCCATGGAGCGACACGGCTATTACCTTCAATGCTAGTGACGAACCTAAATTCCGAACTGCCCGAGCACCAGCCGCATTGGTCCTCAGCCCAATAGTAGACGGCTTTCGCCTTACTAAGGTACTCATGGATGGCGGCAGCGGACTAAACCTCATCTATGAGGAAACCCTCCGAAAAATGGAAATAGACTGGAACCGCATTGAGCGAAGCAGCACAACCTTTAGAGGAATAATCCCCAGCCGGGAAGCATGCTGCAGGAAAAATCACGCTGGGCGTAGTGTCCGGCTCGCCGGACAATTATAGGTCCGAGGAGATCACGTTCAAGTGGCCCCATTCAGCAGCGGATATCATGCTCTATTAGGACGAGAGGCATTCACAATTTTTCAAGCTATACCCCATTATGGGTACATGAAGCTTAAAATGCCCGGTCCCAACAGAATTATCACTCTCGCTAGTGATCCGGACATAGCACTCCGCGCCGAAAACAAGACAGCCGCACTAGCCCTCGAGGCACTATCCGAAGCCCTAGCGGCGAGGAACTCACCGCGATCGCTCCACGGTGAACAGGGACGATGTGATACTTGATAAAAGATCCAAGTCCACCTCTTTTAAACCAGCGGATGAAATAGTCAAATTCCAGGTCCACCAGCAGACCCCACCAAGGCGGCCTCCATCGGGGCACAATTGAACCCTGATGTAGACGCCAGATCGCGAGAATTCCTTCGGGAAAATTGGGACATTTTTGCCTGGCACCCATCGGATATGCCCGGAATCCCACGCAGATTGGCAGAACACAGCCTAAACATCCTAAAAGGATTCAAGCCAGTCAAACAGGCTCTTCGATGATTTTCCGAACCCAAAAGACAGGCAATGGGAGAAGAGCTAGCCAAGCTATTGGAAGCCGGATTCATCAGAGACATCAAGCACCCGGATTGGCTAGCAAACTTGGTGATGGTACCAAAGAAGGACAAATCCTGGCGCCTATGTGTCGATTTCAAAGACCTAAATAAGGCCTGCCCAAAGGATCCCTTCCCCCTCCCCCGCATCGACCAAATCATCGATGCCACCGCAGGGCACGATTCATTGTGCTTCCGGGCGCATACTCCGGCTATCATCAAATCAAGATGGCGAAGCGGATCAAGCCGCAACAGCATTCATTACTCCATATGGACCATTACGCTTCAACACGATGCCCTTCGGACTTAAAACGCCGGCGCAACATATCGGCGCATGATTCGACATGTCCGCTACCCGGATCGGCAAAACAGTAGAGGCATATGTGGACGACGTAGTCGTCAAAACCAAACACGTCGAAACTCTAGTAGACGACTTGAGGCTCACATTCGACAGCCTCAGAGCATATGACATCAAGCTGAATCCGGAAATATGTGGTTTCGGCGTACCAGCTGGAAAGCTGCTAGGCTTCATCGTATCCGGTAGAGGAATTGAAGCAAACCCAGCTAAGATCCGAGCTCTGTCACAGCTAGATATCCCAAAAGACCTCAAGCAAATACAAAAATTGACCGGATGCGTAGCGGCTCTAAGCCGCTTTATCTCCCGTCTAGGAGAAAAGGCATTACCCTCTATCGCCTCCTCAAAGCGCACGAACACCGAGTGGACGGATGCTACCACCGCCGGACTCGAAGAAATAAAGGCCATATTGGCAACAAATCCGGTCTGGCTGCGCCCAACCTGGGCGAACCAATGTTGTTATACATCGCAGCTACACATCAAGTTGTGGCGCGGTACTCATCGTCGAGCGAGAAATGAAGGGCATAAATTCCCTCTTCAAAACCAGTATACTACGTATCCTTTGTGTTAACCCCTTGCAAGTCCGTTACCGCACTATCGAAGATAGCGTCGCGGTGTTCATGGCATCCGGAAGCTCCGACACTACTTTCAAGAGTGTTCGATAACGATGGCCTCTGAAGTACCACTTAATGACATTATAAACAACCGCGACGCGACGGGCAAGATTGCAAAATGGGCCATTGAGCTCTTACCATTTGATATATCTTACAAACCTCTGCGAGCTATCAAGTCTCAAGTTTTGGCTGACTTTGTCGCTGAATGGACCGAAGCCGAACTCCCTAAAGAATACGGCGCATACTCCAATTGGATTATGCACTTCGGCGGCTCCAAAATGTTAGCCGGACTGGGGGCTGGCGTCGTATTGACGTCCCCAACCGGAGACACAGTCCAATACGTACTTCAGATAATGTACACGGACTCTAACAACGCAGCCGAATACGAGGCCCTTTTACACGGTCTCCGGATGGCAATCTCCATGGGCATTCAACGCCTAGAGGTGCTCGGGACTCAAACCTCGCAATATCCCAAATAAGCGGAGACTTTGGCGCCAAAGATCCGAAAATGGCAGCATATCGCAACGCTGTCCTCAAAATGTCAGCCCGCTCGAAGGACTTGAATTCCATCCGTCACGGGATAATAACCAAGCGGCCGACGTACTGGCACGCATTGGCGCAAAACGCGACGCTGTCCCACCTAACATCTTCCTGGAACGGCTCTTCAAGCCATCCGTACTATGGGAAGAGGAGTCCGGACCTAACAATCCGGAACAAGTCGCGCCAACCGGCGATCCAGCCGATGACATAACACCTTCCGCCCACGACATAATGGCAGTAATTGCCCCGTGGATAGAACCATTCCTCGCCTACTTGCTTAGGCAGGAGCTTCCCGAAGACCAAAATGAGGCCCGCTGCATTATCCGGCGATCAAAAGCCTACAAGGTCTATGAGGGAGAACTTTATAAGAAAAGCACAACCGAGTCCTTCAAAGGTGTATCTCCAAGAGGAAGGGCGAAACCTCCTGGCTGAAATTCATGCGGACTAGGCGGACACCACGCCGAAACTCGGGCCCTTGTAGGAAAGGCATTCCGTGACAGGATTTTCTTGGCCGACGGCTCGGCAGATGCCCGGACTTAGTCGAAAGATGCGTCGGTTGTCGCTCTTTGCTAATCGAGCCATATGCCACCCGCCCTCAAAACTATACCAATTACCGGCCGTTCGCGGTGCGGGGCTTGACATGGTTGGACCACTTAAAGGGGGAACCCACAAGCAAAGGTACCTATTGGTCATGGTGGATAAATTCACCAAATGGATAGAGGCCAAGCCAGTTAAAACGGCAGAGTCCGGACCAGTGATAGACTTTATATCCGGGGTAGTACACCGTTACGGTGTCCCCCACAGCATCGTCACCGATAACGGCACAAACTTCACCACCTACGAGGTTAAATCATGGTGCAAAAATATGGGCATCAAGCTCGATTACGCTTCAGTCTATCATCCTCAAACCAACGGTCAAGTGGAACGAGCAAATGGTCTCATAATGAGCGGCATCAAACCCAGACTAGTGCGGTCCCTTACGAAATCTGACACGCACTGGGTAGAGGAGCTCGACTCCGTACTCTGGGGGCTGCGGACAACGCCTAACCGTACCACCGGATTCACACCATTTTTTATGGTGTACGGCGCAGAAGCAGTTTTGCCCTGCGACATCATTCATGACTCACCTCGAGTGCGCATGTACGAAGAAAGAGAAGCCGAGTTGGATCGGCAAGACAGCTTGGACACATTGGAGGAAGAGCGCGACGTCGCCAAGGCTCGTTCCGCATTCTATCAGCAGCAGGCTCGGAGATACCAAAGCAGAGAAGTACGGGCCAAGACTTACAACGTTGGCGAACTGGTTCTACGCCTGCCGCACAAGAAAAAGGACAAGCTCAAGCCCAAATGGGAAGGCCCCTTCATCATTGATCAAGTCTTGACTGGCGGAGCGTACCTTCTACGAAATGCATCGGATAACCGACTCGAGCCGAACCCATGGAACGCAGCCCGCCTCCGGCGATTCTATGCCTAGCGCCGGACTAAGAGTTCGTCCCCTTCCCCCGTCCAACAATTTTTTTTATTTATTTATTTCAGCTGCCTTTTGTTCATCTTTTTCTTCTCAAACCTATTCATCCAAGCCTTAAAGGGCTTTACCCCGCATAACGTTCACAAGACAATTGATGTGCTACCCGCACTCATTATACCTGGGGCTTCTTTACCAGAAGCTTAATTATACGGGCTTTTACGCCCAGCGCATGTGTCAAGCCTCCACATGTACCTTTTATTCACTATTATATGCATCGATATGAATTAAGTTTTGGCCAAGCTGGGTTGCTCGCTCTCTGTGCTTACCCCTCGTTCCCGATTGTTCGGCTAGGAGGTAAAGGAGCACCTCTGCGATTGTTCTTGCGGGTCAGCCGGATGTGTACCTCGGTGGGTGAAGCCAAAGCTAAGCGTTCTTAAGGGAATATTCGGTCGGTGACTTAAAAGATGATTTTTATCCACTTTTATCTGCCCCGGATGTTTTCTGCTTTTTCGCAGCCGGGACATGCACTTTAGGGCATGCCACCCCATGATGAAAGGAACCCTTAACGGAACTATTCTCCCTGGAAGATGTTTCTTATTAACCATGTAATATAACATAACTAGTTGGGCACTTGTCTGATAAAGCACTGATGACCCCTACGCCTGGTCTCCATGCATACCCCGGTTGTTTCATAACCGAGAAGGTATTCGGACACACTCCGGACTCTAGGGTCCCGAGGTCGAAGCGAAAAGGTCGGCAAAGACAAACGATCTACAATCCGGCTAGAAGGCATTTTGCATGTCATTTTATAATACATTGTCAAATTGACTGATTGTATTCCTCCTCAATCCCGTCTAACAGGTTGTCTAATTTACAGTCCTGTTGGGAAAATTTTGCGGCCAACTCCACTTGGTCGTATACTAAACTCACAGGGATCTCCTTCCCATCGGGCCCCACAGGTCCGACTTCGGCCATGTGATTGGGATCCGCCTTCTTGTACCGCGTCTTTACCATGGCCCAGGCCTCCCTGGCACCTTGGCGGCAGGCCGAAATCTTCCATAAATGGAAGCGCTGCCGCGCTCCCTGTAGCTTCTCCGCAAGCTCCCCAAGACCTCGGGTATGGAGAAGGCTGGCCATAACGCCTGGATGACGCCGCTCATAGCCTGCCGAACTCGTTCGATCAGTTGCAACAATTGGGAAGTTGATCACCCGTTGTTACGGCATCTCTCCGCAGGCGACACTGTGAGCATACCTCTGAGACATATTTCATCAAATTGACTTCCTCGCCGAACTCTTCTTTTCAAAGGAGTTCGCTCAAGCACTTACTATATATGCCGCGACGAAGCCGCTGATTCTCCTTAACGGAGCCCGACAGCTCGGCCCGAACGCCTTTCAACTCTTCTCCAAGCTGGGCATGGGCATCCTGGAGCTTGTTCCTTTCATGCTGCACCTTATGCAGCACCCTCTCGCCGGCCTTTAGTTGGCGCAGAAGTTCTTGCCTATCCGGATCTTGTCCGGCAGCAGCTGCAACGTCATTTTTTAGACTTGCGCAAAGGCCAAATGCTACTTATCCTTCTAAAATAATGCGTTACGGGAGAGGTCCTTGCGTTTCCTCCCGCGCTGCACAATGCGGCCTCAAGTTGGGCCTTGCACTCTTGCAGCTCCTGAGACAGTTGGGTATTCTTCTCGGTAAGATCCTGCATTTCATATGATCCTTAAATCAGTTAATATAACTACTTTAAGTCTCGGGGGCTACTGGCATATGCAACCGTTAAAATCTCTTACCCGTATGTCTTTTACATACTGCTCCGTGGCTCTGGTAAAACTATCTTGAGCGGCACGAAGGTGCGCGTCCCCCGTGTTAAAGGCATTCAACGCCTCGGGGGAGAAGCACGCGTCACGAAATACTGTCCGGCGGCGCTTGTTATTCAGGGCCCTCTCCACCTCAGACTTGGTGGCGGACAGTCTTTCGGCCTCCTCTGTCGGAGGAACGTCCGGCTCGCGCCTTGCGCTCGCCTCCCCCCGACCAAAAAGGGAGCCCGGCTGGTAAAGGCTGGATTGACAACTTCCACGCCCGCAGTCCGGCGTACGCTTTTTTCCCTATAGAATTCATGAGCACTCAAAACGCTTCCTAGGAACGTTGCTCTAAAAATAAGGAGTTGTGAGCTACACCTTTGCGGCGACGCTTCAGTCCGCGCCGCGCTCCTCTTCCGCCTACCGGTCCGAACTGGCCCTTGTTGGCCAGCCACCGCGGGCTCGGCTTCTCGCCCTAGGGGCGCCTCCTGCACAATGCCATCATGTACGGTGGTCAGAAATAAGCAAGGAAGGAATGACGGTGTCAAGGCTTCGGCTGCAATCACCTGGGGAGCCGGATTTAGTCCGGGGTAGTCGGTCGTGATGGCGACTAAAGCATCGTCCATGCTGAGCTGGTGGAACACCCCGTCGATTAGCTCCACCTTTATGTCCGGATCCTCTTCGGAGGCCGGATCTCGGGATCTCTCTGGATCCTCAGGCTGCGGAGCCGGACTTAGCATTCCCTCCACAGTCCGGCGCAGTTCCTGCGTCGAAAGGAGAACACAATGTAAGAAACTTAAGTTTCGAAAGGCACGGGTCGGACACGCTGAGTGTTCACTTACCCAAGGCCGGGGATTGTTCATGGAAAACCCATTTAACGGGTTCGTCTGAAGGAAATCCTCCTTCTCCCCCTTATACAGGCCGGACATGATCGTCACCAGATCTTCGGCCGATTCCGGCCCTTTGCGGCCATGGCGGGTGGCATCATCCTCCCCGTTGAAATCCCACATGGGTTGGCCCCTGTATTGTAGTGGCTGCATCCCCCGCGTAATGCATGTTGCCATGACACCGATCATGGTCAACCGGGCATGGGCCAGTAACCTTATTTGGCCCATCAAATAATGGACGCTCTTGTCTTCCTCCAGTCGGGGGCTCCGCGGACGCCAACTAAGGCGATTCTTCAGAGGAGCATTGCTGAACTCCGGGAGGCCGATCCGAATAGGGTCCGGCAGCGGATCGTCTTCTATATAAAACCATTCCGAAGGCCAGTCTTCGGGCGCCTTCTTAGGGGTTCCGGATGGATATCCGGTCCCAACAATGCGCCATATTTGGCGCCGCCCACTTGATATATGGACCCCTCGTGAGAGCGGGGACAAGGCAAAACAACCTCTTCCACAGCAGCGAAGTGGGGCTCGATGCCAGGAAAAGCTTCCAAAGAGCTACGTAACCCGCGATATGCAGGATTGAGGCGGGCGTGAGGTGATGGAGCTGGAGTCCGTAGAACTCCAAGGAGCCGGCGGAGGAATGGATGTACAGGAAATCCGAGCCCCTTATTAGATAGGGGACGAAGCATACCCGCTCCCCTTTGTTGGGATTAGGGGTAACCTCTGCTAGCTTCCCACCTTTGTAGGTGGCAAGCCCGGCTCGAACCGGAACCATGAACGCCGGAGGGAGATATCCCCCCATTTGGAGCTTCACCAGCTCGTTGTGCAAAACAGAGCATCTCCTCCAATCTCCTGGCGAAGGGCTGGGAGCGCGAGAAGAGGAGCCGCGTTGACGGTCCATGATGGAATGGATTCTTGGTCGAAAGAGCTCCGATGAGTATTTGCTAGAGGAAGATGGTGATTTGGATCTGGATTCTTTCCTCCCTTATAGGCAGATTATTCGCACAACTAGGGGGTAAAACATAAAGGACACCCTGGCTTTTCACATTTGCACGACACGTGGAAGAAGGCCCTTATTGGGCGGGGAAGCCAAGACGCGCAACATTGATGAGGAAGCTGTACACTGTTCGGCAGGTACATGGAATTTAAAGGAGAACCCGCCTTGCAACGCCGAAGACTACACGCATGCTGGACTTATCGTCATTGAAGCCTGGTTCGGGGGCTACTGAGGGAGTCCTGGATTAGGGGGTGTCCGGATAGTCGGACTACCGTCATCGGCCGGACTATCATTTGCCGGACTATCATCATCGATCGGACTCCAAGACTATGAAGATAGAAGATTGAAGACTTCCCCCCGTGTCCGGATGGGACTTTCCTTGGCGTGGAAGGCAAGCTTGGCGATACGGATATGTAGATCTCCTACCATTGTAACCGACTCTATGTAACCCTAGCCCTCTCCGGTGTCTATATAAACCGGATGGCTTTAGTCCGTAGGACAACAACCCTTACAATCATACCATAGGCTAGCTTCTAGGGTTTAGCCTCCTTGATCTTGTGGTAGATCCACTCTTGTAAACATCCACAATATCAATATCAATCAAGCAGGACGTAGGGTTTTACCTCCATCAAGAGGGCCCGAACCTGGGTAAAACATCGTATCCCTTGTCTCCTGTTACCATCCGCCTAGACGCACAGTTCGGGACCCCCTACCCGAGATCCACCGGTTTTGACACCGACAGTGGCCTCGGCAGCTGCAGCGGCATCCTTTGCTTCCTTGAGAGCCCCGCCAAATGTTTGCTCGCGCGCGGCAAGCTCCTCCTCATGCCTGTCAAGATTGATCTTACGCTGCGCCAACTCGCCTTCTTGCGCAGACAGCTTCTCGGCAGCAAGCCGCCGCTGCTCCTCAACCTCAGCCTTCTCGAGGATGAATGCTTTGCGCTCCTCGGCGAGTCGCTCCCGCTCCTCTACCAAGGACCGGAGAGCTTCTTGGTTGAGGCCCCGGAGCTCCTCCGCGCGCTTCTCGATGTCCGCTCCCGCCTTCGCGACAAGCGCTTCCCGAGATTCCAGCTTCGCCTGTCGGGCATGGTAGAGCGACAGCAGCTTCCGCAGCAGCTGCTCCTCCTCAAACTCGCCGCCGCTGCTGCTTGGCGCGTAAACAGCGTCAACCCAGCGGAGGTGAGCACCTCTTCATCGAAGGTTTCTCCTTCGGTCGGCGCCCTGGAGCTTGACGCCCAGGGAAGCTTGATGAAGACGCCATCGCCGGCCTTCAAGTAGGCGCCGGGCTGGGGCTCTTCGGAGCCTGGCGCTCCTGCGGCCTCAGGGCCGTCAGTGCGATCGCCGGACCCCTCGCCAGCTTCTGCTGCGGCAGCCTTGGCGGCCTCTTCGCCGGCGGGCTCGTCAGCGCCAGCCTCTTCTTCGATGGCGGCGGTGTCGTCAGTATTACCGCGCGCGTCCTCCTCGTCGGCGACCTCGATCTCCATTGGCTCTGTAGCAGATGGATCTGACGACCAAAAAATGAAGAAAAATCAAGCAGATATTCAAAGAGAAAATCAGAAGAAAAAGAACTCAAGGGAAATTTCCAGGCAAGAGGATTACCTGCGATGGGATCTGCAGCCGCGGTCTCAACCACCGGAGGGTCGCTGGTGCTATCCCTTGCCGGAGACGCCTCCCTTGCCGGAGGATCCTCCCTTGGCGGAGTAGTCGAAGCAGATGGCATGTCAGGAGCGGCTTCAGGGCACTCCAGGTGGGGCTGCTCTGCTCCTACACAAACCAGCAGTCAGATATCAGCCAAGAAAGAGCACCCATGCACGCCCAACAGCAGAAATTAAACCATATACTTACGATGGGGGCTGCGCTGGGGCTGCTTTAGGAAGAGTTGCGGGTCCGCAAGGAGGTCTCTGACGCGCCTCCTGCTGCCAGCGGTGGGTTCGCCCTCGATGACAATCACCGGGCCTTGGCTCTCTTCGACGCTCTCTGGGCCAGCGTCCTGAAAAGGAAAGGTTTCAGAGTGAAGCAAATCAGATACGAGGCAAAGCAACAAATTGAAGAACTGCAAATACAGCAAAGAATCTTACTCTTCTTCTTCCTCGTCGGAGCTGAGCGTGGAGAGATCAAATTTTGGCTCGCCTCCGGTGCGATGACGCGGAGGAGTAGTTTCCCTTGGCCGCTTGGCAGAGGCAGAAGCGGTGGCCTGGGAAGGCCCCGCCCGCTTAGCAGCAGGGCGTGAGGTGCTCCCGCGGCAACGGTGCTTGCCGCGGTGGAGCTGCGCCGCTGGCGCTGGCGGCTGTTGGCCCGTCTGCTGCCCGCCACGTATCCGCCTTGCGGAGACGCCTTCTTGGTGGAGCTGGGGCTCCGCTCGCGGCAAGCTACTTGAAGGAGGGGAGGAGGCGCCGGCGGCTCACTCGACCAGCTTCAGCTCGGCAAGCTCCTCTCGCCGCAAACTCCTCGCCGACAAGGCTTGCCGCCTCTGCTGCCTCGCCTCCCCTGTGGAATCCGAACTGCGCCCAAGGCGGCGGTTGCTGCCGCCTCTTCCAGCCTAGTGGCGGCGCGCTGCATCTCGCCGCGGTGGTGTCGCGGTGAGGCTCTTCGCTCATCGTATGGACCGCACTTCTTCCGTTGTCGAAGAACGCCTTAACGACGCCATCTGCGGGTTTGCCAGGTTGGAACAATTCCATGCGAGTCGCTAACGGCATCATTGCACGAATGCGGTCGAGCGAGGAATTGTTGCACAGCGAACTACGCCTCGCAACCTGAACATTTCGGGATGGTCGATCGGGCTTGAACAGCTCCAAGAGCATCGCATCGGGCCCAAGATGGTGAAGTTGAAGTTAAGGTCCAGGCGCAGCCTCATGATATCCGCCGCGTTCTGGAACTCCCAAGCAGGTCTCCTCCTCTCCTGCAAGGGGGCAATGCGGCGGCGAAGAAAGTCTGCGCCAACGGTGCCTACGGTGAGCCCGGCAAGCCTGAGGCGCAGGATCCGGGTGACGGCAATCTTCAATCTAGCATCTTCCGGGGCCAAGTTGCTCTAGTCGTTGCCGCGCACTATTGGGGTTTGGCGCTGGGCGGTAAATGGCTGCAGGTTCTCCTCAACAATCCAACACCAATCTGCCCTCCATTCCTCCCACTTGCTGCGGAGCTCTCCCTCCAGATAGGCTTCCTTCTTGCCAATCCTCGAGATCCAAGCGATTCCTCCGGCAAGAGGCTCTCCTCTCTCTACTCGAGGCATGAAAAAGTGGCAGAAAAGGGCTACGTTGGGATGGACTCCGACAAAGTTTTCGTAGAGATGTGCGAAAACTGCCATGGTCAGGACAGCATTGGGGGTGAAGTCAAGAAGGCGGAACCCGTAGGTGTTCATGATGTCACAGAAAAATTCAGAGAAGGGCGGGCAGAGCCCGCAGTAGAAGAAGAGCACAAAGAAGGGATACCCGTTTGGAGCCAGTTCAGAAGCGACGGCCGGGAGTACCTTTGTGCGCGGATGCGCTCGCGTCTCCGTCGACCAGAAGAGGTAGTAGTTCTCCCTCAGATCCCTCGCGGCGAGCTGAGGGGGGAAGATGGCCCGCTCCTTTCGCAGCGCCGCAAGCCGCTACGCCTCGGCCGACTTCACGGCCTTCCCCTTGTCGGCTTTCGGAGCCATGGCGGAAGTGGTGGGGGAGATCGACGGCGCTGGTGGTGCTGGTGGCGATGGGGGGCGAAGCGCTGCTCTCTTTAGCCTTGGGAAGGAGGGGGGAGCAGCGGAGGTTTTTCGAGATTGGACAGCAAATGGCGAGGTGGGCGAACTGCCCCTGTTTCCCCTGCTTATAAAGAGGGAGGGGCGGACGTTCCGCCTTTCCGAATAAAGAAACCCCCCACGATCTCTCCCACGATGCCGCATTCGATGCGTGCCGTTCGTGGGGGACGTGGTGGGTCCGGAGTGAGTTATGGCGTAACCCAGGCCGCGCGTGCCCGTGCCCTGTTTTGGGCCTGGCCCAACAGCGCTCGACACCGTGTGTGGCCCAGGCCCGGGGGCTCCTGTCGGTGTACTAGAGTAGGGGTACCCTAGTATCCCGAACTTGTGCACGGGCAGTTGCAGCACCCCGAGGCAAGGCTTGCCGGGTGACCGCCAAGGTCCTCCGTGGTTCCTTTGGAGCCATTCAAGAACAAAGTATTCAAGCCAAGAAGACAAGGCCCCGGCAAGAGGAGCTTGACGGGAAGGCCACTCAAGGCACCTAGGAGACAAGGCCCCGGCAAGAGGAGCTTGCCGGGAAGGCCCGGTGAGCGACAAGCTTCCGGACGCGACAAGGCAACAACCGCGGCTAGGCGCTTGCATGGCAGATTACTAATCTGTACTGCGCCCAAAGACATCCACTTACGTGTCGCCAGGACCTTTCCAGCGCTGTGGCAAGAGGCTGTGCGGCCAGCGGAGCGCGGTGGCAAGCGGTGCTGACAAGATTGCTATCGTGGCAAGCGGTGGCCCCCGACACGGTCCCTTTCTGCACTGTTTAGGCGACATAGACGGGCATTTAATGCCTTTGTCCCCTGCCGTTAGGGTTAGGTATGATACACTGTACAGGTAGTTGTACCAACCGCAACTCATTTTCCCTTCTTACCCTTGTCTACGTTGCCACCTGTCGGAGACCCCTTGAGCATATAAAAGGAGGCCCATGCGCAACATAGAGAAGGGGGGTTCGAACACTCTCACGCTCGGTCTCGTTAGTAGCTAGAGTGTACTGTAGCATTCAGCGCTCCCGAGCAAGAACTCAATACAAATCAGACATGCAGCAGTAGGAGTATTATCTCTCCGGAGAGCTCCGAAGCTGGGTAAACTGCTCGTGTTCTTCGCCTCGATCTGCTCTTCGTGCGACCTCCGCGCCCCCGCCGAACCGAAAGGGGCTAGGTCCGCCGGTCCCATAGGTGTTCGTGGGTCAGATCAGCTTCCCCGACACCTGCTAGCCCAGCACTACTGCTCTGGACACTTGACTGGCCGGCATGTGTTTCACTTCGTTCCTGTGTCTGTCCCTTCGGGGAAATGTCACGCGGTGACATCCGGAGTCCTGCCTAGCCTACTACAGCCTGGTTCACCGGAGTCCTCATAGCCCAGTGCTACAGCCCGGATTCATACGTTGATGACCGACATGCTCGATGTGATTCATGTATGCCTGTCCCCATGGGTTAGTGCCGCTTTGGGTTCACGACTAGCCATGTCGGCCCGGTTCTTGTCATATGGATGCTAGCGACACTATCATATACGTGAGCCAAAAGACGCAAATGGTCCCGGCCATGGTAAGGCGACACCGTGGGAATACCGTGCGTGAGGCCGCAAAGTGATATGAGGTGTTACCGCTAGATCGATGTGACTTGGAATCGGGTCCCGACAGCGTTGGTATCGAGCCCGATTGCTCAGAGGATTACCAAGCCAAACTGGTCAAAGTTGTGTCTAGAAATGCTTTAGTTATGTAAGGAATTGATTGTGGAAGGAACGAAGGCTCTTTTTACTCCTTATACCTCATGACCTTCTCGATCCGAGTCATCCTCTTCTCTTCTACGGGGATTAAGAACTAGGCTTCTCATCTATCTATCAGGATGACGTGTTACTAATCCCTAGACCTTTAAGATTGTTGAATTTAAGCCTCAGTTCAGTTCCTACTATTTCTGTTTGTTAACTGTTGATCTCAGAATCTTGTTATGATGTTGTAGAGTGGTTATGCCACCATTTTGCATGATGTCTCAAATCTTTTTGAGCATTTACAACCGTTATGCTGTCCGAGTCATCCTAGGTATCTAAATAGTTTGATGCATTTGCAAATCCTTTCTTTCCATTCCCAAATGTCCTTTATGGTCAGAATAAGCACACTAATCGGTAAGTTGAGGTACTTTGTTGCCTCGGCGTAGATGTTGGAGCTATTATTATGACCCTAGGTGTTTAGGAAGTCGCCTAGCAATTTAGCAATGCTTTTGTATCCCCAGTGTGATGATTCTGGCCATTATTCTTGAAGCATCCCGTGATGCCATTTAGTAGTAGGCATTCTATTCCTGGGTTCCTGAACCCAAGATTCACCCTACTTACTTCCTGTTGATAGTGTTGCTAGTTCCTTTAGGATATTAGTAACCTTGCAATAGCCCTCGAGGTCCGTGGTATTTCCTTCTTCCAAATACCGTGAACTGCTTATGGCAGAAGTTCTTTTGAGCCGAAAGATCACAATCAGAGTACTCTTGAGGAGATCTCCATTCATAATTGTGAATCTGCCAGTCCTACCTCTCTGCATGGGTTATCCGGAAGAAACCTGTTGAACTTGATTCGACATACTAACCTATGCATCCACAACTCAGAAGATTTTATGTTCCTTTGAGCTTGTTCTCTTTAGTTGTATTCTGACCCTCGTCTATCAGTCGGTAGTCAGGAGTAGTTGTGCATTCATGTTATCAATGCCTATTACTCTTGTGGTCCGTCAAGCCATTCTGTTCTGGAATGACTAGGAGAAACAAACTCCAGTACCTCATCCATATCTAGGATTGGGTCAAAGTAGTTGTATTCTGCAAATCAAAATGCCAATCCAGCTTTTGATTCTGTTCCACCCCGAAGTATTGCCCTCTTTATGTCAGGAATATCATGAGAATTGCACCACCTCTTATGAACTCTTGGTATAGTGATACTTCTCGCCATCATTATTCATTCCTCGGTCCTCGTGTTGTTGTAACCGGAACACCGACAAGTGAACCGTGATGTGCGAAATCAATACTCCTAGCAACCTCGTTGCTTGGTAGTTAATGGACAATATTCTGATTCTTAGCGTGTTGGTTATTAAATCATCATCCTAAGATTGATCGTGCTACCTAGTCCTTATTTCTGGTGCACTCTTCGATCTACGAGTTAGGATCTTGTCAAGTCCTCACTCATTTGATCATATCGTCTTGCCCTCAAAAGCAAGATTGTTCTCGAGCTTAGTAACATACCGGTGGTTCGTGACTTTCCAAATATCTTCTTGGAAGTGTTACCGGGTTGTTTCCTGATTGTTGTTATGTTGAGCTCGTGATCAAGTTGGTTTCTTGTGAACCACCCTTTCTCCAAGAATCTGTGTTGGATATCCCTGAGCTAGTTCGTTAGGCTAGACAATAACTCGGAGAGTTGGAAGATAAAAGTTTGCCTAACTTAGTTCGTTCTAAAGGGATATTCTTGTGTAGTGTGTGTTGAAGAAAGATGATATCTTCATCGATTGGTCCCTGTGATCAGTTGCTGGACCTATTGTCTCATCGATCCTTTGATTTGAGTGTGGGCTATCGTCAAATCAAATCAGTACCAACAATGCTCGTAATGTTGTCTTACTCGTGGTTGACCAATACTATCACCGTGTTCACATGATGGTGGAAGTCCAGTGATATGGAAATTCCGATGAGTTGTTGTTGAGCCCATCAGCAGCATTTTGTCTCCCCCATGATTCATGTTGAACATCAACCTAGTGTTGAAAACTTTGTAAGCAATGCCTTCGTGTTCCGTTCATGAAGCCTATGCTTGGATGGAAGAAGTGACTTCCTCGAATTCATGTGCTTTAGGTGTAAGTTGCTGCCATGAATTTGAGAAAGGTTTGTTTTGTTTCCTCTGGAATCGTCCCAAGTTAGTCATGCACGTGTGAAATGCCCTATGGTTTGATATGGTGGCCGCCTCCACTCCGTATGTGTTCCTAGCACACCAAGCCACTGATTGGTTTGTTCGAGGGAAAGGAGTTGCTGTGCGAATACTAGATCATGCACAAGATTCCAATATCCTCGATGATGGTTCCCACCTGAACTTGGTAGTGTTTTATCATAAGACTACCATGTGGTCATGCTTGTCTGAGACAGCGTGTTCACATGTGTTTAGCAGAACCCGCTCATGTTTTGGAGCTTGCTATCTTAGTTCATTCCTCGAGAATCCCGCAACGCCATCTCGTCGAATCGTGTTGCAAACTTTCTTTCAGACATGCTGAATCTGAAGTATCCTATCACCAACCGGAACTGTATCTTAGGCAGATATGATGGTTGGAACCTTTCCGACTTTTGCATACTGTTCCCAGCTTGCACCGCCTTGTGCCAATCTCCCTTGGATTGCCTTCTCAGCAATTGTTGTTCGGGATCATCTTCAGAGGTGATCCTACCATGGGTCCCATCCATTTCTGATGATAAGCAAAATCATCCATTGCGTTGTCTTCAACAAGGTAGTCCACATCATCCATTCTAGTCCGGGTGTACCATTCCTTTGCACTCCGCCAAACGATCGTTGTGAATTGCCTTAGGCTGGTATGAAGAGTTTCAATGATATTTGTATCAAAAGCAATTCTCTTTGCCACTTAAGGGAATAATTCTACGAGTCACCTTTCCTAAGGTGTCCCGTTATGGAATCATGGCAATCATCTCCTTGTTACTTTGAAACCATGCACCATCCTACTTAAGCATGGAATGGTTGCCTACCAATTTGAACCTTCGTCATCCATTTCTTTACCATCATTCCTAATGTGTGTTTGGTGTCTCAACTCAAGAGTTGTTCTTACGTCTCACTCCATGAACTGATCTTGAGTTGCTCGATCTTCAAGAAGATTAAATCCTGTAGGGTTTTCCCCTTCTTTCTGTTGTCGTGTCGAGTGAAGATCTCGAAAGCAAAGACGTCAAGACCAAGATGATGGAATGAATCAACCTCTTCAAGAAGGGCAAATGGATCATGAAGATTGTGATAGTTTTGTGACTTCCCTTTTCCTCTTACCTCACGTCTTGAATCTCGGGGCGAGATTCTTGTTTAGTGGGGGTGAGTTGTCACAGCCCCAGAATTGGTTGTAAATAGTGGCATTTGCATCCATGCATCATGTTTGTTTTCAAAGGAATTTTGAAATGGGGATTGCCTAAACCCTAGCATTAAAGGAATTCAAATAGGTTCAACCAAAAATATTTTTCAGTGAATTCAAATGGATTTAGAAAATGTTCATCATTTCTGGAAAAATGCTATAAACCATAACCAGAGGTGCTGCACATTTTTCATGACATATTTGGTCACTGGATTAATTCATAAAGTATTTGCATTTGGGCATTTAATGCTAATATATAGTTTAAATGCTCAAATAATCATAAACTAAAACGTTCACTGTAGGATATATTCCCAACAGTGATCATGAGTAGTTTCATGATTTTTGGAAGTGTCTAGGTATTTTTAATAAAGCCCTAAAACTACAGAATAAAGAAAACAAAATATATTAGGAAAGGGAGAGAGAGAGAGAAGAGGCCCCAGGCCACTTACCTGGACTGGGCCGGCCCACCTGGCCCGTGCCCGTCACCCTCCTCCTTGCGCCAGAAGGACGTCGGCGTGTCGACGCGCGCGCGCCCGACCGCACCACCTCCTGCTTCGCCGTGTCGCGCTCTCCGTCACCCAATCCCGCACCTGGAGACGCCTCGAAGCCCCTCTCGCCTCTCCCTCACTCGCTGCACTCTCTCCCCCTCCTATGGCTTCTTGCACGCGCCCGAGAGCCGCCGTCGCCGCCGCTCGCCATAGCCGTGCCCACAGGCCCTCCCTCGCCCATCCAACATGCCCTAGAGACCCGCCGTGCCTCCCTCGTCCTCCCCGACGGCTCACGCGACCGGAGAAGCCCGGCGCCGCCCGACGCTTTCCCCTCCTCGGCCGCTGGAGATCGGCCTCGCCGCCTCGCTCGCTCCGCCTTCCCGGCCTGCTTGACGGGCGCCCGAACCGCTGTGAGCTACTACTCCTCCCCCCTCTCCGTTCTCTCGGTTGCCGCCGCTGCTGCCGCTTGCCGACGACGGAACCCGCCGCCGCCAGACTCACCACCGACGACGCCTTTTGGTGACCATTTGGTCCCGGTGCGTGTCCACCAGTTTGCCGCCCGCTGAGCCTCGCTAGCGCCTCCCCTTGCCGCTTGCACCCTGCAGCCCCGATCCCGCGACCACCCGAACTCCGGCCGCCGCCTTGGAGCTCGCCGTCGTCGGCTCCGGCCACCATAGGTCCGGCCACCACCACCACTCGATGCGCGCCAGCGAGAGCTCTCCAACGAGCCCAAGAACGGCCTCGTCCGTGCCATGTGGGCGTTTTCCGAGCCGCGCCACCGTCTCGGGCCTCGCCGGCGTCGAGTCGCCGGTGGGTTTGACCCACTTTGACCCTGGTCAGGCCCCACCTGGGTCAATGACATGTGGGGCCGGCACTAGCCGGATTAGTTAGATGCTAGTTAGTGCTAATCACCACTATTAGGTGCTAATCACCTGCTAATTAACCAGATGAGACACTGACATGCGGGCCCCGCCCGGCTAATTAAGTTAGGTTAGTATTAACTAAGCTAGGTTAGCTTAGTTAGACACTGACACTCGGGACCCACCGGTCAGTTTGACCTGGGCCGTCGTAGACCTGCTGACGTCACTAATACGTCATGCTGACGCACTAATTAAATTCTGGGATTTAAAATAAATCAAAATGATTTATTTAATTCAGAAAATAGTCTAAACTTCTAAAAATCATAGAAATTCAACCGTAACTCCAAATGAAATAAATTATATATGAACAATGATCAGAAAAATCCGATCTATCCATCTGTACAATTTTCATGCATGACAGAGCAACTTAGGGCTGCTGTTTAGGCCAAATCACATAAATGGCATTTAAAGCTTCACATATGAAGTTTGAATTTGAACCTAGGGTTCAAACCAACTTCATTTAACTTGTTGCTAGTTGCATTAGCTCAAATTACAGCATATTGCCATGTCACACTCATGCATCATATTGTTGCATTGCATTGATTGTGTTCCTTCTCTGTTGCCGGTGTTTGTCCCCTCTCAGTAGACGACGTACCGACGATGAGTTCGATGACACCGATGAAGAACTATATTATCTTCCGAAGTGCCAGGCAAGCAAAACCCCCTTGTTCATTCAGATATAATCCCACTCTCTCGCTCCTGCTCTATTTTACTGCATTAGGACAACAACGACTCATGTGTTACTTGCTGCGGTAGCTGAACCCCTTTATCCTCTGCATGACCTGTCATTCCACAGTAATTAGATGAAACCCACTAGCATGAGTAGGAGTTGTTTGAGCCCTGATGTGCCTACTCATTCATGCTTGTTTGTCATGCCTGCTATTGCTTAGAGTTGTGTCGGTCGATTCATCGGGAATGAATTGGAAAGTGGTGAACATGTCCTCTTGTGTGTGAGCTAAGTGTGTGAACACGATTTGGTAAAGGTAGCGGTGAGAGGCCATGTAGGAGTACATGGTGGGTTGTCTCATTTCAGCCGTCCTTAGGAACTGAGTTCTGTGTTTGTGATCCATGATCAGCTACTACCACGCATTGGAATGCTTAAGTGCCCCTCTCAGCTTATTAATCAACTTGATCTCTGTCCAGGAGTTGCAACTAGTTTCTGGTGTTGTAGGTAGTGTTAGTAGTCTACCAAGTGGCACCCGGTACAGGTGGGCTTGGGACAGACTAGGCACCGTGGCACAGTGTACCAAGCGTAGAACCACCCGTCGAGGTGGGCTTGGGAACCCTGCTCACATCGTTTGGGGCCGTGAGCGACACCCCAGCCGGATCTCCTTGCGGATGGAACCCGAATAGGCGATAAACCTGGACTAGAGACTTGTGTGGTTAGTCAGGTCATGGCCGACTCCCTCTCCAGGCTTCCGCTTGAAGGTTGCCGAGATACACGAGGTGTACATGGCGGTAAGTGGCGAGAGTGTGTGGGAAGAAGTACACCCTTGCAGGGTTAAATGATCTATTCGAATAGCCGTGTCCGCGGAAAAGGACTTCTGGGTTGCCTATAACAGTTCATAGACAAGTGAAAGTGGATACTCTAAAATGCGCAAGATAAGCGTGAGTACTATGGATGGCGTTCTCGTAGGGAGACGGGAGCGGATCCATAGTGGTGTATTGATATGGTGAATATGTGGACTCGTAGCGCCACCTCAAAAGAGTTACTTGCAATGTAGTTTAGGATAGCCACCGAGTCAAAGCTGGCTTGCTGCAGTCAAACTCCACCACCCCCTTTTGATAATGATGCATATGTAGTTAGTTCTGATGTAAGTCTTGCTGAGTACGTTTGTACTCGCTAGTAGTTCCGCGTGGACTTCGACGTTTAGCTTGTTACCTCGGCTACGATCTTGTGCCCTCGGCAGGATCTAGTGGATAGTCAGGTTTCTAAGTCTTTTTCATTTGTAGATGTCTGTACTCAGACATGTTAAGCTTCCGCTTGTGCTTTGACTTGTATGCTCTGAGTGTTGGGTCATGAGACCCATGTTTGTAATATCTCGCTCCTTGGAGCCTAATGAATAAATATTTGAGTCGTAGAGTTATGTTGCGATGCCATGTTGTATTTACACATATTGAGCATATTGTGTGTATGTTTGAAATGCTTGGTATGTGTGGGATCCGACAATCTAGTTGTTTATCCTTGGCAGCCTCTCATATGGGGAAATGTGGTCTAGTGCTTCTGGCGATAGTAGTCCGCTACAGCCGGTTCACGGAGTCCTGCTAGCCCAGCACTACTGCTCTGGACACTTGATGGCGGCATGTGTTTCACTTCGTTCTGTATCTGTCCCTTCGGGAAATGTCACGCGGTGACATCCGAGTCCTGCCTAGCCTGCTAAAGACGGTTCACCGAGTCCTGTTAGCCCATGCTACAGCCGGATTCATACGTTGATGACCGACATGCTAGATGTGATTCATGTATGCCTGTCCCCATGGGTTAGTGCCGCTTTGGGTTCACGACTAGCCATGTCGGCCCGGGTTCTCTGTCATATGGATGCTAGCGACACTATCATATACGTGAGCCAAAAGACACAAACGGTCCCGGGCCATGGTAAGGCGACACCCGTGGGAATACCGTGCGTGAGGCCGCAAAGTGATATGAGGTGTTACCGGCTAGATCGATGTGACTTGGAACCGGGGTCCTGACACTTTGACAAATGATAATATGAATAAAATACATCGTTGAGGGAGTCCCGGATTGAGGGGTCCTCGGGCATCCTGCCTGATATCCATGTCCGGATTGGACTTTCCTTGGCGTGGAAGGCAAGCTAGGCGAGCAACTATGAAGATTCCTTCTTATGTAACCGACCCCATGTAACCCTAGATCTCTCCGGTGTCTATATAAACCAGAGAGCATAGTCCGGATAGGGGACATTCATTACCATATATTCACATAGGCTAGACTTCTAGGGTTTAGCCATTAGGATCTCGTGGTAGATCAACTCTTGTAATACTCATATTCATCAAGATCAATCAAGCAGGAAGTAGGGTATTACCTCCATAGAGATGGCCCAAACCTGGGTAAACATCGTGTCCCCCGTCTCCTGCTACCATCGATCCTAGACGCACAGTTCGGGACCCCCTACCTCAGATCCGCCGGTTTTGACACCGACATTGGTGCTTTCATTGAGAGTTCCACTGTGCCGTCGACGGAAGGCTCGATGGCTCGCCTTGTCATTAAAGACATCATTACCGCTGGGGTAGTTCTGGCCCCGGGCCAAACCCTCCGGCTGGGCGAGTTTACTATGATCGCCCGTTCGGCCGCAGAGCCGACGATGACCTCTCGTGCCATCGAAAATCCCTTTCGCGTCAACCCCGAGCAGTCCAAGCAGATGGATCCGGTTGAGTTCTAGTCCTTAAACGAGCTCCTAGATCGCATCGCCGCTTTGGGAATCACCACTGACTACGATCAGATAGGGCTTAAAACCGATCAGGGAGAAACCGAAACTCCGCCGGTCACCCACCAGATTGCGGTAGTCGTGGAGCAGGACGGCGAGTCCTCTTCTATATCGAAGACGGACTATGTTCGTATCGCCGTTCATGTAGAGCCGGATACTCACCCGCGAAAGGATGCAACTAGCCCTCCGAACATAGCATCGGAGGCGGTCCCAAACAATCAGAAGATATTCTGGAACCCGGACTGTCCAGTACGAAAGGTCGTCAGATTCCGGACAATCGGTTAGGTCGGGATTCGGACTTAATTCCACCCACCCACCCGGACATAGAGGCTCTCAGGAGCATAAAACTACAGTCTCAGGAAAAGATCCACCACTTCTGGGCCAGATTCCTCCTTGTCAAGGACAAGGTAAAAGATTGCCGTGACGAGGACGCAATATCGGCGTTCTGCAAAAATTGCACGGACGAAGGAATCCTCAGCGTCATCAATCACCGCCACGTACTGAAATTTGCTGACTTAGCAACCATCGTACAAAGGTACTGTGCGATGGAAAGCGCCTGGGAAACTCGAGCAGTTCTCCGAAGGTTCTATGCCTAGCGCCGTACACATTTTTACATATGTACGCCCATCATACCTGGGGGCTTCTTTAACAGAAGCTTGTTAATACTATTTTCCGAGCATCAAGCTCATCATACATACGCGTTCTTCCCGTATGTCTTTTCTTCACCATTATATGCATCGATATGACTTATGTTTTGGCCAAGCTGGGTTGCCTGGCTCCTGTGCTTACCCCTACATTCCCGATTGTTCGGCTAGGTGGTAAAGGGAGAACCTCTGCGATTGTTATGGCCGGGTCATCCGGATGTGTACCTCAGAGTGGGTGAAGCCAAAAGCTAGCGTTCTTAAGGGAATATTCGGTCGGTGGATGAAAAATATTCTTTGTACTCACTCTATTGTGAACCCCTAGAAGCTATAAACACTGTGATTCTTACATCATAATTCGGACATGTCTACTGATGAATGCACACCCAGGGAAAGGAACCCTTAACGGAACTATTCTCCCTGGAAGATGTTTCTTACATTCTCAATGTAATATAACATAACTAGCCGGATACAACTTGACTATTCAAGAACTATGACCCCTACGCTTAGTTTTCCATGCATACCCCGGCCTGTTCGGCTGTAACGGTATTCGGAAACACTCCGCACCTTCGGGTCTGGAGGTTGAAGCGAAAAGGTCTGCCATGACAAATGATATACAATTCAGCTAGAATTCCAGATGGTGAAGAAAGTACATAGTCACTTGGACTCAAACACTTCCTCCTCTATACAATCTAACAGGTAGTCTAGCTTACAATCCTGTTGGGAATATTTTGCGGCCACCTCTACTTGGTCATATATTAAACTAACGAGAATTTCTTCCCCATTTGACCCTAGTGGTCCGACCCTGGCCATGTGATTCAGGTCCAGCTTGGTATATCGCGTTTTCACCATGGCCCAGGCTTCCCGCGCACCGTCTCGGCAGGCCGATATCTTCCATAGTCGGATATGTCGTCGTGCTCCCTTGAACATCTCTACGAGCTCCTCCATACTTCTCGGAGGGGAGTCGGATGGCCAAAAGGCCTTAGCCACACTACGCATGGCTAGCTGAGCATGCTCATCCACTTCTGACAGCCTCTGCAGCAGATCACTTGATGATTCGGACGCCTCCTCTTCAGGATGGCCTGTCAGTACACCTACAAACATGACTATATCAGTCTCATTTATCTCTGAGCTAATTTACAAATAGTTCAGACACATACTGAAGATACCGCCCCGCAGTTCTTTGTTCTCCTTCACGGAAGCGGCTAGCTGGGCTCGAACATTTTTCAATTCTGCCAATGCAGTGTTGGAATCCTGCAGCTTGTTTTTCTCATCTCTGATGTGGGTCAGGACACGCTCGCCTGTGGCGTGTTGCCTTTTCACCTCTCTCTCTCTCTCCCTCTTGGGCGACCTTCAGCTTCTCTTCAAGTTGATCAGATGACCCTATTATGTGAAATCAACAGCAACATTAGCATAGTGGGTGCACAATTATTGTTTCTTGGTGGAAGGGAACAATACCAGAGGACGACTACTTCAAGTCTCCCAGTTAGGTGGTAGCAGCTTTTAGCTGCGCCCGACACTACTCCAGCTCTTGGGCTAGCAGACCATTCTTCTCCGCGAGGACCTGGTTGTTAAACGATCCTTAAATCAGTTGTGCCAACTGTTTTCTGTCTTGGGGGCTACGGGTATATGGCTATCCTTTTTTGACAAATAAAACTTACCTGCACATCTGTCAGATATTGCCTCGTGGCTTTTCTAAGCCCGTCTCGAGCAGCTCGGATGTATGTGTCGCCCGAGCTAAAGGCATTAAATGCCTGATCCGAGAATTTCGGGTCTCGTAAAACAGCCCTGCAGCGCCGATGATTCATGGAGCTCTCTACTTCCGAGTTGGTAACAGACATATTGTCCGAACCCTCGGCCGAAGGGCAGTCCGACTTTGTTCTTACATCGGCCCCCGTCTCCCCGACTGGATCTAAATCTTGGTTGTTGGGAGCGCGGCTGGCTGGACCCCCGGACACAGTTCGGCGAACCTTTTTCCTGCAATCAAACAGGCGCATAGGTCGCAGTCGGATACGACCACTGAAAAATATTTTTATCCGTACCTCCTCGATGAAGGCCCGTCGGTGCCTTCACTGGCTCGCCTCTTTGAAAGCCTGCCCGGCGCAGGAACCGATTTCCTCGGTATCATTGAACGCCTCCCCTGTAGAACGCGCGACAATGCGGTGGGTGAGGTAGAGTAAAAGCACCCTTTCAGAAAAGGTGTTTCTTGATTACTTACCTGTGAAGCAGGAAGTAGACCAGGGTAGTCGGCAATGATGGCCACTTCTGTGCCATCATAGCTCGTCTGGTGAAACACCCCCTCCGCGAGCACCACAAATATATTCGGATCCTCTTCAAACCCGGGATCAAGCTCCCGGTTGTGGTCCTCCGGCTGCGGGGCGGGACAATAAAATCCCTCGGTGACCTTTCGCCAGTGCTGTCATAAGCAAACAAACTAGAAATTTATCAAAGGCAATTTGGAGATGGAAGGACTAAAAACAGAGGGGTTGGGCCTTACCCAACTGGGAGGATTATACATAGAGTACCGTCTCTGAGCTTGATGCGAAGAAATTCCTTTTCCTCCCCTTTGAACAGTTCGGCTTATATCTTAGCCAAAGCGGCAGGGGTATCCGGACCTTTCCAGCCACAGCGAGAGGCGTCATCCTCCCCATTGTAGTGCCACATGGGAAGCCCTCTGTATTGGAGCAGCTGAACCCCTCGCGCTATGGAGATCGCCATAACCTCGATTACTGTGAGCCCGGACTGAGCGAGCTCTTTTATATTTCTCATCAGCTGACGAACCTCCACGTCGTCTTCTTCTTGAAGACTCTGGGGATGCCAACTGTGGCGTTTCCTCAGCGGGACGTCTACCAATTCAGGAAGACCCTTTCGAACCGGGTCGGGAAGCGGGACGTCCTCAATATAGAACCATTCGGAGGGCCATCCATCTGGTGCCTTCCTTGGTGTGCTGGATGGATATCCGGTACCAGCGACGCGCCACACTTCGGCTCCGCCCACCTCAAATATTGACCCTTCGTGATTGCGCAGGACGAGACAGAACAACTTCCTCCACAACTCGAAATGAGCCTCGACGCCCAGGAATAGTTCACACAGAGCAACGTAACCCGCAATGTGTAGAATAGAGGCTGGAGTGAAGTTGTGCAGTTGGAGGCCGTAGTACTCCAGAAGCCCTCGGAGGAACGGATGGATTGGAAATCCAACGCCTCTTAGCAGGTGGGGGAGAAAACACACTCGCTCTCCCCCGGACGGATTGGGGAAGTCCTCTGCCTGAGTCCGCTCATTGAAAGAAAGCTAGCCTCGTCCGAATAGGGACTAGATCTGCAGGGGGAAGGAATCCCTGCATTTGCAACTTCGTCAATTGGCTATGAGACACAAAACACCTCTCCCACTCGCCTTTCTCTGGGCCGGGACGAGCGGAGGAGCTAGGAACGCTGGCCATGCTGGAATGGTCTCTCCTAAGCAGTCTCTGGGGATTTCTTCTGCGTAGCGCTGAATGGATCTGGGATCCAATCTCTTTAAATATTCGCTCTTCCTTGTGTAGACGGAGTGTTATTCGCAAAAATACCTTGACTTTCCACATTCGCTCGACACGTGGAGGACGAAGATTATTTAAAACGCGCAGAAGCCAAGGAGGCGACATTTGATCACTGGTCGAATACATTACTTGGAGATCATCGAAGGAGGAACCCGCCTTGCAATGCCGAAGACAATATGTGCGCCGAACACCTCGCTATTGAAGACTGGTTCGGGGGCTGCTGAGGGAGTCCCGGATTGAGGGGTCCTCGGGCGTCCTGCCTGATATCCATGGGCCGGACTGATGGGCCGTGAAGATATGAAGACCGAAGACTATATCCGTGTCCAGATTGGACTTTCCTTGGCGTGGAAGGCAAGCTAGGCGACCAACTATGAAGATTCCTTCTTATGTAACCGACCCCATGTAACCCTAGATCTCTCCGGTGTCTATATAAACCGGAGAGCATAGTCCGGATAGGGGACAGTCATTACCATATATTTACATAGGCTAGACTTCTAGGATTTAGGCATTACGATCTCGTGGTAGATCAACTCTTGTAATAATCATATTCATCAAGATCAATCAAGCAGGAAGTAGGGTATTACCTCCATAGAGAGGGCCCGAACCTGGGTAAACATCGTGTCCCCCGTCTCCTGTTACCATCGATCCTAGACGCACAGTTCGGGACCCCCTACCCGAGATCCGCCGGTTTTGACACCGACAATCGTCGCTTTGAGAAGTATGTGATAAGCAAGAGCTCCCCCTAAATTTGTACATTAATTAAAATTTTCTTTTGAATGCAAATGCACAATCGATTAGGATCATGTGTCATTCTTCCATGTCACATACATCTTGGTGGAGCGCTCAAAATGATAGAATGTAAAGCACATGCACTCATCACCAAGTGAAACATGATTGATCATACACAAGTATTAAGATATCATCATTCAAGATAAATTAAAGAATAATATGACCAAACACATGATCATAAGAGTATCTCACACACAAGCACAAATAGTAGCAAGCAAACGACCAAATAGCAAGTAGCAAGAGACGCAACAAAAGGGCAAAACGCTCTCTCTCTCTCTCTCGAAGCCTAATGATCTATACACTTTCTCCCCCTTTGGCAAGAAGTTACCAAAAAGTTTGAAAATGCATAGTGCTATATGGCACTCTAGGCACGATCTCCGGGAGATCCTAAAGGGGTCTTCTAGCTGGTTGCTCCGGTGTCCGTAGATGGCGTGGAGAGGACAACATCTACAAACGCTCCTGAGGATGTCTGAGGAGCTAGAGGTACAAAAGTGGCAGTTTCCACAGGTGCTGAAGTATTAGCTCTGGAGTCTCTAATAACTGGCTCAACTATAGACCTTTGTGCTCTTGGCACTCTCTGAAAAGCA
Organism: Aegilops longissima; assembly: GCA_021605205.1. NCBI lineage: Eukaryota > Viridiplantae > Streptophyta > Magnoliopsida > Poales > Poaceae > Aegilops > Aegilops longissima. The sequence continues at coordinate 171,289,677 of CM038676.1, forward strand.
TCAGTGGTTGGCCTATAACTCCTTTCCTCAACCTCTTCCTGTAGCTTCTCAACGGTGGTCTGGATCTCGGTAACCTTCACATCTAGATCATGAAGTTTTGTCTCAAAGATCCTCTCAAGGCTCTCTTGATTTCAGTCAGGGTGGCTAGTCCTCTCTCTATTCTCACTATTGCCTCAAGCAGATAACTGAGCTGATCTTGCTTGGTCTTGAGATTGACAACTGAAGCATATGGCATTTTGGAAGTCTTTGCTGCCTTTGCTTTCTCTCGCTTCTCCCGAGCCTCTACAGAAGTAGGATGTGATGCATCCATGACAGCCATATAGTCCTCAAAGTCTGGCCTTAGGGGAAGATGCTCTCTGTCTATAAGATATGTACCTATCCCCATTTTGGAGTTAATCAACATCTGAATGTGAGGGCCATATCCACATGACCTTTTCTGGTCAGCAGCAGTTCTCTAGACAGTTTCAACAATCAAACTCATCACCTTGAACTTCTCTGGCACATCAAATATATGAAGCAGATTGATTGAGTGACCACGGAGCATCCTCTGATCTCCTGACTTAGGCAACAGAGTGTGCCTCAATATAGTGTTTATCATAGTCAGACCTGACAGCAAATAGTAGATGGATCCAAACTTGTGAGTCTCCATCATCAGGAATTTCCTTGTACATATGAGCCATGGAGTTGTGATCCTTTCTAGGCTTGGCATACACATCTATGTCATCTTCAGGGGCATTGATCAACTTGGCCCATTCTGCAATTTATGATTGGTACCTTGTGCCTTCAGTCATCCAGACTATCTTTCCATCTGAATAGAAGTGGGCAATTGAATAGAATTGCATGACCATTTCATCGTTCCATTTTGTCAGCTTTTGACCAACAAAAGTGTCAACTCCGTTCATCCTAAAACTCTCATGAACTCTTGGGAAGTAATCTTCAAATTCATCAATAAATTTCCAATCAACCCATCTCATGTCATTGACAATGGGCTTCTTGTCCAATAAAACTGTCTCATAGAAATATAGTTGTTCCTTGGGGTGAAAGCGATAGTCCACATCAATCCTTCTCCGTACAACATATGGATTAGTTTGTCTCCACAATCTGATACATGCATCCTTTCTCACTTTCATATTCTCAGCAACTGGACGATTGTCATCATGATCTGGAATCTTGGGTTTTAGCTTTCTAAGCACTTGTTGCTCTTCATCCTCTTGAACTTCAGGCACTGGGGCCTTGTTCTTCTTTGTAGCTGAAATTTTTCTGGTGGATCTCTTGGGTGCAGTAGGTTTTGCAGCTTGAGCTTGAGCAGATGGCTTGGGAGGTGTCTTGGGCTTAGATGGAGCAGCCCCAGACTTGATTGCATCCCCCATAAGGTTCTGAGATTTTGATGGAGGTGCAACAACTTCTTCCTCCTCCTCTTCATCATCACTTCTCCTCATAGAAGGGCATCCAAGCACTCTGGCAGTGGTGGTTCTAGCCTTCTTCCTTTTCTTTCCATCTCTAGTTGCCTCATCATCATCAGACTGCTCAACGGTAAACTGCATAGTTTCTTTTGTTGGAACTTTCCTGGGTTTAGACATTGGAGCTCTTCTGGGAGGAGCTTTCTTGGGCATACCAGGCTCGATGGCAGTAGCAACACCTTGTTCCATCTTGAGCACCTTTGTTTTGATGTGACCTCCTCATCAACAACAAAGTCCTTATCTTCAGACTCTGAGGTTCTCTTCTTCCTTTGCCTTGTTGCAGCCTTAGGCAAATTGCTTGGGGTGCTTTTGCTACCCTCATCATAGCTGCTGTTGGAGGGACTAGTGCCCTCACTGAGATTTACCTGCTCCTCTGACCTGTTCTGACTATCAGTTTTGTCTGACATCTTTGACACTGACCCTGTGAATAGATAGGTACAAGTAGAGTAGATGAGCATCACAAAGCACAGTTATTTTTGCAAAAAGTTGACCCAAAAACTTAATTTTAGTTTTCTGCAGAAGGCATTTCGGAGCTACCGATATGACAAACTCGGTGACACCGAAGCAACTTTAGAGTCTAAACATACAATTTTGGTCAGACCGAAATGCAGTTTGGTGACACCGAGATGCTAGGGTTTCACAGAGAAAGTGAACTCGGTCACATCGATTCGTACACTTTGGTCAGACCAAGTAGTACATGTGCAATGGCCTGGGCCAAATCGTTGAGACCGAATTCTTCAAATCGGTCAGTTCGAGATGAGTTTGGCGGAAACCTAACCCTAAGTTTTTGCATCGAATCTATTCTAGAGGAAGTTTTAGGTGGGTAGATTGATTTCAATCGTGGCTAGAAACATGGCATTGATCTTTGTGCAAGAATCAGAGTTAAAGAAAGCACAAAGAGGTCGAGTCCGTACCCTAACTTGGTGATGAACTCGCTACGGTGGCAACGGCGGTGGAGATTCCCGTTAACGGTGACGGAGACCAGCGGCAGGAGGGTGCTGGCGACGACGGAGATGATCTAGAGACCAGGAGGGGCAGCAGAGCTGGGTAGGCACGGTTGTGAGTTTGAAGGAATTTTCAAAATTCAACCCGCGGTATATATATACCCAGTCACTGTTGGTGTGACCGAGTGGAACGACTCGTGGCACCGAGATGCATAATCGCAAGCGGTTACTGCAACTCGGTGAGACCAAACTGTTCTAATCGGTTGCACCGAGGTGAAAACCTAGATCAACTCAATGATTTCAGTGAGACCGAAGTGAATGAATCGGACAGACCGAAAGCCATTAAGCATTTTTGGAAGTTTAAGCCCTTGACAGATCGGTGGCTCTAAGTGCGCCTCACCCGGTGGGTCCGAATTTGACTTGATCAAACTTTGTGATGTAGCATGAATAGAGTTTGAGACAAGAAAAGCATAGATACCTAGAGGGAGTTCTTAGGCATTCTTGTCCATCCATTTGGTAAAAATAAAAACCAAACAATCATAGCAACAAATCCATGTAATTGAATGAGAAAAATATGCAATCAACATGCTCACACAATAAGATAGCAAATGAAATATGTGGCAAAGCATGCACAGACACTCTAGCATCTATCAAGCAATTTGAGATGACTAGGTTATCTATATATGAGTATATTGACTAAGGAGTCAAATGAGAACATTTGATCATGGGTCATACTCATCGTTTAAGCACAAGTGAGGTTACCACTTTTACTTAAAGCATTGTTGTGTTCACACCATTAGAGTAGCTTTGGCTCAATTCTTAGAGCAAAGCTCCCCCTAGATGTGATATCCCTCCTAAGAGGCATGAACTAACCTTGAGTTTTGTCGATGATGACTTCATGTAGGTGTCAAAGATGTAGATGCTCAATGTTGATGTAGATAATTTGGAGCAATCCGTTGGAGTGAGTTGCACTTTCAATACCTACATGGGTTTGTCCCACAAGGAACATATACGGATATCCATAGACATAGAGTGAAATACACATATGATGTTGTCCATGAAAGCATTATGTTACCTTGTCCCTTGTCTTACCAATAAGAGGGTCTGTGACTCCTTGAACTAGTGCAAGATGTGAAAGTTGATTGCACTTGTCCTTGCCAAAATGAAAATGGGTGAAGTATGTTGGCGGAGTCACCCACAAGAACTCTCTAGTTCTTCTTCTTTGGGACCCACATCAACTTGATGGCGATCCTTAGAGTTGTAGTCATACTTGATGAAGTAGAACTTGATGTAGTCTTGAGAACCCACTTGACCAAGGCCTTTGGAGCTTCTTCAAATGAATCAACCTTTCTTGAAGCTTGTCTTTGCCTTTTAGCTTATGGTCTTGTGGTGGAACATGATCTTAAGCTTGTGTTCCCTTGAAAGAAGTGGGATCATACTTCTCTTGTTGAGGAACAAACTTTTTCTTGGGGTATTGATCTTCTTCCCACTCAACTCCATTAGCATTCTACTTGCCTTCAAAACAGACACCTTGATTCTTCCGGTGCCTTCCTTGCTTGCGTACAATTTCCTCAAATTGCTTACTTCCGGCAAGGCTCTTATGAAGACCTTTCTCTATAATTCCCTTCAATAAGCTATTTTCTTGCTCAAGTGTAACTTGTTTAAGAGAATCATTTGTGGAATCAAGAGAACTACAAGAAGCAACAATATTGGATTTAATATGATTATTGTTACTACTAGAAGAAGAATCTTTCTTGCTCTTGTTGCTAGATTTTACTTGTGGCATGTAAGTAGACAAGAGTAAACGCTTGGCAATGTAAGAAGAACTTTTCTTACGAAGATCATCATTGATTGCTTTTAAGAACCCGTGCTTTTGCTCTAAATTGAGCTTTTCAAAGCGTAGCTTCTCATGAGTCTTTAAAAGCTCTCGATGATCCTCCAAGGTAGTTTCATGACCTAACTTAAGAGTGTTTAGTTCTTTAGTTAGACGCTCAATCTCCTTCTTATCATTGTCATTCGTTTCTTCTTGATTAGCATGATTAATAGCAATTTCATCATATTTTTCATTTCTAGATTTGTCAACAAGTAAATCAACATCACCTAGAAAATCATCTTCATCACTATTGAAATCAACATACTCGGGGTATGATACCTTGGGGCCTTTAGCCATGAAGCATCTTCCAATCCCTTCATTTGGTGAGTCGAATATGTCGTAGGAGTTGGATGACACAAGTGCAAGACCGGCAACACCTTCATCTTGAGTATATTCGGAGTCGTTGTGATAACTTCTCTCGGAGTAGTTGTCAGAGTCGGAACCGGATACCCATTCACCAACATGAGCTTGATGTCTTCGTCTTGTGTAGCTCTTTGATGACTTGTCCTTCCTTTAGAATCCTTGCTTCTGCGAGAGGGTCTTTGTTCATAACGATCATCTCTACTCCTTCTCTCTCTTGGTGGTGATTCCTCTCTTTTACTTCTCCTTTTGGGTGAGTCTTCTCTTCTTTTGTAGGGAGCTGCGCACTCACTAGAGTAGTGTCCGGGTCTTCCGCAATTGTAGAAATTGCGATCACGGCTAGAAGATCTTTTGTCATTGTAGGACTTTGACTTGGAACTTCTGTTTGCTTCTACTCTTGTAGAACTTGTTGAAGTTCTTCACCATTAGGCTCAATTCTTCATTGAAGGCTTGTTTCTCACTTGATGTTGTAGGGGCATCACATGAAGCTTTGTAAGCACCACTAGACTTGTTTTGAAGCTCTTCATTATCCTTAAGTGACATTTCATGACCAACAATTCTACCAATGACTTCTATTGGCTTGAGATCTTTGTAACTGCGCATCATTTGGATCAAGATGCACACGGTATCATATTTTCCATCCAAGGCTCTTAGGATCTTCTTGATGATGAATCTGTCAGTCATCTCTTCACTTCCTAACCCGTCAATCTCTTTTATGACGAGAGCAAGCCTATAGTACATTTCAGCGACTCCTTCACCATCCTTTATTTTGAACTTGTCAAGTTGACTTTGAAGCACATCCAATTTTTGGATTCCTTTATGGACTCGGTACCTTTGCGCATATCAACCAGAGTATCCCAAATTTCCTTTGCATTCTCAAGGCGGCTGATTTTGTTGAATTCTTTGGGGCAGATTCCGTTGAAGAGGATATCGCAAGCTTGAGCATTGTATTGCAACATCTTCAATTCTTCCGCGGTCGCTTTACGATTCGGTTCTCTTCCATCTTCAAAGAATTCACCTTGCAAACCAATACACACAATAGCCCAAATGGCAGGGTTATGTCCGAGAATATGCATTTTCATCTTATGCTTCCAACTAGCAAAATTAGTACCATCAAAGTAGGGACCTCTACGGTGGCAATTTACTTTGCTAGACGCCATACTCTCTGATAACCCACAAGTATAGGGGATCAATTGTAGCCTCTTTCGATAAGTAAGTGTGTCGAACCCAATGAGGAGCTAAAGGTAGAACATATATTCCCTCAAGTTCTATCGACCACCGATACAACTCTACGCACGCTTGACGTTCGCTTTACCTAGAACATGAAACTAGAAGAAATTTTTAGGTGTGATAGGATAGGTTTGCAAGATAATAAAGAGCACGTAAATAAAATCTAGTGGTTGTTTAGATAAAGACACTACTAAGTTAGTTTTAGTAGAGAGCTTTTGTCAACAAGAAAGTTATTTGTCCCTAGGCATTCGATAACAAGTACCGGTAATCATTCTTGTAATTTTATATGAGGGAGAGGCATGAGCTAACATACTTTCTCTACTTGGATCACATGCACTTATGATTGGAACTCCACCAAGCATCTACAACTACTAAAGATCATCAAGGTCGTGAAACTCGACGATAGCATTAAGTATCAAGTCCTCTTTACTCCCATAAGCCATAACCCACCTATCCGCGTTTGGGCTGCTGTCATCCCTGCAACACTGACAATAAGCAAACCTTGAACATATTGCAACACCCTACAGCAGGGGCCCCTCACGTTTGCACGAGACGGAGGGCACCGTAGCATAGCACCATAAATAAAATATACAATCATACCAACCAAGATCACGATTAACCCACAGGACAAAACGGATCTACTCGAACATCATAGGATAACCATAGATCATTGGGAAATAATATATGGAGTTGAGCACCATGTTTAATTAGAGATTACAACGGGGAGTAGAGGTGTTACACCGCTACATAGATGGGGGGGGAGAGTTGGTGTTGACGGTAGCAAGATTGTTGGTGTAGATCGCCGTCACGATCCTAGCCCCGGCGGCACTCCGGCGCCACCGGGAGAGAGGGGGAGAGAGTCCCCTTCTTCTTCTTCTTCTTCTTCATTGGCGTCCCCCCTAAATTGGAGGAGAGTTCCCCCTTTGTTCCATGGTCTTCATCGCCATGGAGGGGCGGGAGCCCCTCCGAGATTGGATCTCTCTCTCTCTCCGTTCTCTCCTGTTTCGCGTTCCCCAGATTTGGCCGAAAACCGTTTCTTATATTCCTGGAGATCCGTAACTCCGATTGCGTTGAGATTTTAACACGATTTTTTCCGGATAGAAGCATCCTTGCGCCCGAAGTAGAGCTCCAACTGACGAACGAGGTGGGCAGAACCCACCACCATGCGCCTGGCCCAGGAGTCGGATCCTGGTGGGTTGTGCCCACCACGGGACTCCGTTTGCGGTGATTCCAACTCCAAAAAATCATGTATATTCCAAAATAATTCTCCGTGAAATTTTATTACATTTGGACTTTGTTTGATATGGATTTTCTGCGATACAAAAAACGTGCACAAAACAGGAACTGGCACTAGGCACTGGATCAATAGGTTAGCCCAATAAATCATATAAAAAGTTGCCAAAAACATGTGAAAGTTGTATAATATTGGCATGAAATAATAAAAAAATATAGATACGACGGAGACGTATCAGCATCCACAAGCTTAATTCCTGCTTGTCCTCGAGCAGGTAAATGATAAAAAAGATAATTTTTGATGTGGAATGCTACCTAGCATAAACTTGATCGTCTATCTAATCATGGCTTGAATATTAAGACATAAGTGATTCAAAGCAATAGTCTATAATTTGACATAAAGACATCAATACTCTGGCATCCCAACAAACAATCATGTCTTTCAAAATATCAAGCTAAAGAAAGCTATCCCTACAAAATCTTATAGTCCCTTCATGCTCTGTCTTCTTAACACAAAGTTGAGCAATTGGTTCATACTTTTTAACGCACTTCAGCTTTTCAACCCTCACGAAATACATGAGTGCAAGCCATGGATATAGCACTACGGGTGGAATAGAGTATAATGATAGGGGTAAATATAGAGAAGATAAAAAGGTAAGAAAGTCTAAAATCGATGCGGCTAACCAATGGGCTATTGAGATGCCCATCAATTGATATCAACGTGAGGAGTAGGGATTGCCATTCAATGAATGCACTAAGAGCTATAAGTGTATGCAAGCTCAATATGAAAACTAAGTGGGTGTGCATCTAATCCTATGATGAAAAATTCCCACTAGTATATGAAAGTGACAACATAGGAGACTCTCCATATGAAAAACATGATGCTACTTTGAAGCACAAGTGTGGTAAAGGATACTAACAATGCCCCTTCTCTGTTTGTCTATTTATTTTTTTCTTTTTCTTTTTTTCTTTTTTTCTTTCTTTCTTTTTGTCCTTTTTCCTTTTTTTTCTTTTTCTCTCATTGTCCGGAGTCTCATCCCGACTTGTGGGGGAATCATAGTCTCAATCATCCTTTCCTCACTGGGGCACTGCTCCAAAAATGAATAATGATGATCATCACACTTCTGTTTACTTATAACTCAAAAGAAATAAAAATTACCACTCGATACCTATGACAAAATATGACTCTAGCTATATGAATGCCTCTGGCAATGTACCAGGATGTGCAATGATCTAGCATAACATGTATGAAAAATGATGAACGGTGGCTGAGCCACAACTACTATGCCAGCTATATGATCATGCAAAGCAATATGACAATGAATGCTCAAGTCATCAAACGGAAGCAGTGGAAGTTGTATGGCAATATATCTCGGAATGGCCATGGATAAGCCATAATAGGTAGGTATGGTGGCTGTTTTGAGGAAGATATAATAATGCTTATGTGTGATAGAGCGTATCATGTCACGGGGTTTGGATGCACCTGCGAAGTTTGCATAGACTCTCGAGGTGAGAAAGGGCAATCACGGTACCGTAGAGGCTAGCAAATTGCGGAAATGTAAGAGTGCGTATAATCCATGGACTCACATTAGTCATAAAGGAACTCATATACTTATTGCAAAAGTTTGTTAGCCCTCAAAGCAAAGTACTACTACGCATGCCCCTAGGGGGATAGATTGGTAGGAAAAGACCATCGCTCTTCCCCGACCGCCACTCATAAGGAAGAGAATCAAGAATAAATCATGCTCCAACTTCATAGCATAACGAGAGACTATACGTGCATGCTTCGGGAATCACATACCTTAACACCAATATTCCTACTAAACACAACCGTTTCCTAGTACCTCCCACATATTCCATCTCTATATCGCAAAACTATTGCAAGGAATCAACCATATCATATTCAGTGATCCATAAGTTTTATGTAGGATTTTATGGCTAACCATGCAATTGACCGATTCCTTTTGACTCTATAAATATATATATATAAGTGAATCAAGAGAGTTTATTCTTTCTATAAAATACCATGCTCTAATAGATATAAGCAAAGCAAAAGAGCATTCTTCAAATAACAGTTTTCTATGTGAAGAGAAACATGCAATCCAAACTTCAAATGATATAAGTGATGCACATGAAGCATTCTATAAAGCCACACTCAAAATATATAAGTGAAGGGCAATGAGCATTCTATAAATCAACCATGGACTATCTCATACCAGCATGGTGCACAAAAGAAAAATGAAAACTAAATGCAAAAGACGCTCCAAGATTTGCACATATCATGTGAACGAAAAGAAACCGAAAACATACCGATACTTGTTGAAGAAAGATGGGATGCCTTCTGGGGCATCCCCAAGCTTAGACGCTTGAACCTCCTTGAATATTTAATTGGGGTGCCTTGGGCATCCCCGATCTTGAGCTCTTGCCTCTCCTCCTTCTCCTCAGATCGAAACCTCCTCGATCTTTGATCACTTCATCCACACAAAACTCAACAGAAGGCTTGGTAAGTTCCGTTAGTATAATAAAGCAAATATCTACTCTAAGTACTGTTGCAAACCAATTCATACTTTGTTCTTGCATTGTAGCTATTATAATATAACTTTTTCATGGACTAATCCACTGATAGAATCGATAGTTTCAAACAGAATTTGTCTTAAACAGTACAGTCTGTAGTAATCTGAACATTCAGCATACTTATGGTACTCCAAAATTCAGAAAAATTTAGGAAAAATAAACATTTTGTATAGAAAGACAGGCAAAAAGTTTCAGAACCATTTGACGTTCCAGTAAAAATTGTAAAATCGCGCACTACAGCCAAAGTTTCTATTTTGCACCGCACAAACCAACAAGCAATTTAAACATCCTAAAGGCAAAAAGCTTAACACATTATTTTTATAATACAATGGATTTGTACAAGGGGATAATTCTTTTTGTTGAAAAGTTTCTGCAATTTAAGATTCACAAAGGTTCCCTGGGCATGAACAAAGTTCAAGGCATGCTCCCGCTTCCACAGTGCTCGTCCTTCTCACTTTCACTTTTATTTTTGTGAAGTTTTAAGTTCCCCTCTATATTTTTTGTTTTTAAACATTATAAAAACACTCAACAGAAATAAATGACTCTCTAAAACTTCCTAGTTGTCTCCCTGGCAGCGCTTTCTTTAAAGCCATTAAGCTAGGCGTAAAGTGCTCAAGTAATGAATCCACCCGGATCCCAAGGTATATCAAAGCCGATTTTAATTAAAAATGATTTGACATTTAGTAGTGAGCACAAAGCAACATATATCACACAATGACGAAGTCTAACTCTCTTCCTATGCATCGGCATGTCATAAAAGAACAATTCATGCACATCAAGTAAAGGCCAATACATAGTATAACTAGTTTGTTGCAATTTTATCGTGTTGGAAACATAGAGAGGCAGAGATATAGTTCCTCTCTCATAATAATAGCAAGTAGGAGTAGCAAGCACATGCATATTATATTCATAAAAATCATCATGTGCAATGGTAAAAGGCAACCCATCAATATAGTCCATAACAAGAGCAAACTTCTCTGATATAGTGTAGTTGGGACAATTCAAAAAGATAATAGGACTATCATGTGTGGGTGGAATAGCAACAATGCCATTCTTAACATAAGGAACTATCGCAAGTTCATCTCCATAAACATATTTCATATTGGCATCTTGGCCACAAGCATAGCAAGCATCAAGTTCATCAAAAAGGGATATTTCAAACGAATCAACGGGATCATAGCAATTATCATGGCATTCATCCTTCTGTAAGAACGAAGGGAAATTAAACAATGTATGATTTGAAGAGTTACTGTCATTAGAAGGTGGGCACGGGTAGCTAATCCGCTCTTCCTCCTTTTGTTCTTCGCTCTCCTCATCATCTTTTTCATCCAATGAGCTCACAGATTCATCAATTTCTTCTTCCATAGACTCCTGCAAAATATTAGTCTCCTATTGGATAACGAAGATTTTTCTCAATAAATTCATCAATATCGGAATTATTTTTATAATTATCATAGCAATATTTAAGGATGGCAAAGTTTTCAGGTCTATAAACATCATCATCAAAAGCTTCATACTTTTCAAACAAAGATTCAATTTCATAAGCACCCTTAAAAGCAACAAATTCTTCTATTTGTTCCACATCATAGTAATCATAAATACCATTAGCATAAGAAGCCAGGGTTTCATTATCATTAAATTCACATGAAAAGGGAAGGTGTGGAGCATTCATCCTAGAGCAACAAGTAAAATCATATGTCAAGCATAAATCCCGAGCATACCAATGGAACATACAACTTTGATCCCATAAAAGTTTCCCTTTTTTTGTCAACCGATAATCCCTAAAGTATTCACGTTGATCCAATGTTACTCCCATTATCATGTTGAATGGGGTTTTCTCAAGATTATCAAAGTAGTGCATAATATTTTTCACATAACGAGCATCGAGGGTTTTAGGAGGTTCCCCATCTCCATGAGTAGCAAGTACCACTAATTTTTTTGGTGTTTCGTGTTCCATATCCATAGATAAAGATAGAGAACAACTTAGAACAGAAAATAAAAACTACTTAGTGATAAAGCAAACAAGCACACACGAGAATATTCACCCCACGCTATTGCTCCCCGGCAACGGCGCCATAAAAAGGTCTTGATAACCCACAAGTATAGGGGATCAATTGTAGCCTCTTTCGATAAGTAAGAGTGTCGAACCCAACGAGGAGCTAAAGGTAGAACATATATTCCCTCAAGGTCTATCGACCACCGATACAACTCTACGCACGCTTGACGTTCGCTTTACCTAGAATAAGTATGAAACTAGAAGTACTTTGTAGGTGTGATAGGATAGGTTTGAAGATAATAAAGAGCACGTAAATAAAATCTAGGGGTTGTTTAGATAAAGAAACTACTAAGTTAGTTTTAGCAGAGAGCTTTTGTCAAGAAGAAAGTTATTTGTCCCTAGGCAATCAATAACAAGTACCGGTAATCATTCTTGTAACTTTATACACTACTAGGGAAAACCCTGGTAGTAGCGCTTGTTTTATAGCTAGTAGTAGCGCGGGTGCCAGCGCTACCACTAAGCGCTTCTGACTAACTAGTAGCGATGGCTATTTGGAAAGGAGCTTCTTGCTATACCTAGTTAGCAGTAGCGCTTTCCTTGGGACAACGCTACTGCTACTAGTAAGTAGCAGTAGCGCTTGTTCTAAAAAGCGTTGCTGCTAACTTTTCCAGTATTTTTTAAAATACAGCTTATTTTCATTGTGTGGTTTTATATACAGTACTTTCATCATATGATCTTATGACCATGATTACTTATTATATATAACAGTGGGTGAAATGAATGTGGAGTAGATTCAAGTGGAGGCAACATGTGGTGGATGTCAAAAGTACTACTCTAACCCAAACTTGATCTAGTTTGGATTAGTAGTACTTTCGATGTGCACCACATGTTGGCTCCACTTGAATCTAATCCATGTTCATTTCACCTACTGTAGCGACCCGACCTCAGACGGTCAAGTCTCTGTGCTTAAGTGTCATCCCTGGATCGGTATGCTGACACACACAGTACTCGAGGATTTATAACAGAGGTAAATCACATGTATAAATAATGTAAGTACTATTACCTCAATCCATATAGCGGAAGTAACAACAAGGTTGTGGATTCTCATCAACTCCAATGGCAAAGTTGAGTGTAGAAATCGTAACCCTAATGTATCACTTTCTCGTCGTAAAAATCCTGCAACATGAGACGTTGCAGCCACAAAAGGTCAGTACATTGAATGTACTGGCAAATTCACACCATAGGATAATGATGAATAATAGCTATCACTACATGCATATTTGGCAGGTGGAAAGCTCTAAGGTCATTTTTGCATAAAGCCAATTTTTCCCTACAACAAAGGAATATATTTTATTTAATATCATGCTGGTTGAAACATTGAGAATGGTACCCCCATCTCAGTCCCAATCAAAACTAATTTTCAACCCAACAAAATTAATTTAGAGTGATGGGATCAAATCAATAATTCAAGTACTAGATACTCAAGATGTCCATAACCGGGGAGACGGCTAATCATGATTAGTCTGTACACTCTGCAGAGGTTTGCGCACTTTTCCCCACAAGACTCGATCTCCTCCATTGGATTTCTTGCACTTCATGGTGTTTGAGAAACGGATGACCGGGACACAGTCTTTCAGAAGCATTAACTCTAACCCCAGGTAGACAGTACCAACCTACATCCCCAACATCTGCTAGCCTACCACTGGAAGAGGTCATGCAACTTACTCAACTATGCTAGAGCCCATAATAGCTTGTGGCTGCACACGGAAGTTTCTAGCATGAACAATCTTATGATCCCTTTGAGCCTGGGTGGCAAACCATAGGATGATCACACGGGTTCCCCGGGATCTCCTAGGACAACACTGGTATATCCCCAGGTGTCCGGGTAAGTCCACTGGTATATCCGCAGGTGTCCGGGCAAGTCCACTGGTATATCCCCAGGATGCCCCTACCAATCCACCCAGATGTGTATTAAAGTAGCCACCTTAAGTTAACCATTAATTAACAATCTCACATCTGTCATGGATACTGAGGGAGTCCTGGATTAGGGAGTATCCGGACAGCCGGATTATATCCTTTGGCCGGACTGTTGGACTATGAAGATACAAGATTGAAGACTTCGTCTCGTGTCCGGATGGGACTCTCCTTGGCGTGGAAGGCTAGCTTGGCGAGATATGTAGATCTCCTCCTATTGTAACCAACTCTGTGTAACCCTAGCCCCCTCCGGTGTCTGTATAAATCGGAGGGTTTAATCCATAGAACAACAATCATACCATAGGCTAGCTTCTAGGGCTTAGCCTCTACGATCTCGTGGTAGATCAACTCATGTAATACTCATATCATCAAGGTCAATCAAGCAGGAAGTAGGGTATTACCTCCATCGAGAGGGCCCGAACCTGGGTAAACATCGTGTGTCCCCCCGCCTCTTGTTACCATCCGCCTTACACGCAGATTGGGACCCCTACCGAGATCCGCGGTTTGACACCGACATTGGTGCTTTCATTGAGAGTTCCACTGTGCCGTCACCGTAAGGAAGGATGCCTCATCTCTTGTCAAGGACAGCGTCACTGCTGGAGGAGCCCTGGCTGTCGGCCAAACTCTCTGGCTAGGCGGCTTTGTCATGACCGCCCGTTCAGCTGCTGCACCAACGATGACTTCTTGGGTCATCAAAAACAGCCTCCACGTCGGTTCGGAATTTGCCGAGCAGATGAATCCAATGGAGCTCTCTTCGCTAAACAAGCTCTTGGATCGCATCGCCGCTTTGGGAGTCGCTACGGACTATGATCGGATTGGGCTTAAACCCGACCAGAGGGAGATTAACTCTTCGCCGGTCACCCATCAGATAGCGGTGGTGGAGGAACAATGCAGCAATTCTTCCTCTATCTTGAGGACAAACTATGTCCGGATTCCCGAGCTCTCTTAGCTGGATACCCGTTTACGGAAGGACATCGCCCAAGCCTTCAACCTAGAATCAGGCAGCGGGCCAGACCTATTGGGCAACATCCCGGAGCCTGAAATGCCAAGATCGGAAAATCCTCTGCCCCTGGGTCTCAGATCGGGTCAGGGTTCGGATTCAAACCCACCCACCCACCCATATATAAATGATCTTTCCCACATTAGGCAAGAGCCCCTGGAAACAGTACATCATTATTGGTCCAGATTCCTCCTTGTAATGAACAAGGTTAAGGACTGTCGCGAGGAAGACACAATCTCATTCTTCTGTAATAATTGCACGGACAAGGGAATCCTTAACGCCATAAGTCGTTGTGACATAGCACGCTTCGCTGACTTGGCGGCCATAGAACGGAAGTACTGTGTGATGGAAAGTCCCTGGAAAACTGAAACAAAATTCTGGGATAATCCATCTCTGACTAAACACCCAGTCCGAATCAAAAGGGTGCACTCTCATAAGACGCCCGACTCAATTACAAAGAAGCAAAAGCCCACTTCAGGGCGTGGAACTGTATTGGAGGATGGCTTAACGGGCCCTACAAAATGCACAGTACGGCGGATACCATACCAACACATAGATTGAGAGCATGTTGGGTACTTCGGCAGGTGGCCAAAAGCGGTGAGGATATCCTCATTCAAAACACCGCAGAGCACCATCCCATGGATAGCAGTACAGTACTGGCAGTCTTCGAGACATTCGCCTCAAATAATAGGCAAAAGCGAGCGCTGCGTAGCCTTGCCAAAGTCTACCACGTGGCAGCAATAAATCCATGGAGCAACACGGCTATTACCTTCAACGCAAGTGACGAACCTAAATTCCGAACAACCCGAGCACCAGCCGCATTGGTCCTTAGTCCAATTGTGGACGGCTTTCGGCTCACTAAAGCGCTCATGGACGGCGGCAGGGGATTAAACCTCATCTATGAGGAAACTCTTCAAAAAATGGAAATAGACAGAACCGCATTGAGCAAAGCGAAGCGACCTTGGAGGAATCATCCCTAGTCGGGAGGCACGCTGCGCTGGAAAAATCACACTAGATGGGGTATTCGGCACTCCGGACAATTATAGGTCCGAAGAAATTACATTCCAAGTGACCCCGTTCAGTAGCGGATACCATGCCCTTTAAGGGCGGGAGGCAGTCACGATCTTCCAAGCCATACCCCATTACGGGTACATGAAGCTCAAAATGCCCGAGCCCAATGGAATCATCACTCTAGCTAGTGATCCGGACATAGCGCTCCGCGCAGAAAACAAAATAGGGACAACATGTTACTCGACAAGAGATCCAAGTCCACCTCTTTTAAACCAGCGGATGAAATAGTCAAATTCCAAGCCCACCCAACGGACCCTACAAAAACAACATCCATCGGGGCATAGTTAAACCCCACTTTAGACGTCGCACTATGGGAGTTCCTGCGCGAGAATTGGGACATATTCGTCTGGCATCCCTCAGACATGCCAGGAATCCCACACAGGATGGCCGAGCATAGCCTTAAATTTTAAAAGGATTCAAGCCGGAAGCAGACTCTTCGGCGTTTCTCTGAACCTAAGAGACAAGCCATGGGACAGGAACTAGCCAAGTTATTGGAGGCCGGATTCATTAGAGAAATAAAACATCTGGATTGGCTAGCAAACCTGGTGATGGTACCAAAGAAGGACAAATCCTGGCGCCTATGTGTCGATTTCAAAGACCACAACAAGGCTTGCCCAAAGGATCCCTTCCCCCTCCCTCGCATCGATCAAAATATCGACGCTACCGCAGGACACGACTCATTGTGCTTCCTCGACGCATACTCCGGCTACCATCAAATTAAGATGGCGGAGTCCGACCAAGCCGCACGGCATTTATCACGCCATAAGGCCCTTTCTGTTTCAACACAATGCCATTCGGTCTCAAAAACACCGGCGCAACGTATCAACGCATGATTCAGACATGTCTAGAAAAGCAGATCGGCAAAACAGTGGAGGCATACGTAGATGATGTGATCATCAAAACCAGACACGTCAACTCTTTAATAGACGACTTGAGGCTCACGTTCGACAATCTCCGAACATACAACATCAAGCTCAATCCAGAAAAATGCGTTTTCGGCGTACCCGCCGGAAAGCTCCTGGGCTTCATCGTCTCCAGTAGAGGAATTGAAGCAAATCTGGCTAAAATCTGAGCCCTGTCAGAGTTGGCTATTCCAACAGACCTCAAACAAATCCAGAAATTAACTAGATGCATGGCGGCCTTAAGCCGCTTTATCTCCCAAGTAGGAGAAAAGGCACTACCCCTTTATCGCCTTCTTCGGCGCACCGAACACTTCGACTGGATGGATGCTGCCACGGCCGGATTGGAAGAAATAAAAGCCATACTAGCCACCAACCCAATCCTGGCCGCGCCAAACATCGGCGAACCAATGTTGCTATATAAAGGGGCAACTCATCAAGTTGTAAGCGCAGTGCTTGTCGTTGAACGAGAAACGGACGGACATAAATTCCCCCTTCAAAAGCCGGTATTATGTATCCACTGTCCTCACTCCATGCAAATCACGGTACCCGCATTATCAAAAGATTGCATATGCGGTATTCATGGCATCCCGAAAACTAAGACACTACTTTCAAGAGTGTTCAATCACAGTGGCCTCGGAAGTACCACTCAACGACATAATAAACAACCGCGATGCCATGGGCCGGATTGCCAAATGGGCCATAGAGCTCCTCCCGTTCAACATAACATATAAACCCCGGCGAGCCATTAAGTCGCAAGTATTGGCCGATTTCATCGCCGAATGGACAGAAGCCGAACTCCCTAAGGAGTACGACGCGTACTCCAATTGGATTATGCACTTCGACGGATCTAAAATGCTGGCTGGTCTAGGGGCTGGCGTCGTCTGGCGTCCCCACGGAGATACTGATCCAATCGTACTCCAAATACTGTACACAGACTCCAACAATGCCGCCGAATACGAGGCCCTGTTACATGGTCTTCGGATGGAAGTTTCCATGGGCATTCGATGCCTGGAGGTGCGCGGGGACTCGAACCTCGCAATATCCCAAATAAATGGAGACTTTGATGCCAAGGATCTGAAAATGGCGGCTTAAAGCAACGCCGTTCTCAAGATGTCAGCTCGGTTCGAGGGGCTCGAATTCCACCATGTGGCTCGGGAAAACAATCAGGCGGCGGGTATCCTCGCCCGTATCGGTGCTAAGCGCGACGCGGTCCCACCTAACATCTTCTTGGAAAGGTTGTTCAAGCCATCCATGGTATGGGAAGGGGACACCGGTAACAATAGTCCGGACCCAGCCACAACATCAGAAACCGAACACTCTGACATAATCGGACGCTCTGCCACCGAAGTAACACCTTCAGCCCACGTAATAATGGCCGTCATCGCCCCGTGGACTCAACCATTCCTAGCCTACCTAACCAGGCAGGAACTTCCCGAGGACTAAAATGAGGCACGCTTCATAGTGCGGCGATCTAAAGCCTACAAGGTCCACGAGGGAGAGCTTTATAAGAAAAGCACTACTGGAGTCCTTCAAAGGTGCATCTCCGAAGAGGAAGGGCGGAAACTTCTGGCTGAAATCCATGCTGGACTCGGCAGCCATCACGCCGCATCCCGGGCTCTTGTAAGCAAGGCCTTTCGTACAGGATTCTATTAGCCAACGGCCGGGCAGATGCATAGGACTTGGTCCAACGCTGCGTCGGTTGCCAGCTTTTCGCAAACCAAAGCCACATGCCGCCCACCGCTCTCCAAACAATCCCCATTACCTGGCCCTTCGCGGTCTGGGGGCTTGATATGGTCGGACCACTTAAAGGGGGAACCCATAAGAAAAAATACTTACTGGTCATCGTGGATGAATTCACCAAATCGATAGAAGCCAAACCCGTTAAAACGGCCGAATCCGGACCGGTGATAGACTTCATATCTGGGGTTGTACACCGTTATGGCGTCCCCCACAGCATCATCACTAAGAATGACACTAACTTTACAGCCGACGAGGTGAAGCTTTGGTGCAGCAACATGGGCATCAAGCTCGATTACGCTTCCGTCTATCACCCGCAAACTAACGGTCAAGTCGAGCGAGAAAATGGTCTTATCATGGGCGGCATCCAACCTAGATTAGTGCGGTCCTTAAAGGAGTCTAAGACGCACTGGGTAGAGGAGCTCGACTCCGTCCTATGGGGGCTGCGGACCACGCCGAATCGCACTACCTGATACACACCGTTCTTTATGGTGTACGGCGTAGAGGCAGTTCTGCCCTGCGACATAATCCATGATTCACCTCGAGTGCGCATGTATGAAGAAAAAGAGGCCGAGCTTGATCGGCAGGACAGTTTGGACACCCTGGAGGAGGAACGCGACGTGGCAAAAGCCTGTTCCGCATTCTATCAGCAACAGGCTCGAAGATACCAAAGTAGAGAAGTACGGGCCGAAACTTATAACGTTGGCGAACTAGTTCTACGCCTGTTGGAGAAGAAAAAGAACAAGCTTAAGCCCAAATGGGAAGGTCCCTTCATTGTTGACCAAGTGCTCACTGGTGGAGCGTACCGTCTGCGAGATGCGTCAGACAATTGACTTGAGCCAAACCCATGGAACGCAGCTAGACTCCGAAGATTCTACGCCTAGCGCCGGACTCTACGTTCCTCTCCTTACCCCTGTTCATTTTTCATTATCTGTTTTCTCTCTCTTGCTTTCTTCCTTTTCCTTTTCCTCAAGGCCTTTAAAGGCCAATTTGTGTTTTGCTTACACACTATAAACGCGCTAGCCGCGCTCATTATACCTGGGGGCTTCTTACACAGAAGCTTAATTATTCTACTGGGCCTCATGCTCCGCATATGTGTTACTCTTCCGCATGTACCTTTTTTCGCCATTATATGCATCGATATGACTTAAGTTTTGGCCAAGCTGGGTTGCCTGGCTCTTGTATATATGCCCTACGTTCCCGTTAATTCGGCTAGGGCATAAGGGGAGCACCTCTGCGATTATTCTTGCGGGTCACGGATGTGTACCTCAGACTGGGTGAAGCCAAAAGCTAGCATTCTTAAGGGAATATTTGATCGGTGAACAAAAGATGACTTTTATTTATTTTGATACATGCCCCCAGATGTTTTTTTCCTGCGCCCCTTCGCGCAGTCCGGACATGCACATTAGGGCATGCGTACCCAGGGAAAGGAACCCTTAACAAAACTATTCTCCCTGGAAGATGTTTCTTACTATCCATGTAATATAACATGACTAGTTGGGTACTTGTCTATTCAAGCACTTATGACCCCTACGTCTGGTTTCCACGCATACCCCGGTTTTTACATAACTGAGCGGGTATTCGGATACACTCCGGACTATTAGGTACCGAGGTCGAACCGAAAAGGTCTGCCATGACAAATGATTTACAATCTGGCTAGGACATTATACATGTCACTTAAATTACATAGTCACTTAGACTGACTAAATTCTTCTTCTATCCCATCCAACAGGCTGTCTAGCCTACAATCCTGTTGAGAATACTTTGCGGCTAATTCTACTTGGTCATACACCAGACTAACGGGGATCTCCTCCCCATCGGGCCCCACAGGTCCGACCTCGGCCATGTGGTTTGGGTCAGCCTTGGTATACCGCGTCTTCACCGTGGCCCAGGCTTCCCTGGAACCTTGAAGGCAGGCCGATATCTTCCATAATCGGAGGCGCCGCCGCGCTCCCTTTTGCTTCTCTGCAAGCTCTCCAGCATATACGGCAGGGAGGCGGATAGCCACAAGGCACAGGCAATACTGCATCACCTGCCGAACTTGTTCGTGCAGTTGTGAGAGCTCTCGTAGAAGATCACCTGCAGACCCGGGCATCTCCTCCGCGGGACGACCCGTCAGCATACCTACAGACATAACTCTGTTAGCAGGCTTCTTCGCCGAACTCCTTCAAAAGTTCGTTCAAGCACTTACTGAAAATGCCACGTCGAAGCCGCTTATTCTCCTTCACGGAGTCAGCCAGCTGGGCCGGAACATCTTTCAATTCCTCTCCCAGCTGGGCATTGGTGTCTTGGAGATTGTTTTTCTCCTGCCTAAATTTTGTAAGCACGCGCTCACCAGCCTTTAGCCGTCGTATAACATGTTGCTCATCCGGATTCACTCCGGCGTCATCTACAATATCTATTTTTAGATTTGCAGGCATGCCGCATACTATATGGTACCTATCATTCTTTGAAACAAGCTTACCAGAGAGGGCCTTCTCGGACTCCTTCAATGCGGCAACCACGGCCCGTAGCTGGTCCTTGCACTCTTCTAGCTCTTGAGACAATTGGGTATTCTTCTCTGAAAGAACCTTCACAAATAATGATCCTTAAATAAGTTGTGCCACCTGTTTCAAGTCTCAGGGGCTACTGATATATATAATCATCAAAATTTTCTTACCCGTATATCCTTCACTACTGGTCCGTGGCTCTGGCAAGACTTGAGCAGCACGGATGTACGCGTCTCCTGAGTTGAAGGCATCAAATGCCTCTTGGGAGAAACAAGCGTCACAGAATACGGCCCGGCGACGCCTGTGATTCATGGCGCTCTCCACTTTGGAATTTGTAGCGGATATTTTATCCGCATCCTCTGTAGGAGGAGCATCCGGCGCGTGCCCTGTGTTAGCTTCCGCCTCTGTGTCCGGCCCTTGAGCCTGACTTGTAGAGGCGTGATCGGCGACCTCTCCGGATATAGTCCGGCGAGCGTTTTTCCTTCTAGGAAACATGGGTGTTATTATGTTTTAAAACACGATAACCACTGAGTGAGGCTTTGTATAATACCTCTGTGCCGGCGTCTCCGTTCGGACCGCCTTCCTTTTTAGCCCGCCTGGCTTTGACGCCCCTTGTTGGCGATTCGCCACGGGTTCCGCATGGTGTCCCGAGGACCTTCCCTTTAAAACACCGTACAGATACGGTAGGTGAAGTGCATAAAAAGGGATCTTCTCAAAAGTTGGGACTACGGTTTCACTTACATGCGAGGTGGGGAGCAGCCCAGGATAGTCAGCTATAATGGCCACCATGGCATCATCACAGCTTAATTGATAGAATATCCTATCGATCAGCTCCACAAATATGTCCGGATCCTCTTCTTGGCCGGGGTCGAGTGCCCAGCCGGGATCCTCCGGTTGTGGGGGTGGGTTGTTGACCTCCCTTACAGCCTTTCACAGTTCCTGCTATGAAATAGCAAGGTAAATACTTATTACAAAAATTTGGGAAGGATGGGAGTAAGAAGTGGTAGCTCACCCAACTTGGAGGGTTGTACATGGAGAATCCATCCCGTGGCTTGATGCGGAGGAACTCCTCTTCCTCTCCCTTATACAAATCGGACAGAATTTTTGCTAGGGCAGCAACTGAGTCCGGCCCCTTACGACCGCAGCGAGTGGCATCATATTCCCCGTTGAAATGCCACATGGGGTGGCCTCGATATTGAAGCGGCTGCACCCCCCGAATAATGCATACTGACATAACCTCGGTTATTGTCAGCCCTGATTGAGCCAGCACCTTTATTCGGCCCATCAGGTAAAGGACGTCTCTGTCATCTTCCTCCTGAGGGCTCCGTGGGCGCCAGCTTCGGCGTTTCTTCAAAGGGGCATTGTCGAACTCGGGAAGACTGATCCGAATAGGATCCGGATGGGGAAAGTCCTCCATATAAAACCACTCTAAACGCCATTCTTCGGACGTCTTCTTCGGGGTACCGGATAGGTATCCGGTCCCGGTGATGCGCCATATTTCGGCTCCGCCCACTTGATATATTGAGCCCCTCTGTGTATGTGGCACAAGGCAGAATAGCCTCTTCCATAGCGCGAAATGAGCTTCGCAGCCCAGAAGCAGCTCGCAAAGAGCTACGTAACTAGCGATGTGTAATATGGAAGCAGGGGTGAAGTTATGCAGCTGGAGGCCGTAAAACTCCAGGAGCCCTCGGAGGAACAGATGGATTGGAAATCCGAGTCCCCTTAATAAATAAGGGACGAGGCATACCCGCTCCCCCTTGGAGGGGTTGGGAAAGCTCTTCGCTTGCTCCCCGCCATTATAGGTGGCGCGCCCGGCTCGAACGGGGACCATATACGCTGGGGGAGGAATCCCTGGGCCTGTAGCTCCACTAATTGACTGTGCGGGACGGAACACTTCTTCCAATCTCCGGGCTTAGGGCTACGGGAGCAAGAGGAGGAGCTGCGTTGCCCGGCCATGATGGGGATGGATTTTTTGGGCGCGCTCCGATGAATGCTCGCTGAAGGAGGAAGGTGTGATTTGGATCTGAGAGTCCTCGTCTCTTTAAATAGACAGTTTATTCAGATAGCTAGGGTGGTAAATGCAAAAACTCCCTGGCTCCTCGCATTCGCTCGACACGTGGAAGATAGCCATTATTGGACGTGGAAGACAAGACGTGCAACATTTATGAGAAGCCGGACACTACTCACAGGTAGTCAGGATTTGGAGAAGAACCCGACTTGCAATGCCGAAAACAATCTGCGCGCCGGACATATCATCATTGAAGCCTGGTTCGGGGGCTACTGAGGGAGTCCTGGATTAGGGGGTATCCGGACAGCCGGATTATATCCTTTGGCCGGACTGTTGGACTATGAAGATACAAGATTGAAGACTTCGTCTCGTGTCCGGATGGGACTCTCCTTGGCGTGGAAGGCAAGCTTGGCGATACGGATATGTAGATCTCCTCCTATTGTAACCGACTATGTAACCCTAGCCCCCTCCGGTGTCTATATAAACCAGAGGGTTTAGTCCGTAGAACAACAATCATACCATAGGCTAGCTTCTACGGCTTAGCCTCTACGATCTCGTGGTAGATCAACTCATGTAATACTCATATCATCAAGATCAATCAAGCAGGAAGTAGGGTATTACCTCCATCGAGAGGGCCCGAACCTGGGTAAACA
The DNA here is from genome assembly GCA_021605205.1 of Aegilops longissima. Classification (NCBI taxonomy): domain Eukaryota; kingdom Viridiplantae; phylum Streptophyta; class Magnoliopsida; order Poales; family Poaceae; genus Aegilops; species Aegilops longissima. Next base: position 171,313,181 of record CM038676.1, read on the forward strand.
TCGTGTCCCCCGCCTCCTGTTACCATCCGCCATAGACGCACAGTTCGGGACCCCCTACCCGAGATCCGCCGGTTTTGACACCGACAGATATGCTCAAACCCAAACCACGTCTACGAGCATAGCATAACAGTATGAGAATGACGTAAAAGTAACTCCCAAGGTTTGAATGCAGGACAATAGGTTCCTACCTCATCAACTACTTCCCAATACACACATGTTAATCAGATCCTACTCATGCAATGTTTGAGGGTTGAAACTAATGCATAAAAACTGGGTAATGAAAAGTATGATCAAAGTGTGAAATTGCCTCGTACTGTTGATGAATATCATTCGCACTCATAACTCCTGGTAGTTCTACTCGTCACACTCCGGTCAATCTATCGTGAGCAAGTAATAGTAACCACACATAAGCAATCATGCAAAAGAATCGAAAAGATCTCGGAAAACTTCGAAAACAAGCGATTAACTCTTGCAACAGAAAACAATTTCCAACAGTACCAAAATTGGGTGAATTTGGCCTTATCAGAAAGTTTAGATCAAGAGATTTATTTTGCGAAAAGAATCAACCAAATAGGAATTATGAAACTCAAGTTATGAACAAAAGAAGTTTGAATACAAATCTATTTGAATTCTAATTTCAGAACTTTCAAAAATATGTTTTAGTTGTTTTACTGGATAGAGGAGATCGTAATGAAGAAGTGGGCATTGGTTTCGTTGGATTTGAAAAAAAAACGAGTAAAATGTAGTGATCATTTGAAGATAAGGGGCTAAACCGTAAATAAAATAACTACAACTAGGTCCCTGACAGAAAACAATAAGAAAAAGAAAAACTATCGAGCGAACGCTCACTACAGAGACCTAATGAATGAAAAAATTTCACTACTGAAGCTAACGGACAAACGTCCGCTAAATAATAAAACAAAACGTTTTTTTAAACGATCTGGACCGGTCGGCGCGGCTCAGGAGGAGGAGCAGCGAGCGGCGTGCGGCGGCGGCACTATGCGGCTGCGGTGGAGCTGCGGTGGTGGTGAGATCCGACGGTAGCGGCGGCTTGGCAGGAGAGAGGGAGCTGGGCCTCGGGTATTTATAGGTGGGGGAGGGGCGAGGTGGCATGGAGGAGGGGCAAGCAGAGGCGGCGACGGGACGGAGTCCCGGTCGGACTGGACGGTGGTTTCCTGCTGGAGTCCCGCTCGGGGACGGGAGCGATGAGTGAGCTGAGTTGTGCCTGGCTGAGGAGCTGGGCCGGCTCAGTCGGGGAAGAAGAAGGTTTTTTTAAACATTTTTTTATACAAAAAAAAATAATAAAAACAAAATAAATACGAATATTGTATAGGCATATATTATATCAAAATTTTCAGAAAAAGATTTTCTACAAGATGAACATTTTTTCTAGCATCAAATAAAATCTACAAAAATTCAAATAAATCAAACAGTGCTACTGCTACAATAAAACCTCAAAAAAATCATTTTAATAATACCAAAATTATTTCAAATTTATTTCTCTCCAATTTTCTAATGTAGGGAATCATTTTACCCTAATTTCCATATATTTTATTTTGGAGAAAATAATTTGAACAAAACTCAAATAACTCCAAATTGAAAATAAATTTCAAAGGACTTTATATTTGATCATTTTAAACTTCCAACTCATATTTCATATGTTTTGTAGAAGTCATTTTATCCTCTCTCATGAAAATCATTAAGTTTCCTGAAGTTTCTGAATTTGAAATATTTCCAAGTGAAATTCAAATATTTTCAAAAACCCTTTTCATTTATTTAAATGGAAGAAGTCATGTCATCTTCTCTCCAGGGTTTTGTATTTGAACATAATTTGAATTCATTAAGATCATAAATGCAAAATGAAAGTTTGGGAAAGTCCTTTTATTCCCTCTCATTTAACTTTCAAAAAGTTTCGAATTTTCACTCAATTTCACACAAGCAATCATACAATCAATCAATACTACCTGTTTAATATAACATTCCAAAATTTAGAATTTTGGGTTGTTACACCTACTGATATATATAATAACTCATCATGCTCATATAACAACTTAGCATCATGCATCATCGATCATAATAATAAATAACTCATCATTGGTATCATAATAACAAGTCATACTCATCATCATCGATCATACAACTTCTACTCGATACCACATCATCATCATAGTCATCTAACCAATCCTACTTAGTTGTTCTTAGCACATGATCATGAGTATTATTAACTAGGACCTACTACCTTCTCTTCGGTAAAAATAGCATAAAACAAGATAGGCCCTGACTCGCCATTATGAAGAATGGAGATTATCCGGTCTCCAATTCCTGCCTTTCGCACAATGTTGCTTCTAAGTACCTCCTTATGACTGTGCATACATTTTTTCCATTCTTTGATTTTCATGTCTTCACTTGTTTTAGAAATCCGATATGGACAGATGAGATTCGTAGGATGACATGGTCGTATGTTCAAAACATCAAGACGGCCATTCTGATACATCAGATGAGGCACACAATGCTTCGGGATTTTCTGTTGAAAAACATAGTAATAACTTTGTAGTTAGCAATGTAGTTAAGTTTTAAAAGAATTTATGCAAAAGATGCACGGATGTCGTAATAGTAAAAAATCTTACCATGGCATCTCCATGGATGTTGCCGTAGTTCAACACATGCACTAGTGGCACGTATTGACCATAATGTGGAGGAGTTTTATAATAGATATTGTAATTCTCAAGATCAGTACAAAATGCGACCAGATGATTTTTCTCCTGATAAGTTAACTCAGAGCCATCGGTGTAGTAGGTTATGTCTACCATGTTCCGCACATTGTTTGAAGAATGAAAATAAGGTGTCAATGGAAATAAGCTATCAACTATTTTGAAATGAACAATATAAATTAGTTAATAACTATGTTTGAGAAACTCACATAGCGGTAGAATTGGAAGCGTATCAACAAGGACCCAAATTTCCATATTGTCTTGGTCGATGTCAGGATCACCAAGATCCATGGTGACAAGCATACCCTCATAAAAACCATACATATTGCAAAGTGCTTCCCAATTTTTGCAACCAAAATGGGTTACGCTATCAGAATTATACAGATTACTTCAAAATCCATACCATGATGGGTCCTTAGGTGAATTTTCTTTGTTTTGAAATTTTCATTTCAAAATCCATCCTCTCCAGGACATAGGGTCTTGCATGGCATGGGATAAGCTACTCGAATTGTAAAAGATGAAAATTACACATTGAAATAGTTGAAGTCATGGTTAATTACGAGAAAAACACTTGTCATCGTTGCGTACCATTTCAACATCGAAGGTCTCCTGGAGCTTAATGCTGAAGCGTTGATCTTCGTCCAGGTGAGGCCCGTCGCATAGACCTCGGTCGTCGTTGCACCAGCTGCACTCCCCCGGGAGACTTTCGTCGTTCGATGATGACATTTCCTACGTTCATAATTCAAAAATTAAACTTGTACAATTCAATATATGTACTACAAAAATTAAATTAGATCTTTATTATTCATCACGGGTTGACTATCGGTTTGTCGAGTCTTTTTCTTGAAAACACTTAGCTCGCGTGGTGTATACATTCGACCTTTGGTGATGGTCGCTCCTCCTTTCGTTCCCTAGTGCATTACACCAAAATGTCTAGCACACGGGAACGAAGGAGAAGTGACCCCCACGACAACGGTCGGGATTTTTCGTCCTCTCATATGTGGTGGAGAATCTCACTCATTGATTCCTCTTTGACATTTGCAACCGCCGGTGATGGTCGTTACTCCTCCTTCCCCTAGTGCATAACAAAGGTCTAGCACCCGGAGAAGAAGGAGAAACGACCCCCACGACAACACTCGGGCTTCTTTGTCCTCTCTTATATATGGTGGATACACTCCCTCACTGATTTTTCAACCTTCGTAGATGGAGCCTCTACAGACTTAAAGTCAACCCGAAATATCGTTTAGTTATTTTTCTAGAAAATCCAGGCCACTCGATATTTCCTACATATTATAGCACAAGTCATGCCAGAATTCACGAAAAAATCCGGCAAGACCTTTGCTAAAAAAGGACATATCGAGCGCCTGAAATTTGCTGGAACGGAAATTAATCAACACTCCGGCAAAACATAGGACACTATAGGAGATATAACCTGCAAACATGGCCGGCCACTTGGGCAAGCACATATCCTATTTGAGCAACACAACATATACATGTTTATATCTACATCATTTGAGCATTCAAACTTGATGGAGTAGTTTTCCAATTTGAGCATTCAATAAGCAAAACCAAATCATAAAATAAATTAGTATTCATATTAGCATTCATTCAATAAGCAAAACTAAATCACCTCTTGCATCCGTACATCGTCGAATATTATCACTAATAGATCTTGAATAGTATCATACATATAACATCAGTCATACAGCTAAAACCGTAGCGAACAACGGGTATCAGCGTGGGCGGTGGACACCCAAAGAGAAGGAACCATCATAGGATCATAGCTCCAATGAGATCCCTGAAGAACCTCCCAGGTATTGGAAAACCTGCCCTCCAACGCAACCATGTAGCGATGGATGTGCTCGTCCTCCTCGCTGACACGGTGACGTACCACCTCCGCAGGGTCCTCAAGCCTCTGCACCGTCACTGGCCCACGCGACCGCCACCAAAGAAGGTTCGGGTCAATGACGGGATGGCTCCCAAGCTGCGCCCCCCCGGAAGGTAGCACCTCCTAGTACCAGCCTGGCGGAGCCCAGTCCCGGACATGGCTCCTCACCAATCCCAGGCCTCCTCCGCCGAGTCAACGAAGAGGATGCGGGATAGGCATCATCGACGTTGATGCGGGAATAATTGCTTTAACTAAAAAAATAACAACAAATGTGACACCTAAAACACCTAAATTCTATTAACTACACCTAATTAAAAACCTACATTTTGAACATGATTCGACATAACTAGGGTTCATACTACATTATTCTAAGATTAAACACCTAAAATACCTAAATTAAATTAACAACATGGGGTGGCTGCTCTCACCTCGATCGAGGTCGGAGGGGCTCGGTGACGGGGACGATGGTGGGGATGATGCAGGGGCTCCTTGATTTCTGCAAAAACAAAATATAAACAAAAACATTATTATCATCATCGTAGGACTTAGTGAAACTCCATAAGCTACATTAAATTTTTCTATTCAAATTTACTTATTCAAAATTTCTAAAAATTTCCTATTCTATTCAAAAGACCTACATTTACTTATTTTTTCAATTTCATATTTTATTCTATTCAAATTTACTTATTCAAAATTTCTAAAAATTTCCTTTTCTATTCAAAAGACATACATTTACTTATTCTTTTCAAATTACCTATTCAAATTTTCTAAAAACAAAATATACTAAAAACCTACATTTACTAAAACAAAAATCTACATTTAACAAAAACTGAAACCTATTTACAGAAAGGGGGAGGAGGAGGTGGGAGGAGGCCAGGAGGAGGAAGGAGGAGTAGGAGGGAGGAGGAGGGGAAGGAGGAGGGAGGAGGAGGAGAGAGCAGGAAGAGGGAGGAGGGAGGAGGAGGAGAGAGCAGGAGAGGGAGGAGAGAGGAGGTGGAGGAGGGGGCCGCCGGCGGAGAGGGAGGAGAGAGGAGGGTCATGGGAAGAGGGAGAGAGGAGGGCGGCGAGAGGAGGAGGGAGATACCTTGTGGGAGTTGGCAGCGACGGTGGCGACGGCAGGCGACGGCGGCGACGGGTGTGCGGTGAGTGAGTGTGTGAGGGAGAGTGAGGGACGCGCACATGGCGCCGGGTGTGGATAAGGTAAGCATAGTCGTAGAGCTTGTCAGAAGGCAGCGCTATTGCTATGTACAATAGAAATAGCGCTTTTTAAATACGAGCGCTACTAGTATACCTACACTGCCATGCAACCGTTGGCAACTATAGTAGTAGCGTTTTTTATAACACAAGCGCTACTGCTACATGAATAGTAGCAGCGACATGCGCTGCCATTATTTAGCAGCAGCGCTTCCTTGTAAAAAGCACTACTACTAGGCTCCTATGTATAAGCATTTCCCTAGTAGTGATATGAGGGAGTGGCATGAGCTAACATACTTCCTCTACTTGGATCATATGCACTTATGATTGGAACTCTAGCAAGTATCCGCAACTACTAAAGATCATTAAGGTTGTGAAACCCAACCATAGCATTAATATCAAGTCCTCTTTACTCCCATACGCCATAACCCACCTATCCGCGGTTGGGTTGCTGTCATCCCCCGCAACACTGACAATAAGCAAACCATGAACATATTGCAACACCCTACAATGGGGCCCTCACGTTTGCGCGAGACGAGGGCACCGTAGGACAGCACCATAAATAAAATATACAATCATACCAACCAAGATCATGGTTAACCCACAGGACAAAACAGATCTACGCAAACATCATAGGATAACCATAGATCATTGGGAAATAATATATGGAGTTGAACACCATGTTTAAGTAGATATTACAATGGGGAGAAGATGTGTTACACCGCTGCATAGAGGGGGGAGTTGGTGTTGACGGTAGCAAGATTGTTGGTCTAGATCGCCATCACGATCCTAGCCCCGACGGCACTCCGGCACCACCAGGAGAGAGGGGGAGAGAGCCCCCCTCCTCCTTCTTCTTCTTCTTCCTTGGCCTCCCCCCTAGATGGGAGGAGAGTTCCCCCTCTGGTCCATGGCCATGGAGGGGCGGGAGCCCCTCCGAGATTGGATTTCCCTATCTGTTCTCTCCTCTTTCGCGTTCCCCAGATCTGGCCGAAAACCGTTTCTTATATTCCGGGAGATCCGTAACTCCGATTGCGCTGAGATTTTAACACGATTTTTTGCTGGATATAAGTTTCCTTGCGCCCGAAGTAGAGCTCTAACCGACGTACGAGGTGGGCACAACCACCATCACACGCCTGGCTCAGGGGTCAGATCCTGGTGGGTTGTGTCCACCACGGGACTCCATTTGTAGTGATTCCAACTCCCAAAAATCACATATATTCCAAAATAATTCTCCATGAAATTTTATTGCATTTGGACTTCGTTTGATATGGATTTTCTGTGATACAAAAAACATGCAGAAAACAAGAACTGGCACTGGGCACTAGATCCAATAAATCATATAAAAAGTTTCCAAAAACATGTGAAAGTTGTATAATATTGGCATGAAACAATCAAAAACTATAGATACAACGGAGACGTATCACTCTCCTAGGTTGTGAAACCAAGGCTATGATCACCAAAGTTATGGAAATCAAGGAAAATGGAGACTAAAGCTCTAATACCACTTGTAGGATCTAAAGTAGGTCTATAGGGGGTGATTGGACTACTTGACGAAATAAAAATCTAGCATTTTCCCAGTTTTAAGTCTTGGCAGATTTTAGCAACTTAGCACAAGTCAAGAAATCAACCTACACATGCAATTCTAAGAGTGTAGCAGCGGAGAGTAAAACATTGCATATGAAGGTAAAGGGAAGGGTTTAGAGAAGGCAAACGCAATGTAGGCACGGAGATTTTTGGCGTGGTTCCGATAGGTGGTGCTATTCGTACGTCCACATTGATGGAGACTTGAACTCACAAAGGGTAACGGTTGCGCGAGTCCATGGAGGGCTCCACCCACGAAGGGTCCACGAAGAAGCAACCTTGTCTATCCCACCATCGCCATCGCCCACGAAGGACTTGCCTCACTTGGGTAGATCTTCACAAAGTAGGCGATCTCCTTGCCCTTACAAACTCCTTGGTTCAACTCCACAATCTTGCCGGAGGCTCCCAAGTGACACCTAACCAATCTAGGAGACACCACTCTCCAAAAGGGAATAGATGGTGTGATGATGATGAACTCCTTGCTCGTGTGCTTCAAATGATAGTCTCCCCAACACTCAACTCTCTCTCACAGATTTGGCTATGGTGGAAAGCAACTCGGGGAAGGCTAGAGATCAAGATTCTTGTGGTTGGATTGGAATGTCTTGGTCTCAACACATGAGTATATGGTTCTCTCTCAGAAAATGAGTAGTAGAAGTGTAGGCACGTCCTGATGGCTCTCTCTTGAATAGAGAAGGGGGTGGAGGGGTATGTATAGCCTCCTCACAAAATCTAACCGTTACACACATTTGACCCAACTCGGTCAGAGCGAATATGAGAACTCGATGAGACCGATTCAGTTCAAAAATGTGAATGTTAGGATTCTCGATGGGACCGACATGATCAACTCGGTGGGACTGATGTGCTAGGGTTATAGCAAAAACCTCATCTCGGTGTGACCGATTGCATGAACTCGGTGGGACCGATTTCTGCAATGGGCAAACAGAGAGTTGGTTAGGCAAACTTGGTGGGACAGATCGCTCATTTCGGTATGACCGAAACATTATGAAGGGAAACACAGAGTTTGCATTGCGAACTCTGTGGGGCCGATCGCTCATTTTGGTAAGACCGAAATGTTACGAAGGGAAACAAAGAGTTTGCATTGCCATCTCGGTGAGACCAAGATCCCTATCGGTGAAACCGAATTGACTAGGGTTTCTGGCAGTGGCTATGTCAAAGGAACTCGGTGGCGCTGGATAGATCAAATCGGTGGGGCCGAGTTTGACTTTGGTTTTGGACATATTTGGAATTGAGAAAGTGGTTGAGGGCTTTGGAGCATATCACTAAGCATTATGATCAAGTAGACCATTAAGCAACACCTCATCCCCTTTTAATAGTATTGGCTTTTCCTATGGACTCAATGTAATCTTGGATCACTAAAATAGAAATGTAGAGTCTTGAGCTTTTGCCAATCTTTGTCCATAGCATTTTGAGGGGTCCACATCTCTAGTCCATGCCATGCCAATTATTGAACTTTCTGAAATATTTAACTTGAATGGATATTAGTTCAATGAGCTATACGTTGTTATGAACTACCAAAACCACCCGGGGATTAGTTGCACTTTCAGTATTGCCATGCAACGTATGCACTAGAGATATAAGTTTATGAAAGCTCAAAGAGAAACTAAGTGGGTGTGCATCCAACTCGCTTGCTCATGAAGATCTAGGGCAATTTGAGAAAGCCCATCATTGGAATATACAAGCCAAGTTATATAACAAAAAATTCCCACAAGTATATGAAAGTGACAACATTATAGACTCTCTATCATGAAGGTCATGGTGCTACTTTGAAGCACAAGTGTGGAAAAAAGGTTAGTAACATTGTCCCTTCTTTCTTTTCTCTCATTTTTTTGGTGGGCTTCTTTGGCCTCTTTTTTTGTGGGCTTATTTGGCCTCTTTTATTTTTATAAAGACCGGAGACTTCCAATTTGTGAGGGAATCATAGCTTCCATCATCCTTTCCTCACATGGGACAATGCTCTAATAATGATGATCATCACACTTTTATTTACTTACAACTCAAGAATTACAACTCGATGCTTAGAACAAAATATGTCCCTATATGAATGCCTCCGGCGGTGTACTGGGATGTGCAATGATCTAGCGTAGCAAATGACATCAAAAAACGGACAAGCCATGTAAACATCATGCTAGCTATCTTAAGATCATGCAAAGCAATATGAAAATGATGGAGCATGTCATAATAAAACGGAACGGTGGAAGTTGCATGGAAATATATCTCGGAATGGCTATGGAAATGCCATAATAGGTAGGTATGGTAGCTGTTTTGAGGGAGGTATATGGTGGGTGTAAAGCACTGGCGAAAGTTGCACGGTACTAGAGAGGCTAGCAATGGTGGAAGGGTGAGAGTGCATATAATCCATGGACTCGACATTAGTCATAAAGAACTCACATACTTATTGCAAAAATCTATTAGTCATTGAAACAAAGTACTACGCGCATGCTCCTAGGGGGATAGATTGGTAGGAAAAGACCATCGCTCGTCCCCGACCGCCACTCATAAGGAAGACAATCAGTAAATAAATCATGCTCCGACTTCATCACATAACGGTTCACCATATGTGCATGCTACGGGAATCACAAACTTTAACACAAGTATTTCTACCAATCCACAATCACTCACTAGCATGACTCTAATATCACCATCTTTATATCTCAAAACAATCATAAGGAATCAAACTTCACATCGTATTCAATGCACTTAATATGAAAGTTTTTATTATATCCCTCTTGGAAGCCCATCATATTAGGACTAAATTCATAACCAAAGCAAATTACCATGTTGTTTAGAGAGACTCTCAAAATAATATAAGTGAAGCATGAGAGTTCAAAAATTTCTATAAAATAAAGCGACTGTCATGCTCTAAAAAGTTATAAGTGAAGCACTAGGGCAAAATTGCCTAGCTCAAAAGATATAAGTGAAGCACATAGAGTATTCTAATAAATTCACGATTCATATGTGTCCCTCTCAAAAGGTGTGTACATAAAGGATGATTGTGTCAAACTAAAAAGGAAAGAATCATATCATATAAGATGCTCGAAGCAAACCACATATCATGTGGTGAATAAAAATATAGCCTCAAGTAAATTTACGGATAGACAAAGACGAAAGAGGGGATGCCATCCAGGGCATCCCCAAGCTTAGATGCTTGGTTCTCCTTGAATATTACCTTGGAGTGCCTTGGGCATCCCCAAGATTAGGCTCTTGCCACTCCTTATTCCGTAGTCCATTGAATCTTTGCCCAAAACATGAAAAGTTCACAACACACACTATAAAAAAATACACTTCCGTGATGATACGTGTTTGTCACAGTAGGTCACGTTTTTTGTTATGCATGTACATCCATGAAGATTTTATGACAGAATCAACATAGTCATACCTGTGCTGTCGTAGAATTGTTCCATGACATTACCAAAATTATCATCACGGAAGAGTCCACTTCCATGACGATAAATCACGCGTCACAGAAGTGCTTTTGTCAAGGGTGACCTACACGTGGCATCCACCGTAATGGGTCGCCGTTAAGCTATCGAGTCCGGTTTTGCATCTGATAACCCGTTAACAGCCCGGACCAATGGGAATTTTCCACATGTAAAATTCTGATTGGCCGGAGGAAACACGTGTCAGCTCGTCAGTGGGTCAGATAGGCACCTATGATATGTAGACACGTGCGACGGCCCACCACTGGCCCATTTAGCTTACAAAGGCCAGCTCGTTTGACTTGGTCAAAAGTTAGCGGGCCGGCCCATGAAAAGCTTGTTAACGGTCTCTCTGCAAATAACCCATTTTACGACCCGGTAACTCACGGCCCGTTAGGGCCTACCCGAAATCGGCCCAACAACGTCATCTAGGCCGTCGAATATAACACCAGCCTGTTTCACTTTTGGCCCATGTATGGCCCATGACGTCTTTCGGCCCATATGGGGCCTTTAGTATCATTAGGCCCTTTAGAGGCCCACGGTGACTCTAGCCCATAATGAACAGTAAATTTCTTTGTACCCATTAACGGCCCATGATTGACATGGGCTGTTAGCATCCCGTGTTAGCTTTCGGCCTACTGACAGCCCATACGTTCTTGGGCTCCTTTACGGCCCTTGATTACTTTCGGCCCGTTACTGGCCTGTTCCCCTAATGGGCCAAATTCGGCACGTGGCAAGGGTCGGCCCGTTTGTGGCCTGTTAACCCGTTGCGCCCTTTCCAGCCCGTCCTATATTTTGGCCGATTAACGACCCATTATGCCTGTGACAGAATTAAGCCTTTGCTGTCCTCCGGCCTGTTAACGGCCCATTACCGTGCTGGGCCGATACCAATTACGCCCGTTTACGGCCCATGTAGACCCATTTATCCGACGGCGCGAGGCCCACCGATTCTACGGCCATGTTGGAGGCCCATTAATTGACAGCCCATAGGAGGCCCATGGATCCTACGGCCTATAGCAGGGTCAAGGTTACCATGGTCCGTATATGGTCCATGGTTGTTGCGGCCACTAGCAAACTAGGGAAAAAGAAGACTAGGGAATAAACAAGCCCAAAACTAAAGCTAGGCTATTAAGGTAATTGCACAGATTACATCCACTGGGCATCAAAGATCGCCACCAGTGCAAATATAGGGAACACCCTACACTATACAAAAGTGGCTTGCTGTTTTCTTCAGCCGGTGGCTGCACGTTACAAACAAATTTTGTATCGCAACAAAACAAATTACAACTATAAAACAAAAGGAAGGTTGGCATAAAAGTTAACAGTCTGGCAGATAAATGCACCACCAGAAGTTCAGAAGCTCAGTTCATTTGACCTGACTGTTACGTTTTCATGCTGTATTGTCCAATGGAGCATCATAACCTTCGCCTTCATTTCTCCTAGGCTCCTGAACAACATAGCAAATGCCTGATAGTCTGGTTTCAAAACCATGCATATCTTGATGACATCGAACAATGGTTGTCCTTGTTTCACAAAGGGTCTCTGTTAGGGGATGGACTTGTGTCTGGAGCACAGATATAACATTGTTTTGAGCTTGCATATCTTGATCATGAGGCAGTTTGGATGAGATTTCCTTAACAACCAAGACAAAATTATGTAGAGATGTGCTTTTGGCACTATTAGTGGACAGGTACTGACCCACTACAGCAAGAGCTGACATTGCGGTTATAGTTGCCTCGCCACCTTCAGAATGTGGTGGTTCCACCATTTTTTTCCATAGCTTGCTGAAAAGTTGAGTTTTTACATTAGTAGTACCAGAACAGAAGATATTAAGGTGGCTGCAAAACCAAACATAATAGCTTTGGTCTATATACAGAACTTATTCTGGTGAACCCATGTAAAATATTAGTTGTATTTTACTGCAAAGTACATAATAAAACCATGTTCCAAACATATGACCATGTACCATGGCTAATGTATTGTCTATTTCTTCACATTGTGTTGACATCTAAGGACAAAGAGACAAATTTTATAATATGGTAAGCATAGTATGACATCATTCATATCACAAAACAACTGAGAACAGACAAACAGGCAATTGTAACGTTGTGTGGGCAAGTCCAGCATGGAATTAGATTACAAATCAAGATCAAAGGAACATCACTCCTCTCTTTTAAACCTTGTAAGGTGCAATGATACGCTAAGACAATTGTGTATAAAATTGAAAAGAGTAATAGACATTGGCTGCAAACCATGCAGTTCAAGGCACAAGTCAGAGTAAGTAGTAGTTAAAAGGAATGAGGATTAAGGACTTACAACAGCGGCTTTGACTGGTGTAGTCATGCCCTTCATCTTGCTGGTGTGACAGTCCTTGAAGATTTCCACAACATTTGGTTCAGGTACTTTTTGGTCCTTGCGGGCTTTCCTCAGCATTTGGAACAATTAAATATAGATCTGATAATATGGTACAGCGAAAAGAGTGAAACAGCAGCTAATTATAAGAGCCTCGCAGTGTGCAATATAGCTACGCGATCCTGTCATCTGTTGGAATTTCACTTTCATACGGTTGGCCTTATTCTTTGAACAGTTCACCTACAAGAACATAGATTTGTGAGGTACATGCGTAAATAGGACTTCAACATGTGATCTAATCACATATATATAATGTACCTGATACTTTGGATCAGACCAGTGTTTAACGAGGCCTCTCCAGTCTTCGTCCGTTATATTTTGCACTGGAGATGTTTGGATAAGTTCACTATTAGCCTTGCCTTCAAAGTGAATTTTCCTCAAGTTATACCGATACTATCGTAGAGAAGACTTCAAAACATGGGTGCAAGCTTGTCTGGTTGCATCATCTTGGCTATCCAACTTGAACCTCGTCTGTTGAAAATTATGGGAGTCTCATTATCAGCAACCTAGAAAGTATGGGACAGAGCAAGACGGTATTACTAGTTTCCATACATAACCATACTTACAGATAAATGGTCGAGGAAGGTGTTGAACTGGGTTTCGTCTTTGTCATTCCTGCACTGAATCCATGTTGGGGGGATACATACATGACACCTAACTGTTGGGGAACGTAGCAGAAATTCAAAATTTTCCTACGTGTCACCAAGATCTATCTATGGAGAAACTAGCAACGAGGGAAGGAGAGTGCATCTACATACCCTTGTAGATCGCTAAGCCGAAGCGTTCAAGAGAACGGGGTTGAAGGACTCATACTGTCGTGATCCAAATCACGGAGATCCTAGTGCCGAGCAGACGACACCTCCGCGTTCAACACACGTACAGCCCGGTGACGTCTCCCACGCCTTGATCCAGCAAGGAGAGAGGGAGAGGTTGAGGAAGACTCCATCCAGCAGCAGCACAACGGCATGGTGGTGATGGAGGAGCGTGGCAATCCTGCAGGGCTTCGCCAAGCACCACGGGAGAGGAGGAGGAGGAGAGGCAGGGCTGCACCAAGAGAGGAGAAGTTCTCATGTGTGTTGGGCAGCCCAAAACCTCAAGTATATATAGGGGGAAAGGGGGGCTGCGCCACCTTTAGGGTTTCCCACCCCAAGGAGTGCGGCCAGCCCTAGATGGGACTTGGGGGGCGGCCAAGAGGGGGAGGAGTGCCTCCCAAGTCAAGTGGAGGCCCTCCCCCTTAGGGTTTCCCCCTTCCCATGCGCATGGGCCTTGGGGGGGCTGGTGCCCTTGGCCCATTATGGCTAGGGCGCCCCTCTACAGCCCATGCTACTGTATTGGACGTGGTGGAACAATTTCTGGACCTCCGGACCCCTCCGGAATCCTCCGGAACCTTCTGGAAGCTTCCGGGTACAATACCGAAAAACCCCGAACTTTTTCCGGAACCCGAACAACAACTTTCCATATATAAATCTTTACCTCCGGACCATTCCGGAACTCCTCGTGACGTCCGAAATCTCATCCGGGACTCCGAACAACATTCGTGTAACGCCCCCGATGCGACTATATCTCCCACGTGTCGAGGCACGACTTAGAGGCATAACCGCATTGAAAGCAATGTCGCAAGTGAGGTAATCTTCACACAACCCATGTAAAAATTAAGGGAAAGATACATAGTTGGCTTACAGTCGCCACTTCACACAATACATAAATAAACATTCATCATACAGAGTACACTCAAGGTCCGACTACGGAACCAAAATAAAGAAGATACCCCAAATGCTAACACAGATCCCCGAATCGTCCCAACTGGGCACCACTACTGATCATCTGGAAAAGACACATAGTAACGACCACGTTCCTCGTCGAACTCCCACTTGAGCTCGGTGGAATCACCTGCACTGGCATCGTCGGAACCTGCAACTGTTTTGGAAGTATCTGTGAGTCACGGGGACTCAGCAATCTCACACCCGCGAGATCAAGACTATTTAAGCTAATAGGAAGGACAAGGTAGTAAAATGGAGCTGCAGCAAGCGACTAGCATTTATGGTGGCTACATCGCAAAAGAGAGCGAGAAGAGAAGCAAAGCACGGTCGTGAAACTAGTAGTGATCAAGAAGTGATCCTGTACTACTTACGTCAGACATAACTCCAACACCGTGTTCACTTCCCGGACTCCGACGAGAAGAGACCATCACGGTTACACACGCGCGTTGATGTGTATTTTATTGAGATCAACTTTGGGTTTTCTACAACGGACATTAACAAATTCCCATCGCCTCATAACATGGGCACGGCTTTGAAAGATATTACCTGCGGGGTGTCCCAACAGCCCATTATAAGCTCTCACGGTCAGCGAAGGATATTCCTTCTACTGGGAAGACCGATCAATCTCGAATTCCGGACTACAAGACATTTCGACAGCAATAAAACAAGACCAGCAAAGCCGCCCGATTGTGCCGACAAATCCCGATAGGAGCTGCACATATCTCGTTCTCGAGGCACATCCGGATGAGACATCCTCTGAGTAAAACCAAGCCTCGAGTTTCCCGTGGTGGCCCCATGATCTACTCGTTTGGGCCAGCACTCGAAGGAGCATTGGTCGGGGGGTTAAAATAAAGATGACCCTCGGGCTCGCGAAAGCAGGGGAAAAAGGCTTAGGTGGCAAATGGTAAAACCAAAGTTGGGCTTCTTTGGACGAGTCTTATTCAAAGCGAACTGTCAAGGGGTCCCATAAATCACCCAACCGTGTAAGGAACGCAAAATCAAGGAACATAACACGGTATGGCGGAAACTAGGGTGGCAAGAGTGGAACAAAACACGGGCATAAGGCCGAGCCTTCCACCCTTTACCAAGTATATAGATGTGTTAAACATAGCAGATATATTTATATATATTGTGATATCCCCAACAAGTAAACATGTTCCAACAAGGAACAACAATTCCATGTTCAACAAGGAACGAACTTCACTTCACCGCAACTAGCAGCGCTATAAGAGGGCTGAGCAAAGCGGTAACATAGCCAAACAACGGTTTGCTAGGAAAAGGATGGTTAGGGCTGACATGGCAATGTGGGTGGCATGATATAGCAAGTGGTAGGCATCGCAGCATAGGCATAGCAAAAGAGCGAGCAGCTAGCATAGCAAAGATAGAAGTGATTTCGAGGGTATGGTCATCTTGCTCGCAATGTTCTCGAGTTGTCGAAAGCTTGATCCTCGGCGTTCTCAACAGGCTCCTCGTTCACGTACTCGTCTCCGGCTCTACCCAAAGCAACAACACAAACAAAGGAACCACAATAAATCACGGTGCAATGCACAATCAACATGATGCAAAACATGGCATGATATGCATGATGAGATATGCAATGCTTATGTGCACTCGGAAGGAAAATGATGAACCAGGCATCAACTTGGCAAACCAAGCATGCCACTGGAAAGATGAGATGATTTCGGTTGAAATCGATATAAAGATCACCGGAATCGGATGCACGGTTTGCAAATGGCAAGCAAAACAAGAATGGCGCAAATCTGCCATTAACAGCATGATGCCACTTTGCAAGCAACAAATAATTAAGCTACTGCACCCAAACGTAACAACAAAGCACATGGCAGTGATCTACACATGATGCTCGACAAAAGATGAGCACTGAGCTACGGCTAGTTCACATCATAACATGTTCAAACAAGCATGGCAAAAGTGCTCAAAGTAACAGTCTGGACATGGCAAAAACAGTAACAGGTTGCAATGTTCAGAGCATCAAAACTACATGCTACAGGAACTTAAAATAGCAAAACAAGGCATGGCATGAATCTACTCAAAGCCTAGAACAAAAGTCCCTTACTGACCATAAGCCAAAAAGGACTAGAAAATATAGTAACACCCATGTCAATATTGAAAGTCTCGTTAACAGATTCAGCAACTTGACATGTCAAAAACTGATAACGAGATGGCATGTTAACAAGCTCAATGCACTCACTACAGAGCCTCAAATGATAAACTAAGCATACATACATCAAGAAGACATGACATAGAAGACAAACATGGCAAGAACAATTACATAGCATATATGGATCAACCACAACAAGCTAGGCAAAATTGAATAACACGTATACAATCTGCCGGGAAACATTTGATAGCAAAAGTAGAGCTCGATTGACTCAAGCTATGGCATCCCATAATTGCAAACAAAGGCATGGATGGATAGAGCAAGTCATGCTTTACAAAACACCCTTACTGAAGTATCTCAAAATATGCATAGATCTCTCGGTATCATCCAGCAAACATGGCATCAAAATCAGCTAAAACAGGGCTGAAATCAGCAACATTAGGACACCTACTTTGCATGCTTGTGCTAGTCACCACATAGATCACAAAAATACATGGCATACACCCCTGGAAATATGACATGGCATTTAACAAAACTCATGTAGGAATCAAATTCATAGGGTGCACATATTAATCATAGCAAAAATAACAAAAGTGCAACTCCTGATAAAAATCAGAAACTATCAGCACATTGCACTCTTCCAACAGCATTTCGGGCGTCAAGATGAGCTCAAATGAAAATGATGCAATGGAATGAAATGATCTACTCTTCGAGACGAACATTTTGACATATTATACGCGAAAAATGGACCTACGGATGCGAAGATATAGCATGTTGAAAAATGCACGAAATAACGAAGAACTAGGGACTTAGAGAAAAAGAGAGGGAGAAGAGGTCAACGCGCGCTGCTCCCGAGGTTGGATCGGCCTCGACGGATCGGGGCTGGGCTGCTCGCCGGGAAGGAGCTCAGTGGCTCGGTGGGCCTTGTGCGGGAGGAGGAAGGTCGCCGTGGGCGGATCCGTGAGGCCGGGCGGGCGCGAGACAATGGGCGCGTGGGCCGGGAGGGGCCGGGCGGCGGCGCCGGTCGGCGGGCGGCGGCGAAGCTCGCCAGGAAGGCCGGGAGGCGGCGGCGGCGCCCTGGGCGGCGGGCGGGAGGCGGGGGGCAGGCGTGGTGTGGCGACCGGGGCATGGGGCGGATCTGGGCGAAGCGGGCCGGGCGGGCGGCGATGGGGCGCCGGGTGGCGGACGTGGCGCCCACGATTGGCTGGCGGTGGCGGGCGGACGCGTCCCGCTCGCCGGACGTGTCGGCGGCGCGGAGGAGGAAGCTGCTAGGGTTAGGGGTGGAATGATCCGGATTTGGGGAGGTTTGCTTAAATAGGCATAGAGGGAGCTAGGAGAGTCCAAAAGAGGTGTAGTTTTCGCCCACACGATCGTGATCGAACGACGGAGAGCACGGAGGTGACTTAGATGGGTTATTGGGCTGTTTTGGAGGGGTGTTGGGCTGCAACTTAAAAGAGGCCTTTGCGAAGGTGCAGTTAACCGTTGGAGTACCAAACGAGCTCCAAATGACCCGAAACTTGACCGGTGATCTCCGGGTGTTATACCAAGGCCACTAGACAAACCTCGGTCCATTTCGAGACGGTTTAATACCCGCACCGGAAAAACGCAAAAGGGACCGCCGGGGGAGATAGGAGTGCCGGATTGCAAAACGGACAACGGGAAAAATGCTCGGAATCATGAGACGAACACGTATGCAAATGCGATGCACATGATGACATAATATAAAATGCATGACACGGACAAAATGCAAAAAGAGGAAAAACCCAACCACGGAGGGAATATCATATATCAATGCCGAAAATGGCAAGAGTCGGAGTTACAAATATGGAAAGTTACTTCGGGGTGTTACAACACTCCACCACTACAAGAGGATCTCGTCCGAGATCTAGGACTGAAAGAACTCCGGATACTCGAGCGGAGGTGATCCTCGCGCTCGGTAGCTTCTCGGTCGGAATGGTGTGACCACTTCACTTTCAGAATTTGATTGACTTGTTGCGAGTCTTGCGCTCGGTTTCTTCAAGAATAGCAGCGGGTGCTCATGATAAGAGATCTTGTTGAAGGTCAATCTCTTGAAGTTGATAGTGCGTTCAGAGTCTTGAAGCACTTGCGAAGCTGTGACACGTGAAACACATCGTGCACGTTTGCAAAGTTGGATGGAAGCTCAAGTTGATAGGCGAGATCGCCTCTTTTCCCAATGATCTTGAAAGGACCCACGTATCTAGGGGCAAGCTTCCTTTGATACCGAGCGGCAGTGCCTTTCATTGAGAGACGCGGAGGTAGACATGGTCTCCGATTTCAAAAGTCACATCACGGTGCTTATCATCATAATAGCTCTTACGGCGCGATTTGCGGCTTTGAGATTCTCACGAATGACCTTGCACATCTCTTACATACGTGATCAAGTCATTGCCAAGAAGTTGGCGTTCACTGTCTCGAGACCAATTGAGAGGAGTCGGCACTTTCGCCATAGAAATTTCGAATGGGGCCTTGCCGAACTCGCTTGGAAGCTGTTGTTGTAAGAGAACTTCGGCATATGGAAGACAATCTTCCCACTTCATACGAAAGAAATGACACAAGCCACGAGCATATCTTCAAGGATTTGATTAACTCGCTCAACTTGGCCACTTGTTTGAGGATGGAAAGCTGTCTTTGAAAGCGAATGTTAGTGCCCATGGCCTTACGAAAAGACTCCCGAACTTGGAGGTAAAGATGCTGCCACGGTGCAGAAGAGATCACTTGTGGAATGCCGTGCAAGGAGACAATCTGGAGGTGTATAGCTCGCCAACCGAGCTGCAGTGATGGATTCTTTGATAGGAAGAAAATGAGCCACTTTAGTAAGCTTGTCAATGACAACGAAGATAGCATCATTTCCACGCTTGGACTTTGGAAAGCCGATCCACGAAGTCCATTTCAATATGATCAAACTTCCATTCAGGAATAGCAAGAGGTTGGAGGAGACCAGCTGGTCTTTGGTGTTACCTTTCACTCTTCTGCAGACATCACATTCATTCACGAATTGAGCAATTTCTCGCTTCATTCGAGTCCACCAATATGATTGCTTGAGGTCATGGTACATCTTCGTACTTCGGGATGAATGGATAGAAGCGAATTGTGAGCCTCGTTCATAATGACTTTTCGTAGATCACCCTTAGGAACCACAATCCGGTCCTCAAAGAACAGAGTGTCTTTGTCATCAACGCGGAAGCACTTGTACTTGGAAATGCCCTTGTCAATACCACGTTTCACTTTCTTCACCATGGCATCCAGAAGTTGAGCCTCATGAATCTGATCTTCCAAAGTAGGAGAGACTATGAGGTTGGCAAGAAAGCCTTGAGGAACAACTTGAAGATTCAGCTTGCGGAAAGATTCACAGAGATCCGGTGAAAGGGCTTGAGGATTAGGCATTGCGATAAGCTTTCTGCTCAAAGCATCTGCAATGACATTGGCTTTGCGGAGTATACTCAATACTTGGGTTGTACTCTTGAATCATTTCGACCCATCGAGTCTGCACTGAGGTTGAGGTTGGGCTGAGTGAAGATGTACTTGAGACTCTTGTGATCGGTGAAAATGTCCACTTTCCTTCCCAACAAGAGATGTCTCCACGTAATCAATGCATGGACAACTGCCGCCAACTCAAGATCGTGAGTGGGGTAGTTCTTCTCGTTGGGCTTCAAGCTGGCGAGAGGTATAAGCCACAACTCTCTTCTCTTGCATTAACACAGCACGAGACCTTGAAGAGAAGCATCACGAGAAAACTTCATATGGCTTGGATTCATCGGGAGGAGTCAAGGCAGGGAGCTGTGACGAGTTTCTCTTTGAGGGTATTGAAAGCAACGTCACACTCGGGAGACGGACATACTTCACTGCTTACGGAGAAGGTTGGAAAGAGGCTTTGCAATCTTGGAGAAGTTCTCAACGAATCTTGACAATAGCTTGCAAGACCAAGAAAGCTCTGGAGCTGCTTGACATTACGAGGAGGTTCCCAATTCACAATTGCGGACACCTTCTCGGGATCAACAGCGATGCCCTTGGCAGAGATGATATGACCAAGATAAAGCACTTCATCAAGCCAGAATTCACATTTGGAGAACTTAGCATAGAATTGGTACTCTCTGAGCTTGTCTAGCACCAATCGCAAATGTTTGGCATGATCCTTCTTATTCTTGGAGAAGACCAAAATATCATCAAGATAGACCAAGGCGAATTCATTGGTGTAAGGGTTGAATATGAAGTTCATCATCCGAGAGAAAGTTGGAGGAGCATTGACAAGGCGAAAGACATGACGGTATATTCATAAGAACCAAAGCTTGTTACGAATCTTTGTCTTGGGAATATCTTGTTCACGAATCGAATCTGATGATACCCCATCTGAAGGTCAAGCTTAGAGAACACCGTAGCACCTTTGAGTTGCTCGAAAAGCTCATTGATGTTGGGAAGTGGATACTTGTTCTTGATTGTCTTCTTATTCAATGGGCGGTGTCGGCGCAAAGTCCGTCCGTGCCATCCTTCTTCGGACAAAAGAACACCACAACCCCAAGGAGATGAACTCGATGCGATCAAACCAGACGCTCTTGTTCATCGAGCTGCTTCTTCAATTCCTTCAGCTCATCAGGTCCAAGCTTGTATGGGCGCTTGCAAGCGGGTTGATGCGGGCTCAAGATCGATAACGAACTCAAGCGGCGATGAGGAGGCATACCGGAAGCTCTTACGGAAAGACATCTTGGTACTCACAAGCGATTGGAATCGAGAGATGGCATTCAATTCGCCCTTCTCATTGAGAGAAAACAACCGAATGGTTTCATCACGAGAGGCATAAATGATCACATCATTAGAAGAATGAGTCAATTGAATTTCCACAGCAGCACAATCAATTTGAGCTTTGTCTTTGATAAAGCCGATCCATTCGAGAATAAGATCAATATCCGAGTCGCCAAGAACAATTGGTTTAGCCAAAAACCTATAATCGCCCATCTTGATAGAAACATCCGGGACATAATTATTAGCTGTCATATGCTTACCGGGGACACAATTGATAAGGAACTAGGCAACTCTTGATAACCAATTCATGCTTAGATGCAAATGGTCTTGAGATGAAACAATGCGATGCACCGGTATCAAATAAGACTTTTGCGGGAATATCATTAAGCGAGAGATTACCCATTATCACATCGAAGATTCCTCTGCTTGAGCTGCATTCATCATATTGACC
This sequence comes from Aegilops longissima, assembly GCA_021605205.1. Lineage (NCBI taxonomy): Eukaryota > Viridiplantae > Streptophyta > Magnoliopsida > Poales > Poaceae > Aegilops > Aegilops longissima. Next base: position 171,335,492 of record CM038676.1, read on the forward strand.
TTGGCATGATTTGGATTATGCTTGACCTTTGCATTGCTGGAAGATTTCACGGAGGAGGAGGCGGAAGGCGCCTCTGGTTGAAGCACTTGTTAGCATAGTGACCCTTCTGCGACACTTGTTGCAAGTGACCTCGAGAGAGCGGACGGTGGTAAGGAGCACTTGACCTTGGAGCTTGAGATTTAGACTTGTTACGATAGCTTGGGTTGGGTGGGTGGGAAGATCCACAGCCACCTGAGTTCTTCTTTGGTAAAGGCCGGAACGGAGGAGGGGCAGGTAAAACTTCTGCTGCTTGGCTGCCACTTGAGAGGACGAGGAGGACTGAGCTGCATCCCGATTCTCTTCTTAGAAGCCTCGCATTTGAGCTGTGCCGCTTCTTGCTTGAGTGCCATGTTGTAGAAATCATCATACTTATCTGGCTCAAACAGCACAAGAGGTAATTGCAGATCTTCTCTCGGACCACCTCCGAAGGCGATAGATCATACTCCTTTCATCAGTACGTCTTGCTTAGCAAAGCGAGCGAGCTTCGGAACTGGATATTGTATTGATAGAGCAGACATGGTGCCTTGCTTGAGATTGCGGAACTCCTCACGCTTGCTCTCAACAACACTCTTCGGAATGTGATGAGCTCGGAAATCACGGCGGAACTCATCCCAGGTAATGACACGACCTCCTCTGGAATCTTTGTATTGCTGGAACCACTCAGCAGCTTGATCCTTGAGTTGAAGCGATGCAAACTTGACAAAGTCCTCGTGTCCGACATTGCTACTGATCAAAGTGCTTGCAGATGTCCACTAACCAATCATCAGCGTCTGTTGCCTCAACACAGAAACTGAAAGACTTCGGCTGATTAGCGAGGAACTGACTGAGAGTAGCAAAGTGTGGCTGATTGTTGCCTTGACCTTGATTGCCTTGATTGCCTTGATTGCCTTGCCCCTGAGTGCGTTCTTGCAAGAGCTGCAAAATCATCTGAGCATTGGCATTGGTGGCTGCCATGATAGCTTGCCGGGCCTCCGGAGGCGGAGGTGGAGGTGGAGGTGGAGGATTCGTGATCCCCATCATTGCGATCCAGATTGAGCCAGCGTTGGCGGAGCCATCTGAAGAGGGTGACATCCGTTAGTCCTTTGATAGACAAATGATAAGTAGAATCAGCGGATAGAAATTGCAACATATAGTCTTCACAATAAACATTGAACAAGAATGAGCGAATGAATTCAAAGTTAATCATCACACGTCCAATAAAGTGAGAAGCCACTTAGATAAGGATATGGAAACAACATCATCTTAGAAACAAATCGAATAACACAACTGAAAACAAAAGGTTGACTGCTAGAATGAGCGGAACAAACACATGATAGAGATTTACGCCCAAAGTGTTCGTGGTGGGGCCCACACGGACACGACGTATATCGGACGTCACGAATGACTAACAAGGCGTCCCGAATCAGCATAGCCAAGGATTCTTTAAGGCGTCTCGCGACCATTTGTAAATCGACCGTGAATGGGCGGACCACTAGAGCGTTGAACCCCAATCTCAAATCATACATCGCCGGAAAGAATATCCCGTAAGCTACTAGAATTCCCACCTATAAACTCCGAAACTTTCGGTTATGCAATCTGGTGTTGGGGATACAGGGGACACAAAATATATCACCCAAACTAACAATACCTAGATCCATTGTATCCATCCGTCAACACATAACCAAGAAATCCTCGGAAATCGTGTACCTCGACCTTGAAAAACATCCGTTATGCAAGTCATGGCAATACTCCCTTTTCGCCACACTCTTTGGGCTATCGGGGTTATCTCACCAACAACTGCACAAAAGAGATTTCGATGTCGGCAAAACTCAGTATTCGAGCGCAGCGATAAAATTGTGGCGACAACACCTCGGAGCTCAACTCCCGGGACACCGCCACAACCCCTAAATGTCGGGAGGCACCAAGAACAATGTTCTCGTCACAAAACCATCGAACGATTCCAAGATACCCACGTGATCCTAAAAAAAATTTTAGTGAAATTTGAGGAGAGAAGAGTCAAAACTCTCGTCGGGATACCTCACCGAGGCGACGAAGGGACTGGGAAGTAAAAGAATCCTACTCTCCGATATATATAATCCTAAGACTCAAAACATTTTCCATTCTAGACTCAACAACGGCAGCAAACAATCAAGTAGGGGCTCCTAAGTCGGGAAGGCTCGATTACCAACTTATAGCGCCCGATGCGACTATATCTCCCACGTGTCGAGGCACGACTTAGAGGCATAACCGCATTGAAAGCAATGTCGCAAGTGAGGTAATCTTCACACAACCCATGTAAAAATTAAGGAAAGATACATAGTTGGCTTACGATGCCACTTCACACAATACATAAATAAACATTCATCATTGAGTACACTCAAGGTCCGACTACGGAACCAAAATAAAGAAGATACCCCAAATGCTAACACAGATCCCGAATCGTCCCAACTGGGCACCACTCTGATCATCTGGAAAAGACACATAGTAACGACCACGTTCCTCGTCGAACTCCCACTTGAGCTCGGTGGAATCACCTGCACCGCATCGTCGGAACTGCAACTGTTTTGGAAGTATCTGTGAGTCACGGGACTCAGCAATCTCACCAGCGAGATCAAGACTATTTAAGCTAATAGGAAGGACAAGGTAGTAAAATGGAGCTGCAGCAAGCGACTAGCATTTATGGTGGCTACATCGCAAAAGAGAGCGAGAAGAGAAGCAAAGCACGGTCGTGAAACTAGTAGTGATCAAGAAGTGATCTGAACTACTTACGTCGGACATAACTCCAACACCGTGTTCACTTCCGGACTCCGAGAAGAGACCATCACGGTTACACACGCGTTGATGTGTATTTTATTGAGATCAACTTTGGGTTTTCTACAACGGACATTAACAAATTCCCATCTGCCTCATAACCGCGGGCACGGCTTTGAAAGATATTACCTGCGGGGTGTCCCAACAGCCCATTATAAGCTCTCACGGTCAACGAAGGATATTCCTTCTACTGGGAAGACCCGATCAATCTCGAATTCCGGACTACAAGACATTTCGACAGCAATAAAACAAGACCAGCAAAGCCGCCCGATTGTGCCGACAAATCCCGATAGGAGCTGCACATATCTTGTTCTCAGGGCACATCCGGATGAGACATCCTACGAGTAAAACCAAGCCTCGAGTTTCCCGTGGTGGCCCCATGATCTACTCGTTCGGGCCAGCACTCGAAGGAGCACTGGTCGGGGGGTTAAAATAAAGATGACCCTCGGGCTCGCGAAAACCGGGGAAAAAGGCTTAGGTGGCAAATGGTAAAACCAAAGTTGGGCTTCTGGACGAGTCTTATTCAAAGCGAACTGTCAAGGGGGTCCCATAAATCACCCAACCGTGTAAGGAACGCAAAATCAAGGAACATAACACCGGTATGACGGAAACTAGGGTGGCAAGAGTGGAACAAAACACCAGGCATAAGGCCGAGCCTTCCACCCTTTACCAAGTATATAGATGTGTTAAACATAGCAGATATATTTATATATATTGTGATATCCCCAACAAGTAAACATGTTCCAACAAGGAACAACAATTCCATGTTCCAACAAGGAACGAACTTCAGCTTCACCTGCAACTAGCAACGCTATAAGAGGGCTGAGCAAAGCGGTAACATAGCCAAACAACGGTTTGCTAGGAAAAGGATGGTTAGGGGCTGACATGGCAATGTGGGTGGCATGATATAGCAAGTGGTAGTCATCGTAGCATAGGCATAGCAAAAGAGCGAGCAGCTAGCATAGCAAAGATAGAAGTGATTTCGAGGGTATGGTCATCTTGCCTGCAATGTTCTCAGAGTTGTCGAAAGCTTGATCCTCGAAAGCGTTCTCAACAGGCTCCTCGTTCACGTAATCGTCTCCCGGCTCTACCCAAAGCAACAACACAAACAAAGGAACCACAATAAATCACGGTGCAATGCACAATCAACATGATGCAAAACATGGCATGATATGCATGATGAGATATGCAATGCTTATGTGCACTCCGGAAGGAAAATGATGAACCAGGCATCAACTTGGCAAACCAAGCATGCCACTGGAAAGATGAGATGATTTCGGTTGAAATCGATATAAAGATCACCGGAATCGGATGCACGGTTTGCAAATGGCAAGCAAAACAAAAATGGCGCAAATCTGCCATTAACAACATGATGCCACTTTGCAAGCAACAAATAATTAAGCTACTGCACCCAAACGTAACAACAAAGCACATGGCAGTGATCTACACATGATGCTCGACAAAAGATGAGCACTGAGCTACGGCTAGTTCACATCATAACATGTTCAAACAAGCATGGCAAAAGTGCTCAAAGTAACAGGCTGGACATGGCAAAAACAGTAACAGGTTGCAATGTTCAGAGCATCAAAACTACATACTACAGGAACTTAAAATAGCAAAACAAGGCATGGCATGAATCTACTCAAAGCCTAGAACAAAAGTCCCTTACTGACCATAAGCCAAAAAGGACTAGAAAATATAGTAACACCCATGTCAATATTGAAAGTCTAGTTAACAGATTCAGCAACTTGACATGTCAAAACTGATAACGAGATGGCATGTTAACAAGCTCAATGCACTCACTACAGAGCCTCAAATGATAAACTAAGCATACATACATCAAGAAGACATGACATAGAAGACAAACATGGCAAGAACAATTACATAGCATATATGGATCAACCACAACAAGCTAGGCAAAATTGAATAACACGTATACAATCTGCCGGGAAACATTTGATAGCAAAAGTAGAGCTCGATTGACTCAAGCTATGGCATCCCATAATTGCAAACAAAGGCATGGATGGATAGAGCAAGTCATGCTTTACAAAACACCCTTACTGAAGTATCTCAAAATATGCATAGATCTCTCGGTATCATCCAGCAAACATGGCATCAAAATCAGCTAAAACAGGGCTGAAATCAGCAACATTAGGACACCTACTTTGCATGCTTGTGCTAGTCACCACATAGATCACAAAAATACATGGCATACACCCCTGGAAAGATGACATGGCATTTAACAAAACTCATGTAGGAATCAAATTCATAGGGTGCACATATTAATCATAGCAAAAATAACAAAAGTGCAACTCCTGATAAAAATCAGAAACTATCAGCACATTGCACTCTTCCAACAGCATTTCGGGCATCAAGATGAGCTCAAATGAAAATTATGCAATGGAATGAACTGATCTACTCTTCGAGACGAACATTTTGACATATTATACGCGAAAAATGGACCTACGGATGCGAAGATATAGCATGTTGAAAATGCGAAATAACGAAGAACTAGGGACTTAGAGAAAAGAGAGGAGAAGAGGTCGGCCGGTGGCGGCTCCCCGAGGTTGGATCGGGCCTCGACCGGATCGGGCGCGGGCTGCTCGCTGGGAAGGAGCTCCGCGGGCTCGGTGGACGCTTGGCGGGAGGAGGAAGGTCGCCGGCGGGCGGATCCGGCGGCCAGGCCGGGCGCGACGAGGCCGGGCGCGGCCAGGGGGGAGGGCAGGCCGGCGGGCCGGGGGCGGCGGGCGGCGAAGCTCGCTGGAAGGCTGGAGGCGGCGGCGGCGGCCTTTCGGCGGGCGGCGGCCGGGAGGCGGGCGCATGGGGGCGTGGGCGACTGGACCCATGGGGGCGGATCTGGGCCAGCGGGCGGGCGGGCGGCGATGTGGGCGCCCGGTGGTGACGTGGCGCCCACGATTGGCCGGGCGGTGGCGGGCGGACGCGTCCGGCTCGCCCGGACGTGTCGGCGGCGCGTGAGGGCGAAACTGCTAGGGTTAGGGTGGAATGATCCGGATTTGGGGAGGTTTGCTTAAATAGGCATAGAGGAGCTAGGAGAGTCCAAAAGAGGTGTAGTTTTCGCCACACGATCGTGATCGAGCAGACGGAGAGCACGGAGGTGACTTAGATGGGTTATTGGGCTGTTTTGGAGGGTGTTGGGCTGCAACTTAAAAGAGGCCTTTTTGAAGGTGCGGTTAACCGTTGGAGTACCAAACGAGCTCCAAATGACCGAAACTTGACCGGTGATCTCCGGTGTTATACCAAGGCCACTAGACAAACCTCGGTCCATTTCGAGACGGTTTAATACCCGCACGGAAAACGCAAAAGGACCGCCGGGGAGATAGGAGTGCCGGATTGCAAAAGCGGACAACGGGAAAAATGCTCGGAATCATGAGGCGAACACGTATGCAAATGCGATGCACATGATGACATAATATAAAATGCATGACACGGACAAAATGCAAAAAGAGGAAAAACCCAACCACGGAGGGAATATCATATATCAATGCCGAAAATGGCAAGAGTCGGAGTTACAAATATGGAAAGTTACTTCCGGGGTGTTACAATTCGGTAACCACATACAAACTTCCTTTATAACCCTAGCGTCATCGAACCTTAAGTGTGTAGACCCTACGGGTTCGGGAGACATGTAGACATGACCGAGACGTTCTCCGGTCAATAACCAACAGCGGGATCTGGATACCCATGTTGGCTCCCACATGTTCCACGATGATCTCATCGGATGAACCACGATGTCAAGGACTCAATCGATCCCGTATACAATTCCCTTTGTCTAGCGGTATTGTACTTGCCCGAGATTCGATCGTCGGTATCCTATACCTTGTTCAGTCTCGTTACCGGCAAGTCTCTTTACTCGTTCCGTAACACATCATCCCGTGATCAACCCCTTGGTCACATTGTGCACATTATGATGATGTCCTACCGAGTGGGCCCAGAGATACCTTTCCGTTTACACGGAGTGACAAATCCCAGTCTCGATTCGTGCCAACCCAACAGACACTTTCGGAGATACTTGTAGTGCACCTTTATAGTCACCCAGTTACGTTGTGACATTTGGTACACCCAACCTACGGTATCCGGGAGTTGCACAATCTCATGGTCTAAGGAAATGATACTTGACATTAGAAAAGCTTTAGCATACGAACTACGATCTTTGTGCTAGGCTTAGGATTGGGTCTTGTCCATCACATCATTCTCCTAATGATGTGATCCCGTTATCAATGACATCCAATGTCCATGGTCAGGAAACCGTAACCATCTATTGATCAACGAGCTAGTCAACTAGAGGCTTACTAGGGACATGGTGTTGTCTATGTACCCACACATGTATCTGAGTTTCCTGTCAATACAATTATAGCATGGATAATAAACGATTATCATGAACAAAGAAATATAATAATATCTTATTTATTATTGCCTCTAGGGCATATTTCCAACAGTCTCCCACTTGCACTAGAGTCAATAATCTAGTTCACATCGCCATGTGATTAACACTCACAGGTCACATCGCCATGTGACCAACATCCAAAGAGTTTACTAGTGTCATTAAACTAGTTCACATCATCATGTGATTAAGACTCAATGAGTTCTGGGGTTTGATCATGTTTTGCTTGTGAGAGAGGTTTTAGTCAGCGGTGCAGAACATTCAGATCCGTATGTACTTCATAATTCTACATGTCATATTGTAAATGTTGCTTCCACGCCCACTTGAAGCTATTCCAAATGGTTGCTCCACTATACGTATCCGGTTTGCTACTCGAGTCACTCGGATAGGTGTTAAAGCTTACATCGGCGTAACCCTTTATGCGAACTCTTTATCACCTCCATAATCGAGAAACATATCCTTATTCCTCTAAGGATAATTTTGACCGCTATCTGGTGATCCACTCCTTGATCACCTTTGTACCCTCTTGCCGACATGTGGCAAGGCACACATCAGTCGGTACTTAGCATAGCATCTTGTAGAGCCTATGTCTAAAGCATAGGGGCGACCTTAAATCCTTTCTCTCTTTTCTGCAGTGGTCGAGCTTTAAGTCTTAACTTCATACCTTACATCTCAGACAAGAACTCCTTCTTTGACTGATCCATCTTGAACACCTTCAAGATCATGTCAAGGTATGTGCTCATTTGAAAGTATTATTAAGCATTTTGATCTATCCTTATAGATCTCGATGCTCAATGTTCAAGTAGCTTAATCCAGGTTTTCTATTGAAAAACATTTTTCAAACAACCCTATATGCTTTACAGAAAATTCTACATCATTTCTGATCATCAACATGTCAACAACATATACTCATCAGAAATTCTATAGTGCTCCCACTCACTTCTTTGGAAATACAAGTTTCTCATAAACTTTGTATAAACCCAAAATCTTTGATCATCTCATCAAAGCGCACATTCCAACTCCGAGATGCTTACTCCGGTCCTTAGAAGGATCATTTGGAGCCAGCATAACTTTTAGCATCCTTAGGATCGACAAAAACTTTCTGATTGTATCACATACAACCTTTCCTTACGAAGACTGGTAAGGAAACTTGTTTTGACATCCATCTGCCAGATTTCATAAATGCAGCTAATGCTAATATGATTCCGACGGACTTAAGCATTGCTACGGATGAGAAAATCTCATCATAGTCAACTCCTTGAACTTGTGAAAAACTCTTCGCCACAAGTCGAGCTTCATAGACGGTGACATTACCGTCCACGTCCGTCTTCTTCTTAAAGATCCATTAATTTCAATGGCTTGCCGATCATCGGGCAAGTCCACCAAAGTCCATGCTTTGTTATGACACATGGATCCTATCTCGGATTTCATGGCTTCTAACCATTTGTCGGAATTTGGGCCCACCATCGCTTCTCCATAGCTCGTAGGTTCATTGTTGTCTAGCAACATGACCTTCAAGACAGGATCACGGTACCACTCTGAAGCAGTCCGCATCCTTGTCACCCTACGAGGTACGGTAGTGACTTGATCCAAAACTTCATGATCACTATCATAAGCTTCGACTTCAATTGGTGGAGGTGCCACAGGAATAACTTCCTGTGCCCTGCTACACACTAGTTGAAGTGACGGTTCAATAACCTCATCAAGTCTCCACCATCCTCCCACTCAACTTTTTGAGACAAACTTTTCCTCGAGAAAGGACCCGATTCAAGAAACAATCCCTATTGATTCCGGATCTGAATTAGGAGGTATACCCAACTGTTTTGGGTGTCCTATGAAGATGCATTTTGTCCGCTTTGGGTTCGAGCTTATCAACCTGAAACTTTTCCACATAAGCGTCACAGCCCCAAACTTTTAAGAAACGACAACTTAGGTTTCTCCAAACCATAGTTCAAACGGTGTCGTCTCAACGGAATTACGTGGTGCCCTATTAAAGTGAGTGCGGTTGTCTCTAATGCCTAACCCATGAACGATAGTGGTAATTCGATAAGAGACATCATGGTACGCACCATATCCAATAGGGTGAGACTATGATGTTCGGACACACCATCACGCTATGGTGTTCCAGGCGGTATTAACTGTGAGACAATTTCCACAATGTCTTAATAGCGTGCCAAAGCTCGCAACTCAGATATTCATCTCTATGATCATATCATAGATATTCTATCCTCTTGTCACGAAGATCTTAAACTTCACTCTCAAATTACTTGAACCATTCAATAATTCAGACTTGTGTTTTATCAAGTAAATATACTCAATATCTACTCGAATCATCTGTGAAGTAAGAACATAACGATATTCACTGCATGCCTCAGCACTTCATTGGACTGCACACATCAAAATGTGTTACTTCCAACAAGTTGCTATCTTGTTCCATCTTACTGAAACCGAGGCTTTTCAGTCATCTTGCCCATATGGTTTGATTTGCATATCTCAAGTGATTCAAAATCAAGTGAGTCCAAAAGATCCATCTGCATGGAGTTTCTTCATGCATATACACCAATAGACATGATTCGCATGTCTCAAATTTTTCAAAAACTAGTGAGTCCAAAGATCCATCAACATGGAGCTTCTTCATGCGTTTTATACCAATATGACTTACATGGCAGTGCCACAAGTACGTGGTACTATCATTACTATCTTATATCTTTTGGCATGAAAATGTGTATCACTACGATCGAGATTCAATAAACCATTCCTTTTAGGTGCTAGACCATTGAAGGTTTTATTCAAATTAACAGAGTAACCATTATTCTCCTTAAATGAATAAGCGTATTACGACGAGACATAATCCAATCATGTCTATGCTCAACGCAAACACCAAATGACAATTATTCAGGTTTAATTCTAATCTTGATGGTAGAGGGGCGTGCGATGTTTGATCACATCAAACTTGGAAACACTTCAACACATATCGTCACTCACCTTAGCTAGTCTCCGTTTATTCCGTAGCTCTTTTATTTCGAGTTACTAACACTTAGCAACCGAACCGGTATCTTAATACCCTGGTGCTACTAGGAGTACTAGTAAAGTACACATTAACATAATGTATATCCAATATACTTCTATCGACCTTGCCAACCTTCTTATCTACCAAGTATCTAGGGTAATGCTGCTCCAGTGGTTGTTCCCCTTATTGCAGAAGCACTTAGTCTCGGGTTTGGGTTCAACCTTGGGTTTCTTCACTGGAGCAGCAACTGATTTGCCGTTTCATGAAGTGTCCCTTCTTGCCCTTTGCCTTCTTGAAACTAGTGGTTTCACCAACCATCAAGAATTGATGCTCCTTCTTGATTTCTACTTTCGCGGTGTCAAACAACGCGAATACCTCAAGGATCATCATCTCTATCCTTGATATGTTATAGTTCATCACGAAGCTCTAGCAGCTTGGTGGAAATGACTTTGGAGAAACATCACTATCTCATCTGGAAGATCAACTCCCACTTGGTTCAAGTGATTGTTGCTCTTCAGACAATCTGAGCACAAGCTCAACGATTGAGCTTTTCTCCCTGAGTTTGCAGGCTAAGAAAATGGTCGGAGGTCTTATACCTATTGACGTAGGCACGAGCCTGAAATCCCAATTTCAGCCCTCGAAACATCTCATATGTTCATGACGATCGAAAAACGTCTTTGGTGCCTCAACTCTAAACCGTTTAAGCGAACTATCACGCAGTTATCAAAGCGTGTATGTCCGATGTTCGCAACATCCACAAACGGCGTTTGGGGTTCAACACACGAGCGGTGCATTAAGGACATAAGCTTTCTATTGTCCGCATAATCGCTCATGTCAACTTTCAACTATATTTTCTCTAGGAACATATCTAAACAGTGGAACTAAAGCGCGAGCTTACATAAAATGTCTTTTGACTATGTTCAAGATAATTAAGTTCATCTTATGAACTCCCACTCAGATAGACATCCCTCGGTCATCTAAGTGATTACATGATCCGAGTCAACTAGGCCGTGTCCGATCATCACGTGAGACGGACTAGTCATCATCGGTGAACATCTTCATGTTGATCGTATCTACTATCGACTCATGCTCGACCTTCGGTCTCGTGTTCCGAGGCCATGTCTGCGTACATGCTAGGCTCGTCAAGTTAACCCTAAGTGTTTGGCGTGTGTAAATCTGTCTTACACCCGTTGTATGTGAACGTAAGAATCCATCACACCCGATCATCACGTGGTGCTTAGAAGCGACGAACTTTAGCAGCGGTGCACGCTTAGGGAGAACACTTCTTGAAATTGTTGTAAGGATCATCTTATTTACTACCGTCGTTCTAAGTAAACAAGATGCATAAACATAATAAACATCACATGCAATTATATAGTAGTGACATGATATGGCCAATATCATATAGCTCCATTGATCTCCATCTTCGGGGCTCCATGATCATCATCGTCACCGGCATGACACCATGATCTCCATCATCGTGTCTTCATGAAGTTGTCTCGCCAACTATTACTTCTACTACTATGGCTACTGGTTAGCAATAAAGTAAAGTAATTACATGGCGTTGTTTAATGACACACAGGTCATACAATAAATAAAGACAACTCCTATGGCTCCTGCCGGTTGTCATACTCATCGACATGCAAGTCGTGAATCCTATTACAAGAACATGATCAATCTCATACATCACATATCATTCATCACATTCTTCTTGGCCATATCACATCACATAGCATACCCTGCAAAAACAAGTTAGGCGTCCTCTAATTGTTGTTTGCATGTTTTACGTGGCTGCTATGGGTTTCTAGCAAAACGTTTCTTACCTCATAAAACCACAACGTGATATGCCAATTGCTATTTACCCTTCATAAGGACCCTTTTCATTGAATCTGTTCCGACTAAAGTGGGAGGCGGCACCCGCTAGCCACCTTATGCACCAAGTGCATGTCATCGGTGGAACCTGTCTCACGAAGAGCGTGTAAGGTCGGTCCGGCCGCTTCATCCCACAATACCGTCGAAACAAGATTGGACTAGTAACGGTAAGCATATTGAACAAAATCAACGCCCACAACTACTTTGTGTTCTACTCGTGCAAAGAATCTACGCAATAGACCTAGCTCATGATGCCTTTGTTGGGGAGCGAGCAGAAATTCAAAATTTTCCACGTGTCACCAAGATCTATCTATGGAGAAACTAGCAGCGAGGGAAGGAGAGTGCATCTACATACCCTTGTAGATCGCTAAGCGGAAGCGTTCAAGAGAACGGGGTTGAAGGAGTCGACTTGTCGTGATCCAAATCACCGGAGATCCTAGTGCGAGCGGACGGCACCTCCGCGTTCAACACACGTACAGCCGGTGGCGTCTCCCACGCCTTGATCCAGCAAGGAGAGAGGAGAGGTTGAGAAGACTCCATCCAGCAGCAGCACAATGGCATGGTGGTGATGGAGGGCGTGGCAATCCCGCAGGCTTCGCCAAGCACCACGGGAGAGGAGGAGGAGGAGAGGCAGGGCTGCACCAAGAGAGGAGAAGTTCTCATGTGTGTTGGGCAGCCCAAAACCTCAAGTATATATAGGGGAAAGGGGCTGCGCCCCTTTAGGGTTTCCACCCCAAGGGGTGCGGCCAGCCCTAGATGGGACTTGGGGGCGGCCAAGAGGGGAGGAGTGCCTCCCAAGTCAAGTGGAGGCCCTCCCCTTAGGGTTTCCCCTTCCCATGCGCATGGGCCTTGGGGGCTGGTGCCCTTGGCCCATTATGGCTAGGGCGCCCTCTACAGCCCATGCTACTGTATTGGACGTGGTGGAACAATTTCCGGACCTCCGGACCCTCCAGGAATCCTCCAAAACCTTCCGAAGCTTCCGGTACAATACCGAAAAAACCCGAACTTTTCGGAACCCGAACAACAACTTTCCATATATAAATCTTTACCTCCGGACCATTCCGGAACTCCTCGTGACGTCCGGATCTCATCCGGACTCAACAACATTCGGTAACCACATACAAACTTCCTTTATAACCCTAGCGTCATCGAACCTTAAGTGTGTAGACCCTACGGGTTCGGGAGACATGTAGACATGACCGAGGCGTTCTCCGGTCAATAACCAACAGCGGGATCTGGATACCCATGTTGGCTCCCACATGTTCCACGATGATCTCATCGGATGAACCACGATGTCAAGGACTCAATCGATCCGTATACAATTCCCTTTGTCTAGCGGTATTGTACTTGCCGAGATTCGATCGTCGGTATCCTATACCTTGTTCAATCTCGTTACCGGCAAGTCTCTTTACTCGTTCCGTAACACATCATCCGTGATCAACCCCTTGGTCACATTGTGCACATTATGATGATGTCCTACCGAGTGGGCCCAGAGATACCTCTCCGTTTACGGAGTGACAAATCCATCTCGATTCGTGCCAACCCAGCAGACACTTTCGGAGATACCTGTAGTGCACCTTTATAGTCACCCGATTACGTTGTGACGTTTGGTACACCCAAAGCATTCCTACGGTATCCGGAGTTGCACAATCTCATGGTCTAAGGAAATGATACTTGACATTAGAAAAGCTTTAGCATCTGAACTACGATCTTTGTGCTAGGCTTAGGATTGGGTCTTGTCCATCACATCATTCTCCTAATGATGTGATCCGTTATCAATGACATCCAATGTCCATGGTCGGAAACCGTAACCATCTATTGATCAACGAGCTAGTCAACTAGAGGCTTACTAGGTACATGGTGTTGTCTATGTACCCACACATGTATCTGAGTTTCCTGTCAATACAATTATAGCATGGATAATAAACGATTATCATGAACAAAGAAATATAATAATAACTTATTTATTATTGCCTCTAGGGCATATTTCCAACACTAACGGCAACCGCTACCTCTGATACTAACTTGGCTGACTCTGTAGCATCACAACCTTTTTAAACCTGCCTCAAAACGGATCTCCATTCTTCCTCCTCTAGATTTAGTTAACCTACCGAGCATTATCCCTGATGTTTGTTTCCTCTGGCGCCTAGGTGCTAGTCCAACAACGAACATAAGAAGTGTTAGTGTACATCAAACTATGAGACTACATATAAAGAAGCATGCAACTGTAACTTGACTCCAGCAACTACCTTCTTGTTGTTGAAGCTCACAATGTTCATCTGATCTTGCCAACTCATCTTGTGTCAAGAGTGCTTCAGAAGTAGTGTCATGTGGCAAGGGAGCTTGGGAATGTGATGCTAGCTGAGTTGACCAACAAGTAACTCGTGCAGCTGGTGGTACTTTGGAAGGTGTTGCAACAACTAGGGTTGTCGCTGCTTGTTTGGTGGCAGCTATTGGTTTCTGTTTGGCTTGTCCTGCAGCTCGTGTAGCACGGTATACCCTATTTGTACAATTTTCCGCTGGACTTTGACCTTCTATTGCACCATCAGTACTAGCAGAATCTGCAGGATTCTTCCGCTTCCCTTTCCCTATCATTCTGTGTTCCTTCCTCTTTCTCTGTGCCATGTTAAGTCAAGCTGACAAGAAAAACGAATAACAATTTAGTTCTCCAGAACAAATTGATGCGTGATATAGACAAACTGAACTTTGATGTTAGACAACCACATGATAGGAGGATGTAATATGTACAAAAAATAGGACGGCATGAGATAACCAGAACTGTGATGTGTAAACTAAGCAAAAGACATTTCACTAAATTAGAAGCAATGCAATGGAAGGTAGACACCATATGAAAGATGCTACAAATATCACTCTGCCAAGTTAACAGTGTCTCATCATAAATGGCGTTTCAACAAATGTGAAGCAGTACAAGAAATAAATCATATGCAAGATGCAAACAACATCACACTACCAAGTTAAAGGTCTCTCGTCATTAGTGCCATTGCATATTCACAGTTGCATATTCACAGCTTATGATGTGTAAACTAAAGAGAAGGCATTTCAACAAATTAGAAGCAATGAAAGCTAGACACCATATGAAAGATGCAACGAATATCACTCTACCAAGTTAAAACTGTCTCGTCATAAGTGCGATTTCAAAAAATTAGAAGTAGTACAAGCTAGAAAAGAATGCAAGATGTAACCTACATCACACTCCCAAGTCAAACGTGTATTATGATAAGTGATTGTTGCAGGTTACACAATAGTAGTACTTTGATGTAAGAACATGGTGATAGATAGATATTGTATGTTCTAGAAAAAGGAACATGTGTCTTATTCACAAGTATAATGTGTAAAGTAAACAGATGGAATTCAATAAAATTAGAAGCAATACAAGCTAGACATCATACATAACATGCAACCACATATAACAGTGTCAAGTTAGAGGGAGCACCTATTATGGAGAACTAGGGGAGACGTGATCATCATCAACACAGCTACGTTGAGTGTCTATGCATGTGTTGTCTTGCAAATCATCTTGGGGGGATGGAGGAGTAGAATCTGTAGAGGCCCTCCGTTTGTAAGGAGCACCTTTATCCGCTGTCTTGCTAACTTCCTTCCGCTTTATTGATTTTGAATTGTCAAGTAAAACCGACAAGAAAAAGCAATAAAATTCACTCTCCAGAACTCACTCATGCATGATACTAACAATCACTACTTTGATGTAAGGCAAACACATGATACCAGGATGGAATATGTACGAAAAACAGGACGAAATGGCATATTCACAACTGTTTGTGTAAACTAAGCAGAAACCAATCCAACAAATAAGAAGCAATGCAAGCTAGACACCACATGAAAGATGCAACCAATATGACTCTGCCAAGTTAAAAGCGTCCCATCATAAATGGCATTTCAACAAATTAGAAGCAGCGCATGATATAAATCATATGAAATATGAAACTAGTATCGCACTGCATATACTAAAGGTGTCTCATCATATTGATTGATGCGGGATACAAAAAAACCATAGTTTTATGTAAGGACATGCTTAATAGACAGATGTACTATATATGTACTAAAAACAGGAAGGCATGTCACATTAACAGGTATAATGTATAAACTAAGCAGAATACCACATGCAATTTAAGCAGATTGGAAGAATTACAATCTAGACACCATATGCAACATGCAACCACATATCACGCTGCTAGGTTAGAGCAAGCACCTGCGATGCTAGTGTAGGGGAAATGCGGTAATCAACTACGGAGCTACGTTCACTATCTTCATCTAGCCTTGCTGTTTCTTGAGAATCATGTCGGGAGGCTGACGCTGCATTCTTTAAATGAGGACCTTTACTCACAGTAGTCCACTGGCCTGACTGCCTCATCATAAGTGATTGATGAGGGATACACAAGAACATTAGTTTGATGTAAGAACATGGTTAATAGACAGATGTACTAGTATGTACCAAAAACAGGAAGCGATGTCATATTCAAAAGTATAATGTGTAAGCTAAGCCGATGCAATTTAACCAAATTGGAAGCAATACAAGCTAGACATCCGACTGGAGTGGTGAGCATGATCATCTAGGACCTGAGAGCCTGGTGGGAGGCGGGCTGCTTCGCCACAATCGTGGCTTTTTAGTTGGCTTCCAGGTGATGCATGTCTGTGCTGGGCTTGTCACTGGCTCAGCCAGTGCCCTAACTAGCTATTTGTCTTCTGGTGCTCCCAGGATGGTGGTTCATGTAAAAAATATCTTTCCTTATCTTAATAAATATCGAATTTGGCCTTTCGAATACAAGCTAGACATCATCTGCAACATGCAACCACATATGACACCGCGAAGTTAAAGCAAGAACCTGGGATGGTGGTTCATGGCGAGCGAGGTCATCAACTCCAAAGCTGCATTTACCGTCTCCATCCGCTGACACTGCACCCTTTATAAGGCGGAAACGTGTCTGGCCTATCCGCGTAAGAAGCTGGAGCAACTTCTCTTTTTTCTTTTCTGCTTCTGTCAAGGCAGCAGAGTCTGAAATACACTTGCATAAAAACACAATAGTGAGAGTATGGGTGAAGTGTGTGCATAACTAGTGCACTGTAAAAGTAGCAGATAGTACGTGGTTGAAAAATAAATGACAGGAGACATATGATAGCTCTACAACATTGCATGGCAAACAAAATTAGATTCTACTCCGTATGATTTTGTAATGTATGAGCACAGGGATGGCTGGGAAATGCAGGTACTCCTCCAACACACCACCACATATGGTCATATCAAAATAACAGTCGACTGAAAATAAATAGGTCAGTCGGTTTTTTTGTGAACCGTCCGATCTATAAGGAACGGGCAGATGACCTTCGTCTACCTCCCGCCAGTCACTATTGATGATCTTTCTCGAACCGCCAGCGACCACTGGCCCAGACCCGTGCCTCCGCCGCCCCGCCCTCCCCTCGACCTCACACCACCGCCATGCTTGGCAGTTCCCCCAGGCCATCCCTTTAATCTCGGCCGACCTCCAGATCGGGCGCCAGCAGCTCTAGGCCCCACATGCCCCTAAGATACACACCGAGGCGATGCTTCCCCGGCGTAATAGGCGGACTAGCGCCTGTTACGCCGGGGAATGCTTCCGTTATTGGGAATCAACTGACCAGGAATTGAAATCCAGGGGGCGATGGACCTCTAGCTAAGATGAAATAGTATATGAGGAGAAACCTTGTGCATCGTGAGTTACTAGGAACATCTAGTATCAAGAAGAAGTGGTCAACTAATGTCTTCTGTGGGATGAACACCGTGCAAGCAGACACGTAAGATTTGCACGAATAAGGGAAGAGGAGTACCATTTCCTGTTGCCAGTGTTGTGTCCTCCATATGTCGCGGCGATTTTCTTCTTTTTGCCGGGGGCACCAATGTTTTGGAGGAGGGTGTAGCCTTGGATGAACCCATGGCCAAATTGTTGACTATGTTGTCGTGGCCATATGTCGGCGGAGGGGAAGTAGATCTAAGGAGGTGAAGGACGGCGTAGCAGGAACAGCTCCGGTGCGGTGGACGGTGGCGAAGTTGCAGCGGCAGCTGTGAGGCGCCGGACGACGTGGTTGAACTGGCTCTGGTACAAACGGCTCAGCCTCGGCTTCAACTACTAGCCATGGAGGGAGTTGCGGTTGAGGTTGCGGTGGACGACGACGTCGGGGTATCGGCTCCAGCATGATGGAGGAAGGCGGCGATTGATGGGTCGGATGGGGTGGCGGATGGAGGACGCCGGGGTTTCGCGGCTGGTGGAGGTAGTTTTGGCGCCCACGGAGTACGAATGGGGAATCAGACGGAGGGCGGGGGGAGCTAAGGGAGAACCATGTTTCGGTCTGGGACAAGGTTGTTTTTGGATATTTTTTTTTGAATAAATGGTGTGCGCTTGTTTGAAATTTGAGGAAAGTACAAACTTTTCCCCCCTCTTAAATTTCGGACCTACTGTGGGTCGGGGGTAGGATAGTAATCCCAGGTCTCCCAAATAGAGGGCGGGAGCGATTTCATAGGCGATTGTGTGGCATCTAGATGAAGCTACAAACCTACCCCAGTTTAGACCTTTGGACGTCGGGCCGGTAGGTTTCACGGGTCGGAGTTAGAAAAGTAATTTCCTTCTACTACCAAACATTGGCTCGCGCGGTTTCGGGCCAGTAGAGGCTTTTTTGGCGCTTCGTTCGAAATTTTGAAACAGAAGCATTCACGTTTAGAGCACTCTTGAACTCATGGGATTGACATAAATAGACAACGTTAAATTTGACCTTGTATGTTCGAAAACCTCACTAAATTATCCGCTTCTTTTTGAAATTTTGACACTTGAAAAATCCTATAACTACGATTATTTTGGAATGGAGGAGGTAAATTTGAATCTATTTTGTACACGACTATATATGCTATTATGTACAATAGCAGAGCAAAGATTGGTGCCCCCATAATTTAGGTATGATTTACAAATGCCATGATATTGAATTCAAATAATTGAATGGAATTCATGTTGAATTCAAAAAATTTAAACCACCTTAAGTTGAATTCAAATGTATGCTAGTTCATAGCTAGCTATTTCTAATGTTCATTGTGTAACTTTCCTATGTATAATGTGCTTTACACACACAACATGAATTAACTATACTCATGTTTATATTTGATTGCTAAAGCGATGCATTGTCTAGAGTTCGAAATACTAACTATGTGGATCAATTATGTCGAATAATAACATAGACATGCTCAAATTCGATAGAATCTAGATGTCTGATGGATCAATGACCGTTCCTTACGTGAATTTCAAATATCATGATCCCATCCTAATATTTGGATACAATTTATATCTTTAATCAATGTGTACATCAGTCTTTTACGTGTAGTTTCACTCTCCATCTATGGTCTCTCACACATGCTCACACACTCTCACCCGAGGTGTCTTTCTCGCAGACATTCTCGACGATATAACCCTCCCTCCCTCTCGTAACCACTTACGATTGTTTTCACTAACCTTTATCACAAGCACTCTTCCTCTCACAAGCATACACACGCACAATCCCCATCGACCCTTTCTAAATACATAGACCTGCCTACGTGTCTCCTCTACGCACATTATCTTTAGGCTTGTCTCTCGCGCATTGTCTCACACCTCTCTTCCTAATCGACGAGTATGATTCTAGCAGAGCATTCTGTAGGATGCCCCTTAAAGTTAGGTTAGTGAATAGTAATATCAGAGATAAGGGGTTAGCTTAGTCCGAGGACCAAGGGTTACAAATCCTAGCCGGCTTTGTCAGTGGACACAGAGTCCTTCATGATTCTGCTATGTTTGTCTTGTACGACTAGTCATCCATGTGTCTCCCTAAATGCGTCCCGGGCCGACCAATGTGGCGCAGGACGGAACCGAACCAAGGGCCTCACCTCGGCCCACCGGACCACACGCGGTGACACACCCTCTGCCCCCAGGTCTCGTTATCTTTTCACACCCACACATACCAACACAGACACCACACAAAACAAATTCTCCTCGTGCCGCTATCCCCTCTCCCTTTCCATATACACACTCAAGTGAATCTCTCGCCATGACATCATATTCGTCTCTCTCTCTCTCTCAAGACCTCTCTCATTTCTCATGCTATCTCTCCCACGCCCCCTCCCCCCGCCTGCCCCTCTATCCATGCCTCTCTCGAATACGTAATACACACACATACCTCTCTAGGCCCTACCAAATATATCAACTACACATTCACACATGTTACATCACGTACCCCATTGATCTAAAAAGCCCTCTCTTCACATTTATTTCACATACAACATTCCTTTTGAATAAAGTGTGGCCAACAAATTATTTTAGAATTTTTACATATATACAACATTACAAAGTTATATGGAGGAGTATGAACATTAATTTGTATTGCATGGTGCCCACAATGATATTTATTCCGCACTGTGAATTTTTATATTTTTATACTATATATAAAGTTAGTCATAATAAAGTGAAACTAAGAGCATATCTCTCTACATCGCATACACCCGCTCTACGCCCCTTTCATGTACGCACACAAACTATCTCCAGGTCCTCTAAAAGTATGCCCCCAGCACACTCACGCATGTTTCATCTTTCTCTCGTGATATATACAGTGACGATCATTGTATTTGAAGCGAAAGCATGATACGTACATAGGACTTCAAAATCCACTCATTACGGTCACCATTTATGTTTTGTGGTTATTATACAGTCACAAGCTCACCGTACAGCTATGTATTTGCTCAAGACACGACTAGTTGACCAGTTAAACGCTCCACGTGGCATCTCTAGTGTTGCATCACATTATCTCACTACCATTGGGCCCACCTGTCGGCTTGTATCTACTCTACACTTATAAAAGCCAGAGTTGGCGACGATGGTGTGCCTTCCATCCTACAATATAGGCCGTCCGATTTATATCTAACGGATAGGAAGGAAACTATGGCAATTTTACAAAAAGGTACCCACACACCTCTGCACGTTTGCAAATAAGGCCTTCCCTCATTCATCCTTTTCTCTCACAAGATAAACTAGTCATACAAATGCATCTTGATGTTAAGTGCAACGCACAGGCATCTTGCTAGTAAGAATGAAAACAAACGACAAAAAATATTGGACAGTGGTTCGAAGTCATGACCGCGGGCACAGCGGACAAGGTGGCCTTGTATTGGTATGCTAAGCCGTCTGTTTTAACGCACAGGAGATGGTGTGGTGATTATACACACATGCACGCATGCACATGAACTGCATGCATGCAACAGTCACACGAACACATGCAGCCACGCACACACGCAACACTCACACGTACACACGCAGCCACGCACGCACGCAACACTCACACGCACACACGCACACATGCATGCACACACTCTCACGCTCAAGTGCTTAACCTACACGTGCATGCGCACACATCAGGCCCTGACAGACACATACACAACCAGGTGGTTCCCGCGCACGGGTTGGAGTCTTGTCGTGCCTGCGTAAATTTGTGTTTATCTGACCTTTTTCCTATGTGAACTGATAGGTGGGACCCACAAGGAACATGGTCAATTTAACTAGTCAACATGGTGCCATGCAGACTATTTGGCCGGTCAACAGAGTGCAATCCGATGCTGAACGGTGAGCAAGTGACCGTATAATCACCGCAAAACGGATATAGTGACCGTAATGAGCATATTCTGAAGTCCAGTGACAGTATTATGCTTTTCTCTCTCTAGGCCCTCCAAAACTACATCTCTACACATTCTCGCATGTTACATCTAACAACTATGCAATACAACACTACTACTACACTACAACACAATAAATCATATGTGTTTTCAGTTTTACTAGATATCATATTGTTACTTAATTATTCAGTTTGCATAAATTAAAATTGCCTTTGAAATGTATGGCCAGTATCATTTACCACGCGGGAAAAATCCTGCTCTTTCCTGTTTAATCGGGTTTGTATCGATGGGTCGTGCGAAACAGCAAAACTATAGTACTATAGTACTATACAGTACAAGTAACAATTCACTTGGCCGCTGTGTCGTGTACTCCTCCATTGTAAGAGTGGAGCGCTCACTTTCATAAATGTTCTAGTCCCTTTCGCCGACATATGGGACATCAAGCTACCGGGTCCATGTGACATACCGAAATACAGTGCAGAGCAACAGGGGTGAAGCACCCAGTCATGGCGCCGGCGTAGTAATGAGCAATGAGGCGTCAAATCACAAAGCTGCACCTTTTCCGCAGTTAAGTTGGAGGGACGAAGTAATAATGCAAAAAAAAAGATGGGGGACGAAGCAACCATCATTTCACTCGTTGCTAAATCCGCTTCTCCCTCATCTTCTTCAAGTTAACCACGTGTTGCTTCTGCCGTTGTTCTGCCTCATGTGGGACGCGAATCGGAATGGTAAAGCACTGACACGTGGGACCGCATGTTAGCAAACCGCCAGGCCAACGTCCTCTAAAAAAAGAAACCTCCCCCGCCATCCGCACGGCAAAATCACCTCCTTTTTACTAATCTTGATTCTATAATTTTTTAGATCAATATAATTGAGATTTGTATAGATAGCACACAGGAGCAAAACCAAGTGGTACGGTTAAGGGCATCCACAATGTGTGGCCAAATGTGAAAAAAGCTTTTGGCATCGATGGGAACCACCGTGGACGGTGTTGCCAAAGCCAAAAAGATGGAACCGAAGCTCCCTGATTGATTGATTGATTGAAGGAATAGAAAAATGCAACGTCTCTCCTCTTTCTCCCGTGCTTGGACGCATGTACAGTATAGAGCATAGAGTCTACTCCCTGTCCCTTCATCACAAATCACAAAGCGGAGGCGTCAAATCACAAAGCAGACGAAGCAACCATCATTTCACTCTTCGCTGACTCCGCTTCTCCATCGTCTTCTTCGAGAAACCACCTCACCACACTAAGCTGGACGGATGACGCTATTGTGTACTAGTAGTACTAGTACATTTACGTGTCCTTTGGTTCAACGGACTTCCTGGATGCAAATAAGGTGGTTGTCCCGACTTGCAGGCGGCACTTGCGAATGACTTACCGTGGTCTCCCTCAATGGTGTTGTTTGTCGAATGCACTTCACCACACCACAACATTCGATATATCGTTGACGTCACCGCAATGGGGAAGGAAGTTAAATAGTTACTACCTCCATTGTTTTTTTACACAAGGCCAGTATATCAAAATTACAATTTGAAAAAGGCCACTAACACTAATAGAGGCAAAATTGATGGGGTTTGCCTCGTACTAGCAACCAAGGACATTAATATAACCTTGCATGCATGCGGAAGTGAGAAGGTTGGTTTGCATGGCGCTGCATTAATCAAGCAATGAGGAGTGAGATGGTTAGCTCTTTGGGCTTTGGAGAAAAATACGAATTAATTGACATGTCAAACGAGGATTTGTATCGATTAATCCCGCGAAGGAAAAGCCCGCCTTTCTTTTTTAACACTAGTACACCTGGTACGTACACACTTGTATCCTGTTTGGGTCTAGGCTTTGCATTACCATACTTCGCCACACATTTTTGCCAAGCTTTCCTAAAGTTTTCAAAATGAAAAGGAGGTACACTTGCGCACGGCTGTTGCGGTCACACTGCACCCTCACATAGTCAATCTTGCACGCCACAAACCCAACCAAGGGAACGCACCCTCACTGACACGTGCTACCGCATGTGATCAAACCAAACTCAGCCATCCTACCGTTGACACATAATTCTCGTTCATACAGTATGTTTATCCAACCGGACGTTGGGGAGGATCCGTATGGCTCGTGCGGTGGTCTGTGAGGAAGAAGGGTTAGGAGACGTAGGATATTCATCCAACCCCCTGAAATGGTAGACTGGCCCAAATGATGAAAGTCAGGCGACTTGCATAACAATATATGTTTTTACACAGCAAAAGATCCCTAAAAACAACAACATAAAGAAAAACTATCACTGCTCGCGGAACGAGATGGCCTCGTCGTCTTTGGCTGCTGGCACGAACCAGCCGTAGCTGGCGACGTGTGTCTCCGCACCGTGGTTGTCCTCGGCCTCCAGCTACTCGTTCACGCGGAGCATGCGGGCGCTCTGCACGGACGAGAGCACCGCCCAGTTCAAGTCCAGGACGTCCGGTTCCGCCTGCAGGAGGGCCTCGATGGCAGCGGCATCCGTCCGCTCCGCGTCGAGTTGAGCCTCCACCGCCCGGTTCAAGTCTAGGACGTCTGGTTCCGCCTGCAGGAGGGCCTCGATGGCAGCGGCATCCGCGCGCTCCGTGTCGAGTTGAGCCTCCGCCGCCCGGTTCAAGTCCAGGACGTCCGGTTCGGCCTGTAGGAGGGCCTCGGTGGCAGCGGCATCCCAGCGCTGCGCCTCAAGTTGAGCCTCCGCAGCCTGGTTCACATCCACGACATCCGGCTCCGCCTGCAGGAGAGCCTCGATGGCAGCAGCATGCATGCGCTCCATGTCAGTTGAGCCTCTGCCTCCCGGTCCTCCTTTAGTATCGCCAGGTTGAACCGCTGGTCCGCCTGCACCATGGGGGACCCAGACGCCGGCACAAAGTCGACGTCCATCGTCTCATACCCATCGGGGGCCTTCTGCGCTGCGAACTCCGCCATAAACATTGGATCGAGTTCCTCCTCCTCGTAGCTTGGCTCCAGATAACTCGGGGATTAGCCCGCCGCAAAGCGAGCTTGGGAACGGAGGTCTTGTAGTACGTGATCTTGCGGCGCACCATGGCTTTCCAGCGAACTAGGGGACACTTGATGCGGGCTAGGGGATCGAAAGGTGGGCGAATGGGCTGGAGAGGAGATGTGGTTTTGGGGCATATGCTGGCGTAGGCCGAGCAGCGAAGGTTCTGGTGTGAATAGTGGTTCCGGTGACGATCGGTCAATCGGTTTTGACTGTACATCGCTCTTGTCGCGTTCGCATTGCACCCCGACATGCTGGACCCTCCACGTCGCTCACCAAATGGAATGCGCTTCATCTTGCATTTTCGCTCGTTTGTGGGACCGCAGTTGAGAGAAAACCGACGTCCCTCCCCCTCCCCCGCCCGTGTCATTTATACTACCACTCCCTCCGTTTTATGCGGAGTAAATAAAAACAGAGGGAGTATACTACGAATGAGGATCTCCTGACGTGGCCAAACCCATTGAGTAACTGACATGCGGGGCCTAGCAAGCATGGGGTCCGCCAGTAAGTGACCGAAAGGGAGGGTCAGGCAGGGATACCTACATCAGAGGATCCACTTCCACTACTACTCCCTCCTTCCATCTACTATACAGGGCCTAATGCGTTTTGCGAGGCTAACTTTGACCAAATGTTAGAGTAATAATATATGGCATGCAACTTACACAAAGCATACGGTCAAATTCGTATGTGAAAGGAGCTTCCAATGATATAATTTTCACATTATACATCTCATGTACTATTAATGTTGTCAATAGTCAAAGGCAGTTTTGAAAAACGCATTAGAGCATGGTTAATAATATAGCCAGACGATGGCTATAAGGAACTGCCATGTCATCTATAGCCATCGTCTATATGCACTCATACAATAGTGTGGGCTATAAGGTTGGCTATTTCCCGCAAAAAAAATATAAGGTTGGCTATTGTATTAGTACTTTTTTTCATCTCCTCTCTATTTCTTTCTTCATATTTATGTATTTGCCTAGGAATGCGTATATAGCCAGGCTCTTGCATGAGAGCTCACTCCCCTTACTTTTTCATATCTCTCTCCTCCACATAGGAAAAAGTGCCATGTAAGCGGGCTATAAGCCCACTATTGTACTTGCTCTTAGGCCCGATATAAATGGAAGGAGGGAGTATTATGAGCACTGCATACTCTACTACAGATGTTGTCAGTACTCCACTAGTACTATTGGATGGGGAGCTTAAAATTTTTTACTATTGGACTGGCTATACGTGGCGAAATCCTAGTAGGAAGAGCATGCGCGAGAACATGCACATTCACGTGGTTGAAAACAAATTGGAAACCATCTCTGTTTGAATGAAAATCTAGGAGTACGTACAAATCTAACAATATTGATTGGGCGTTGTTGAATGTTGATACTTTTTCTGTAAGTTTGATCAAAGTAGAGATACTTTGACTACACATAAAACTTATATGTAAACTAGAAAGGATCGGAGGGAGTATATTATACGTTCAAAAGGAAACAAACATTGAATAACCTTTATATATGATTTGCGGATGCTATGATCGCCGGTTCAAAATTTTGAATCCGCCTTAGGTATCACACATGCACCCACTCGTTCTCTCTGATTTCATCTCAGGGTCTGGAGATCGATTGAAGGAGGACTAGGGTGGGTACAATACGTTCATTTCACTTATGAACGTACAATATACTCCCTCTGATCCCCACAGACCCCGTGGGTCATTTCTATCATAGAAAACAACCATTATCTCCTTGCACGACACGCAATTGATCTCTCAACATCAATCGATATCGTCAAGATGTGTCGGGGCATGAACCGAATGGGATGTATTGACGGGAAGCAACACGTAGTGGAGGCAAAGTGAAACTTTAAACGAACCGTTTGTTCGTATGAATGTCGGACAAATTACAACATTGGAAATACAAGCATGGTATAGGCCATGCGTGTGATACTCGATGGAATGTTCAAATGAGGCATGCCGGAGGATGGACTCGACCAGAGGGCAGGGTGATGGTGGAGAAGAGGGTTGGAGAGGAATGAGAAATAAGCAACGCCACATGATTATACTTGAACGGCTCAAATAAACAATAGTTGTCCCGTTTTCCCTTCCGTCTTGGTCACGGAGTAAGATACTCCCTCTGTTTTTATTTACTCTACATATTAGGTTTGACTGAAGTCAAACTTCATAAAATTAGACCAAATTTATAGAAACTAGCAAGATGCCCGTTCATTACATGGAACATCAAGATCTTGTGGGAGAAAAGGATGAACGAGGGAAGGCCTTATCTGCAAATGTGGAGAGGAGTGCGGGTAAATTGTCATAGTTTCCTTCCTATCCGTTAGATATAGATCGGACGGCCTATATTGCAGGATGGCAGGCACACCATCATCACCAACTCTGCATTTTTATCTACACTAGCAAGATGCCCGTGCGTTGCATGGAACATCAAGATGCATTTGTATGGGTAGTTTATCTTGTGGGAGAAAAGGATGAATGAGGGAAGGCCTTATTTGCAAATGTGGAGAGGGGTGTGGGTATCTTTTGGAAAAATTTCCATAGTTTCCTTCCTATCCGTCAGATATAAATCGGACGGTCTCTTATAAAAAAATAGAGTTGGTGATGATAGTGTGCCTGCCATCCTGGAATATAGGTCGTTCGATTTATATCCGACGAATAGGAAGGAAACTATGGAAATTTTGCAAAAAAGTACCCACACACCTCTCCACATTTGCAAATAAGGCCTTCCTGCGTTCATCCTTTTCTCTCACAAGATAAACTAGTCATACAAATGCATCTTGATGTTACGTGCAACACATGGGCATCTTGCTAGTAAGAGTAGAAATATGAATATTTACAATAGCAAATCTATATGATGTGAAAGTATATTCAATAATGAATCTAATGGTATTGATTTGTTATTGTATATGTTATTATTTCTGTCTATAAACTTTGTCAAAGTTTGCAAAGTTTGACTTTGAGCAAAGCTAAAATGCAGAGTAAATAAAAACAGAGGGAGTACACAGGGACTAGTATAGTTACTACTATCGGAACATGGTAAGTTGGACCCCTAAATGCGGGAACGGACCAGGCACACCTCAATTCTTCTTTCAAATAGTCGGACACCTTCATTTAGCACACCATACAGCTACTTAATCAAGTGTTACGCTTCACTACTTGAAAGGGAAAAGGGTGGTACCGTACCCAAAAGCACCACACTAGGGGCTAGGGTAACAACTTGGTACTATACCATATTTGAACCAGGGCACAAAAACCACCTGTTCTGCACTTAATGCGCAACGCGGAGCACTGACACTCGAATATGGCCGGGAAAATAGGGAAACCGACATGTGGGGGCACACTTGTCGGGACGACATGGCGCAGACTAGTCCAATGGAGGAGCTGGCCCACGACCTCCACGCCAGCGGCAACCATTCATGTGGGTCGTGGGGGCCAGCAACGTGGCGCGGCTCTAGCACCGCCTCTAGATACGGCGACCGCGGTGAGCGACACCCTCATCGTCGCTGTACACGGTCGGTTTCAGTGTGTCGGGGGTGGCGTTAGCGTTGTGTCATGACCAGCAGATCAACACCCGGCTCATTGAGGATGCACGGGGCGCCGAAGTGTGCGCCCACCGTGACGCGTCCGCAGAGTGGTCTAGCACGGCCAACTGCATCCCTAGGACCTGAGACCATGCCGGGTCATCTTGCTTTTTCAATGACGTGTGGGGATCGCATGTGAGCAAAGGGCATCTCCAACGTTGCCACGACCGCAGATGACTACCCTGGCCCACCAAACACCCTCGTCCCTCGCGCCGTCGCGTGGTGCATTCCCAGGCGGCGCCAGCTGCCCTCATTCATGTCGTCCATCCGTATGCCGTCGTTAAGAGGCTCAGTAACCGAGGAACCAACTCCGGCGACTTAATGATGCACCCGAACACTTGGCCTCACCAGAAATGCGCTACTTAAAGCGGCAACACCCGGCTAACCTCCACACCATAGCGCATCGTCCTGCTACCTGGCACCAGATCCGCCATGACCGCGAGCGTGAAAGCTCTGCGGGAGAGCTTGTTTTCGAGGATGAAGCTGGAGGTCGCTGCCCTCGCTCAAGTTGCCGCTCGCGACGCAATAGCGGCGTAGCCGGACGCGGACGCGACCGCACAAGCGGTGGCCACGCTGGCGGCCAACGACGGGAGCGCCACACGTCCTACTTGCCGACGTCCAACATCCGGCACCGCCCAGGTCGGTGACTCCTCCGAGGATGAGTAGGGCATGGGAGGCGGCAGGGCATGGTGTGCCAACTAGCTGGTCCGTCTCCCGTGTTCTACTCTTCCTCGCCGGAGACCACACCTTCACTTCACGGGTCTTGAACCCCACCCCTGTACATGGAGATCGCAGATGGAGGACGTCGTCGCCGTCGTAGAATAGGTTTAGGGTCGGGTTTCTTTTTTTTGTCCTATAAAAGTTTGAAATTTAATGAAAATCTGTCGTGTTTGCATTATTCCCGGCCGGTGTATATGAACTTTCACAATAATATAGTATATTGTAGGAGTACTAGCAAGATGCCCGTGCGTTGCATGGAACATCAAGATCTTGTGGGAGAAAAGGATGAACGAGGGAAGGCCTTATCTGCAAATGTGGAGAGGAGTGCGGGTAAATTGTCATAGTTTCCTTCCTATCTGTTAGATATAGATCGGACGACCTATATTGCAGTATGGCAGGCACACCATCATAACCGACTCTTCTTTTTATTGAACCGAGACAAAGCTAACATGCGAAGTAAATAAACACATAGGGTCTACATACACAATTTATCTTAGGCACTCCAATAGTACGTCCACTACACATTAACGCATTTCAAATCTTTCTACACCTATGGGAACCTACAAAAGGGTTAACGTAAATTGCCTCTCTCTCTCTCCTCCCTGATTTTCATGGTGGTGGGACCCTCCCTCCCCCCAATCTACAATCAACAGCTCACACGTTTCACATTACGTTAATTACGTAACTGGGATTACGTAGATGTAACATTAATCGTCCTAAAAAACCCAACTAAGCCAACCTCCCAGCATATCGTGCGGGAAAAGACCCGTCCGTGCCGTTTTAGTCGGGATTACGGGATTACTAGTAGTAGTATCGATGGATCGCGCAAAGCACCAAGTTTTTTTTGAGGGGGCGAAGCACCTTGTTTAAAAGGAAAAAAGGCGGTACACTCACCTCACCCATGTCGCGGTCGCATTGCACCCCACACATGTTCGGTCCTGCACACATCTCATGCAAACAGAATGCGCTTCGGCTTGCCTCTTCAGTGACACGTGGGACTACACTTGGAGAAACCGACCATGCGCCAAACTCCCCCCGCCCACCACATGAACCCCCCAATTCCCCCAAATCACAAATTCAACCGCACTTCGGCCAACTAGCCAATAATATTCCCCAAACCCCCCTCCCCCCGTCCCCGTCCACTCCATTCGCACCGCCAAAGCCGCCCTCCCTGCCATGATGATACGTCGGTGCCGCGGTTCATCAAGGGGACGCAAGGCGATCCTCTCGCTCCCACATTATGCTCTCGTAGACTACCGTCCTCTAGCCGCGCCACCACCGCTGGCGACATTCTTGTGGAGGCGCACGGCGGTCAGCGCCGCCACCACTAGCAATGTTCGTGTGGAGACACACAATGGTCAGCTTCTCCCATGGTACACGCATTCTAGACTGAGGCCCCGTGCATCTCGGTGTAGCGCGGAATGTTAGCTGATAGACGCTGTTAATCTCACTTTGTTTGCGAAGTAGTTTCTGATCAATATGCTCTGCTTAAGAAGCTTCCTTGCTCTGTTCTGCACTCAATCTGCTTAGCTGAGATTGCATGCGAAGCCCGATTAGTTGCTAAAATATCCTGCCATATATTTATTGTGACGTAGATTGCCATGGTCTAGTAGCCAATCCGTTAGGTGAAATAGCTCTACACCGTTTTATACTCAATCATTGTTCCTGCAATGGCCTTCGATATTTCGATGGCTGTGTGCTCAGCCTCATTGACCGCTGAAACAGCCTGCCATAATTTAGCACTCAAATTTGTTTGCTGAATTAGCTTTACATATATTTCGTTACTTAGATCTGCGCATCCAAATATATTGCCATAGCTTTAAACATCGACCTAGGTATTTTTTTCTTGACTTCATAAAAATGCATATATGTTTTCCCTGTAATATCTAGTAGAAGAACTAATTTGTATGTCTAACAGATGGACAGGACTTGGATAACTTCTGCTTGAAGATTCTCCGTTGCATATGTCGAGGCGGTTGAAAACTTCATGAACTTTATTAGAGCTGAGTATGGTGGTCCGAAATCACATGTGCTATGTCCATGTAGCAGTTGTATGAATTCAGTTACAAGACCCCACTCAACTGTGCAAAATCATCTACACTTGTATGGGATGTCGGTCACATCTACTAGGTGGGTTAATCATGGTGAAGCTGTGAACGTCAATGTTACTGACTAGGTGGAAGCCGCAGATCGCCATCTTGATCTGCCTGATGCTCAGGTGGAAGAGGAGGAGGAGGTGGTGGTGGCGGAGCGAGTGAGTTTGACCAACATTGAAACAATGCAACGAAATGCTCGTGCATTTCGTGAACTTTCACCTGCAGAAGAAAAACGGTGGGCCCGCATGTTGAAACAATGCAACGTGGCTGTCACCCCAGGAAATAAGCTATTAGTATTCTCAGCTATGGTTACCTTTCTTCAGGTGAAGACATCTGAGCGGATGACCAACAAATCATTCGATACAATGTTGGCTGCTTTCCGCAAATCTTTCCCAGATCGTCGAGCTGCCACACACCTACTGATAAAATGAAGAATTTCCTTCGTGCAGTTGGAATTAGATATGATATGATCCATGTTTGTAAGAATAATTGTGTTCTATTACGTGGCGACCTGACCGAATGGATCAAGTCTCGTGCTCGGTGTCATCCTGGATCGAGTAATCTTGACACCACACAGTGCTTGAAGGATTTATAATGAGTAGCAATCACACACTTATTACATCGTTGCCCAAAGAGGACTTATTACAATAAATATGGCTTAAGGCCATCTAATAACGATAACAGCGGAAGACTTGGAAGATAAGTGAGTTCATCAACTCCGGTGCATCATCGAGTATAGAACCACGACCTAAAACACCTTACTGTCGTGCGAAAAGTCGCAACATGAAAGTTGCAGCCAGCAGGTCAGCACATGGAATATGCTGGCAATGTAACACATAGAGAATAATGAATGATAAGCCTATACTACATGCATATGTGGCTGGTGGAAAAGCTCTACGGTTACAGTTTTGCATAAAGCCAATTTTTCCCTACTGCAAAGGAATAAATTTATTTAACTATCATGGTGGTTGTGAAACATTGAGAATGGTTGACATCATCCTCAATCCCAATTAAAAGTACTCATTAAAAACCCAACAGTATTAATTAGAGTAACATGTTGAGATTCACATGATATTCAAGTACTAGATACTCAAGATGTCCATAACCGGGGACACGGCTAATCATGATTAGTTTGTACACTCTGCAGAGGTTTGCGCACTTTTCCCCCACAAGACCCGATCGCCTCCGTTTGGTTTCTCGCACTACATGGTGTTTGAGAAACGGATGACCGAGACATAGTCTTTCAGAAGAGCTAGCACCTTACGATGGGTGGACCGGTACACCTACATCCCCTACATCTGCTAGTCCACCACTATAAGAGTTCGCACGACTTAGTCAACTATGCCAGAGCCCATAATGGCTTGTGGCTGCACACGTAAGTTACTAGTATGAATTATCTTATGATCCCTTTGAGCCTGGTTGGCGGTCCGGAAAAAAACAGGCAAGTCCTGCTTGAAAACAGGTGCCTCAATCCACCCAGATGTGTGTTTAAGTTGCCACCTTAAATAAACCATTAATTTAACAATCTCACATCTGTCATGGATATCACTCACCCAATCCACGTCTACTAGCATAGCATGGCATAATAAGCAAACGTAGAAGTAACTCCCAAAGGTTTCATAAGTAAAACAGGTAATAGGTACTACCTCAATCTACTTCCCAATCCCACAATTTAATTAGATCCTAATCATGCAAGTGTTTGAGGATTGATCTAATGCATAAAAACTGGGTATGAGAAAGTATGATCAAAGTGTTACTTGCCTTAGCGACGATCCATGAAACCTAGAGACTCGAAGTAACAAGCGGTGCACTCCGGGTGATCTATCGCAGACAAACAACAAGCATACAATAAGTACTCATCTAATGCAGGTAAATCTCGAATAGAAGATCTAACCAGAAAGTTCAACTTAAGAACCCTGGTTGCAAAAAGAATCGAATCAAATAAAGCAACGAAAGTCAAACGACGAAAGAAAACAACTCGGTTCTAGCAAGTTGAAACTAGGTCAAATTTTACAGTAGCAAAACTTTGTTTAAGTTGATTAGTCGGAATGGCAGTTTCGATATGAAACTCCAGGCGCTTGAATCACCTGATTCCGATAAACGAGCGAGAAGATAGACTAGAAAGAAAATCGGATCTGAAATCGCTATCCGAAAAAATAACGGAATAAATCCGATTAGGAAGAAAACGATGAACGGTTGAACGAACGGACGTTCATTAATCGAGGCAAACCGGTGATCACGTTCGTTAAGACGAACGGTCCGGCGAACGATTGCTAAACAAAACCGAAGAAAAACCGGCGAGAAAAACCGATCTAGGGTTTCGGAAAGAAAACCGAAACGAAAAACCGATCTACAAAACCGTGGACGGCGCTTGAGGCTAGTACCTCAAGAGGCGAGGGGCTCAATGGCGGCGGTGGCGGAAAGCGGCGGCGCGAGGGCGGCGGCGGCTGGGTGGGCGGCGGCGTAGCGGCGGTGGCGGTGGTGGTGAGAGAGGAGAGGAGAGGTGTTGGGTTTGATGTGTTAGAGGGGGGGGGGTGCTTGGGTATTTATATTGGGGAGGGGAGGGTTTTGCTTGGGGTAGGGGACAAGAAATAGATTAGGATTAGGAAACAAGAGGAATAGATCTAGGAATAGATAAGGAATAAACGAAATAGGAAAAGAGTCCTACTAGTATAAGGAAAAGGAAGCGGCTCCCTGGCTCCCTTGGTGCGTGCGCGATGGCCTTGTGGCCTTGGCCACTGCAGTTTTTTTTTAAAACGGTTTCGCGCGCAGAAAAATAAATAAAAAAAATCTAAACGAACTCCAAAATTAATAAAGTAAACTTTCCCCGACTCCTAAAAATGAGTCGAACAAAATGAACTTTAACACGGGGCCAAAATGCAATTTTTGAAAACACGCATTTTTTTCCCTAAGGCAAAATAAACTCCGAGAAAAATCCAAAATTTGATTTATTTATTAAATCTTCATTTTCCTAAATTTTGGGAAAGTCATATTATTCCCCTCTTATTTTGATTGGAAAAATATTTGAAGATAAAATAAATAAATCCAATGATCCTCTTTTCATAGTTTTGAGAGAACTCAAATATGAAAATTTGAAATCTCAACTCTCTCGAGGGTCCTTGAGTTGCGTGAAATTTCTAGGATCAACAAAATGCAAGAAAATATGATATGCATGATGATCTAATGTATAACATTCCAAATTGAAAATTTGGGATGTTACAAACCTACCCCTTAAGATGAATCTAGCCCTCGAGATTCGGGTTAACTAGAAAATAGGTGAGGTGGTCTTTGAGCAAATCCTCTTCTCTTTCCCAGGTGGCTTCATCCTCAGTGTGGTGGCTCCACTGAACCTTGCAAAACTTGATAACCTTGCTGCGAGTAACTCTGCTGGCATATTCGAGAATCCTTCAACTGAATTGCTTCAAGTGGTACTGTATTTCTTAGCGGTACTTCCGCCATCTCGGCGTGACATTTCTTCAGCTGAGAAACATGGAATACATCATGAACTCCTGACAGTCCTTCAGGTAATTCCAACTTATAAGCGACTTCTCCCATGCGTTGCAAAATCCTATATGGTCCCACGAAACGTGGCGCCAATTTTCCTTTAACTCCAAAACGCTTAACTCCTCGAAATGGGGATACTCTAAGATAAACTCTATCTCCAACTTCATATTCTACCACCTTGCGTTTTGAATCCGCATAGCTTTTCTGTCTGGACTGCTACCTTGAGCCTATCGCGAATCAACTTAACTTTCTGTTCAGACTCCTTAATCAAATCTGGTCCAAACAACTGATGGTCTCCAACTTCATCCCATGATAACGGTGTCCTACACCTCCTTCCGTACAAGGCTTCGAAAGGTGCCATCTTCAAGCTGGTTTGGTAACTGTTGTTATAAGAAAACTCTGCATATGGCAAGTTATCGTCCCAACTAGATCCATAATCTAGTGCACAAGCTCTCAGCATATCCTCCACAATCTGATTGACTCTCTCGGTCTGTCCATCTGTCTGTGGGTGGAAAGCTGTACTGAATTCCAGCCTGGTTCCCAATGTTTCATGCAACTGATTCCAAAACTTTGAGGTAAATTGGGTTCCTCTATCTGATACGATACTCCTCGGAACTCCATGCAAACATACAATTCTGGTCATGTATATCTTTGCCAACTTAGCGCTGCATTAGGTAGTCTTGACTGGGATGAAATGCGCTACCTTCGTCAAGCGGTCGACTATAACCCAAATCGAATCATAGCCTGAACGAGTCTTTGGCAAACCTGTGATGAAATCCATGCCTAGTTTATCCCACTTCCATTCGGGTATTGGCAATGGCTGCAACAATCCTGCTGGCTTCTGATGTTCTGCCTTCACCCTTCGACATACATCACAAACTGCTACATACTCCGCGATATCCTTCTTCATTCCGGTCCACCAGAATGTTTCCTTCAAATCTAAATACATCTTGGTATTTCCTGGGTGAATCGAATAGGGTGAATCATGTGCCTCTTGCAGAATCAACTTCCTGATCTCCGGGTCATTTGGCACGTAAATACGGTCCTCAAACCATAGGGTATCGTACTCATCCTCACGAAATCCCTTTGCTTTTCCTTCGCTCATTTTCTTCTTTATATCCGCAATCTCTTTGTCCTTTTTACGAGCTTCCTGATTTTATCCATCAAAGTAGACTGAATCTCCAATGCTGCTATGTAGCCTCTGGAACTATTTCCAAACATAGCTCACGAAGATCTTACGTTAGCTCCTTTGGTATTTCTCCGTCAATAGCGTATTGACATGGCTCTTCTTGACTCAATCGTCGGCTACTACATTAGCCTTTCCGGGATGATAATGCAAACTCATATCATAATCCTTGATGAGTTCCAACCATCTCCTTTGTCTAAGGTTTAACTCCTTCTGCGTGAAGATGTACTTCAAACTCTTGTGATCCGTGTACACCTCACAATGATTTCCAATGAGAAAATGTCTCCATGTCTTCAATGCATACTGTGGCTGCTAACTCCAAATCATGTGTGGCATAATTCATCTCATGAGGCTTAAGCTGTCGTGAAGCATCTGAAACAACTCTTTCTTCCTGCATAAGCACTGCTCCAAGTCCTCGGCGTGAGCGTGTAATACACCTCATAATCCTTGGTGCGATCTAGCAAAATTAACCTTGGTGAGGTAACCAATCTTTTCTTCAACTCCTGAAAACTTGCCTCACAGTCCTCGGTCCATATGAACTTGGTATCCTTTTTCAACAATTCCGTCATAGGCTTTGCAATCCTTGAGAAATTCTCAATGAATCTTGGTAGTATCCTGCGAGTCAAGGAAACTCCGGATCTCTCCAAGCTGTCGTTGGTGCTTCCCATTTGGTTCTGGTCTCAACCTTCGTGGGGTCAACTGCTATCCCTTCTCCGGATATAACATGTCCAAGAAATCCAACTTCCTTTAGCCAAAACTCACATTTGCTGAACTTGGCATATAACTGATGTTCTCTTAGCTTCTCCAAAACCATTCGCAAATGTTCCTTGTGTTCTTCTTCATTCTTTGAGAAAACCAAAATATCATCAATGAACACCACGACGAACTTATCCAAAAACTCCATAAACACTTTGTTCATCAGGTTCATGAAATAGGCTGGTGCGTTAGTTAGTCCAAATGACATAACGGTATACTCATACAGTCCATATCTTGTGGTGAACGTTGTCTTAGGTATGTCCTGCTCTCGAATCTTCAACTGATGGTACCATGATCGCAAATCGATCTTGGAAAACACTTTAGCTCCTTGCAAACGATCAAACAGATCATTTATCATAGGTAGTGGGTACTTGTTCTTGATTGTTACTTCATTCAATCCACGATAATCAACAACCATCCTTAACGATCCATCCTTCTTCTCCACTAACAGTACGGGTGATCCCCAAGGCGAAGAACTTGGGCGTATATAACCTTTATCCAATAGCTCCTTAATCTGCTTCTTGATTTCCGCCAAATCTTGTGCGGGCATCCTGTATGGTCGCTCCGATATCGGGCCTGTTCCTGGCAAAAGCTCTATCAAAAACTCAATGTATCTATCCGGTGGCATTCCTGGCAATTCCTCAGGAAATACATCAGGGTAATCCTTCACCACTGGCACTTCTTCCTGCACAACTCCTGATAAGGAATTTATTCGTGCTCTCCTCGGCTCATGCCGTGATACATACTTGATTCTCCTCCCTTCTGGGGTGGTAAGAAAAATTGACTTAGTGGCGCAATCAATGTTCCCTCCATACTTCGATAACCAATCCATGCCTAATATCACATCCAATCCTTGGGATTCCAGAACTATTAGGTCTGAGGGGAAAACATAGTGTCCAATCCTTAATGGCAGTCGATCACACCATATACTAGCCATGTATTCTGCTGCTGAATCAATTGAGTGATCTCTAGCGGGAAAACAAATTCGGGGTCGCGTCTCAGAGGCATCTGATGGGTTTAGAAAAGATGAGAAATTAAGAATAGAGTGAGGTCTAGAGAGAAACACTACCCATATGCACATGAGACAAATCACACAATATCACTCCATTCAATTCAAACAAAGGGCTTACAACGATCTAACTATCGCAAAAGTGCGTGTACTATAATGTTTACATGGAGGTAATACTACTAATATGTGGGGGACATCTACTAATTTGAACCGGTGGAAGACTCCATGATGTCTGCTCCAGCTTCGTCTTCAAAGTCGGGTTCACTTGGATCCGAATCGGTGTCGTCGATGATGATGTAGTTGCTCGGACAGCCGACGTACTTGTCTTCATTCTTGAGCGCTAATTTCTTCTTGAGTTCTTCAATCTCATACTTAAGATCGTTATTGTGTCTTGCTACAGCTACGATCTCGTCCATGTAGTCCTTGCGTGTAGACTTCAGTTCTCCTTCAAGTTCGATGATCCTTCCCTTTGCATTCTTCAACTCTATCATATCATTGCACATCTGGTTCTCCTGGCGTCGAATGTGCTGGTTTAACTCCTGGATGAAAGCTGCAATGGATCTGTCCTTCTTGGTGCTGACTATCTCCCATTGTTCATTCCGGCGTCCGCAAATCTGGTAGATAGTGTCCTTGAGGTCCTCTTGATAAACTTCTCCAATGCATCCCATGGTGATATGAGCTGCCATGCTCTTTCCCAGACTCCAGGTTGGTGCAATGAAAACACTATCTATAGGCTTGGTGATTGGGACGAATGTCCTTCCCGGAACATGAGCTTGAATCTTCCAGCGCTGCTCTTCAGGAAGAGTGGCGTTGAAAGTCCCGGTGAAGCTTGGTAGTCCAATGTTCAGGTACTTGGTGACTTCCTTCAAGTGAAATCCAAAAGGTGTGCCTTCATCTGGTTGGGTGTACTTGATCTTCGCGTCCGTCATCCTAAAAGAGTAGAAAAGATGAGGAGTTAGAAAATGAGAAGAGAGTAGTGATCTATGGCTTTAACTTAGTGGTCGTGTCCTACGGTCGGCGTGTGCTCGATACCATCTCTGTGGCGACCCGACCGAATGGATCAAGTCTCGTGCTCGGTGTCATCCTGGATCGATAATCTGACACCACAGTGCTTGAAGGATTTATAACAGAGTAGCAATCACACACTTATTACATCGTTGCCCAAAGAGGACTTATTACAATAAATATGGCTTAAGGCCATCTAATAACGATAACAGCGGAAGACTTGGAAGATAAGTGAGTCCATCAACTCCGGTGACATCATCGAGTATAGAACCACGACCTAAAAACACCTTACTGTAAATTCGAAAAGTCGCAACATGAAAGTTGCAGCCAAAACAGGTCAGCACATGGAATATCTTGGCAATGTAACACATAGAGAATAATGAATGATAAGCATGTACTACATGCATATGTGGCTGGTGGAAAAGCTCTCTGATTTGATTTTGCATAAAGACAGTTTTCCCTACTGCAAAGGAATAAATTTATTTAACTATCATGGTGGTTGTGAAACATTGAGAATGGTTGACAGCATCCTCAATCCCAATTAAAAGTACTCATTAAAAACCCAACAGTATTAATGAGAGTAACATGTTGAGATTCACATGATATTCAAGTACTAGATACTCAAGATGTCCATAACCGGGGACACGGCTAATCATGATTAGTTTGTACACTCTGCAGAGGTTTGCGCACTTCTCCCCCACAAGACCCGATCGCCTCCGTTTGGTTTCTCGCACTACATGGTGTTTGAGAAACGGATGACCGAGACATAGTCTTTCAGAAGCGCTAGCACCTTACGATGGGTGGACCGGTACACCTACATCCCCTACATCTGCTAGTCCACCACTATAAGAGTTCGCACGACTTAGTCAACTATGCGAGCCCATAATGGCTTGTGGCTGCACACGTAAGTTACTAGTATGAATTATCTTATGATCCCTTTGAGCACAGGTGGCGGTCCGGAAAAAAACAGGCAAGTCTGCTTGAAAACAGGTGCCTCAATCCACCCGGATGTGTGTTTAAGTTGCCACCTTAAATAAACCATTAATTTAACAATCTCACATCTGTCATGGATATCACTCACCCAATCCACGTCTACTAGCATAGCATGGCATAATGAGCAAGCGTGAAGTAACTCCCAAAGGTTTCATAAGTAAAACAGGTAATAGGTACTACCTCAATCTACTTCCCAATCCCACAATTTAATTAGATCCTAATCATGCAAGTGTTTGAGGATTGATCTAATGCATAAAAACTGGGTATGAGAAAGTATGATCAAAGTGTTACTTGCCTTGCTGATGATCCGCGAAACCTAGAGACTCGAAGTAACAAGCGGCGCACTCCGGGTGATCTATCGCAGACAAACAACAAGCATACAATAAGTACTCATCTAATGCACTGGTAAATCTCGAATAGAAGATCTAACCAGAAAGTTCAACTTAAGAACCCTGGTTGCAAAAAGAATCGAATCAAATAAAGCAACGAAAGTCAAACAACGAAAGAAAACAACTCGGTTCTAGCAAGTTGAAACTAGGTCAAATTTTACAGTAGCAAAACTTTGTTTAAGTTGATTAGTCGGAACGGCGGTTTCGATATGAAACTCCAGCGCTTGAATCACCTGATTACGATAAGCGGCGAGAAGATAGACTAGAAAGAAAATCGGATCGACATCGCTATCCGAAAAATAACGGAATAAATACGATTAGAAAGAAAAGCGATGAGCGGTTGAGCGAGCGGACGTTCATTAATCGAAACAAACCGGTGATCACGTTCGTTAAGGCGAGCGGTCCGTAACGATTGCTAAACAAAACCGGAGAAAAACCGCGAGAAAAACCGATCTAGGGTTTGGAAAGAAAACGAAGCGAAAAACCGATCTAGAAAACCGGGCGGAAATCGAACGGTAACGAAAAGGTGACGCAAGGTGAGCTAGTACCTCAAGAGGCGAGGGGCTCGGTGGTGGCGGCGGCGGTGAGGGGCGGCGGCGCTGGGCGGAAAGCTGGGCGGCGGCTGGGTGCGGAAGGGCGGCGCAGGCGTCAGCAGTGGTGGTGAGGAGAGGAGAGGAGAGGTGTTGGGTTTGATGTGTTAGAGGGGGGGTGCTTGGGTATTTATATTGGGGAGGGGAGGGTTTTGCTTGGGGTAGGGGACAAGAAATAGATTAGGATTAGGAAACAAGAGGAATAGATCTAGGAATAGATACGGAATAAATGAAATAGGAAAAGAGTCCTACTAGTATAAGGAAAAGGAAGCGGCTCCCTGGCTCCCTTGGTGCGTGCGCGATGGCCTCGTGGCCTTGGCCGGCCGGCGGCTAGCGGCTTGGGCCTTTGGCCCAAGGCGCTGCAGTTTTTTTTTTAAACGGTTTCGCGCGCAGAAAAAAAAATCTAAACGAACTCCAAAATTAATAAAGTAAACTTTCCCCAACTCCTAAAAATGAGTCGAACAAAATGAACTTTAACACGGGGCCAAAATGCAATTTTTGAAAACACGCATTTTTTCCCTAAGGCAAAATAAACTCCGAGAAAAATCCAAAATTTGATTTATTTATTAAATCTTCATTTTTCCTAAATTTTGGGAAAGTCATATTATTCCCTTTCTTATTTTTGATTGGAAAAATATTTGAAGATAAAATAAATAAATCCAATGATCCTCTTTTCATAGTTTTGAGAGAACTCAAATATGAAAATTTCGAAATCCCCAACTCTCTCCGAGGGTCCTTGAGTTGCGTGAAATTTCTAGGATCAACAAAATGCAAGAAAATATATATGCATGATGATCTAATGTATAACATTCCAAATTGAAAATTTGGGATGTTACATATTCCGGAAGGACTATGCCAACTTAAGTGAATGCCCGAAATGCAAATCATCAAGATGGAAAGATGGCGATGATGTGAAGAGGATTCCTCATAATGTTCTGAGACATTTCCAATTATACCAAGATTGGAGAGGTTGTTTCATGATGCTGAAACAAGAGAGGATGTACTATGGTATTCTAGGAACCAGGAGTACAGAGATCAGAATGTAATGAGCCATCCATCTCATGGTAGTGAGTGGAAATTCTTCGATCAGAAACACAAAAAGTTTGCTGCTGACCCGAGAAACATTAGACTTGGCTTAGCTTCAGATGGATTTAATCCATTTGGCCACCAAAGAAACATATAGCATGTGGCCAGTGCTTGTTATCCCTTACAACATGCCTCCAAATGTCTGCACCAAAGAATCAAACTAAATGATGGCCTTGCTCATCCCAGGTCCAAAAAGTCCTCGAAAGGATTTTCATTAATTCATGGAGCCTCTTGTGGAGGAACTTCAATGGCTATGGAGGGGTATTCTCACTCGAGACCTATATAGTAGCCCACCAGCTGATTTCTTTCTGCTTGCTGTTATAATTTGGTGCATCCATGATTATCCGGCTTTGGGCACAATGTCAGGGCGAACGACACATGGTTACAATGCATGTGTTCGCTGTGACTGGAATCTGCTGTCGTACGCAATACTTAGCAAGATCTGTTACATTGGACACCGTTGTATCCTTGCCAAGGACAAGCCGCGTCCTATAAAATACGGAAGACATGTGTTCAATGCAAAGCATGAAAACCGTGATGCGCCAAAGAGGCTCACTGCCAATGAGTTGCAAGTGGAATTAGAGAAGGTCAGGCATATTACACCAGGAAAGCATCCTGGTAATGGTAGCAGGAAAAGGAAACGTTGCAGGGCAGAAGAGAGATTATTGTTTACCCGCAGGTCCACTTTGTGGGACTTGGAGTATTGGAAAGATTTGGATCGGCGGCATAATCTTGATGTGATGCACATCGAGAAAAATATATGTGACAGCATTATCGGCACACTTCTTAATATTGAAGTCAAGACGAAAGATACCTTAAAATCTAGGATTGATTTGACACACATGGGTATTAGAAAGGATTTGCAGGTGGAAGATGAAGTTAAACCACGGGATATGGCACCAGCTGTGTATGTCTTGGACAAGATAAAAAGAAAATAATTCTGCGAGGTCCTGTCACGTGTGACATTCCCACATGGATTGTCTTCCAACCCTGAAAGGAGAGTCAGTGCAGATGGAAACAAGGTACAAGGGTTGAAAACTCATGACTGCCACGTCCTACTTCAAAGGGTTTTACTTGTTATCCTTAGAGGATTGGGCCGCCCTGACTTATAACGAGCAGTTGTAGAGTTGGGACAATTCTTCAGGGAACTCTGCAGAGAAATATCAGGATAGATGCTTTGGGCGTCTTAGAGACAAGATACCAACTATCCTATCGACCTTGAGAAGATATATCCTCCGACCTTCTTTGATGTCTTTGTGCATTTGGCTGTTCATCTACGATGAGGCACTACGTAGAGGTCCGATGCAGTATGGTTGGATGTACCCTATTGAAAGGCGGCTAGGCACTTTCAAGGGCTATGTTAGGAACAGAGCTAGACCCGATGGTTCCATTGCACAGGCCTACATTCCTACATAAGCATTGACATTTTGCTCAAAATACATTGAAACAGCTGATCAGCTTAGCAAAGAGGTGGGTGAAGACAATCCCGGGCTCAATGTTTTCGATTATTCTGTTCAAGTTACAGGGAAGAGTCGACAAGAGGACAAACCTAAAGATTTGAACAAAATGGTTTGGTATGTGTTGAATAACTGTCCTGAGATACTACCTTATATCAAGTAAGTGCTAAGTACTGCAGCTTATACATCGTAATCTACTAAACTTGCAGCACATTCTTATATATTTGGATGTTCGACACGGTCACTATGTTGTGCAGCATCTACAAAAAGGAGTTACTGCCACAAAATCCAAGAAACATTGACAAACTAGTTATTGCAGGATTTGCGAAATGGTTCAAGAGCCATGTAAGCTTTTGAATTGCACTGTCAGTTTTTTAAATATATTGACTACATAAGATGATCAGCTTGTCTATTTTCTAACCATATGTTAAGAAGATGCGGGAGGATGGGCAGGCAGTTGATGATGCCCTTTATGAACTAGCAATGGGTCCTGATACTCGGATAAGACATTATGAATCTTGCATTGTTGGATATGTGCGCTACAACACCCTTGCACGCGACGAAGGTAGGAAGACACAAAACAATGCCATCATGAGCACAAATACGTGCGGCAGAGAGACAACTGAAATGTATGCTAACATAACAGACATTGTTCAGTTCCAGTATATCTCCAGTTTCGAGGATCATCGGTGTGTGGTTCTGTTGTGTTGTCATTGGTATAACCTGTTTTCCAGGATCGCAAAACCAAGAGCTGATGATTATTTCAAATCCATCAATGTCAAGGCGGCGTACCAGACCAACGAGCCTTTTATTTTGGCAAATCAAGCAACGCAGATATTTTTCTTGGAAGACACATTTGCACGTAGCGATGACTGGAGAGTATTGCAAAGGTTTGAGCAGAGGAATTCGTTTAATGAAGTTGCACAACAAGATGATGCTTACACTGCTCCTGATGTACAGGATTCCATAGATGTTCCTAATATCTTTGAGAACCATCACGTCAATGACGCTGGCGAAAAGATTGTCTGTCGTGCTATGGACATACAACAGTTGATGAAGAAGAAGCCAACGTTCGAGGACATTGAGGATGAAGAAGAAGATGACACTATGGGGAATTACGATTCAGACTGATACACATGGCAAAGATGTCGACGCTGCTGCTGCGGATGATGATTAGATTGTTGTTGTATTTGCCTATCAGAAGACATTTTTTATCTACTATGTGAAATTGTGTTTGCTATGACAACTGAAACCTGATGAACGTGTTGTTTAGTATTTTGCTGTGAGAACAACACTTGTTATGTATGTTGATTTGTGTTTGGTGATTGCATGAC
The DNA here is from genome assembly GCA_021605205.1 of Aegilops longissima. Classification (NCBI taxonomy): domain Eukaryota; kingdom Viridiplantae; phylum Streptophyta; class Magnoliopsida; order Poales; family Poaceae; genus Aegilops; species Aegilops longissima. The sequence goes on from CM038676.1 coordinate 171,380,011, forward strand.
GACTAAAACATGATGACATTGTTGTTTAGTTGTACTTATATTTGGCTGTGAAACTTGAATTTGATGACATAGTTTCCTGTTGGATTGCAATTTGCTCGACATCTTCGAATGGGAACAAAGCTGAACCGACATGGCCTCTGCTAATTTATTTATTTATTACCAAAAAGGCCTCTGCTATTTATTTATTTATGAGCAAAAGGGGATACCCCCCGATTCCCGTTAATAGAAATCATTAGATGTTCACAACACTACACCCAACCTGTTACACAGGTTTCCTTCATTACTAGTTTCAGCAAAGTGCTCATGTCACAGCCACTGAATACATCACGAGTGCTACATACACTGCAAATAAAGAGACAATCATCCTACAGAGCACATAGATTTTGCCCATTATCTTCACAAGCTCTTTCATCTCCTCATTGTTGTCAAGGCCGTTCAGTAGCTGATGAGTATTTCTGGTGTGCCGGGAACATGTGTGTGCCGACGGGGGTGTGATGAGTACCATAGGCGATGGTACGGGTGGCAACTTGGCGCATATCTAGTTGTTGCCTGCTGAAGAGCAGGCGGACGAGCAGCCAGCGGACATGGTTGCTACAACCAGAGCTTCTGATGCTAGGCAGAGTAAGTAGAGAAGAGGAGAAGCAAACGTTGGATATGGCAGTTTCATTACTTGCAGAGTAGCATAGCACCATATATAGTCATAGTCCAGGTTCGGATTCAAACCAGCTATAGGATCATGTCTCTCTTTTTTCTAAAACTCAGCAACGTCTCTTTACTGGTACACTAGCTTGTTCTGTACGCCTTCTCAAGTCTTTGATTTTCTTTCTTTTTTTGCAAGGAAGGAAGGAGGACAAATTGAGAGTTCCTGGGACTCGAATCCAAGACCTCTCGGTTGAAAACCAAGGGTGCTAGTCACTTATGTGGCGAACGTTCCCTAGGAGGAGGACGGCAGACGAACGCATTTTCCTTGTAGTTTTAGTTGCGATGCAAGATCGAACGGTCACAGTTTCGGGAATGTTATCAGGCGAACGGGCCTAGTTTTTATTTTCTTCCTATATATAAAAAATTATGCTACTTGGTGTCGGCTTAGTCAAAAAATGATTGTGCCAACCTTGACCATTGGATTCACGCTCAACACCTGTCGTGTTTCTAAAGTCTCTTCTTCCTCCAGCCGCCAAAGCCAATCCAGCGCCAGCGGGACCGCCTGCTCCCGCCTCCCACGGCTGGTTGTGCTGCCGCGCACACATCATGGCCACATCGCACCCTAAAACTCTGCGCATCTTCCCTGGCTCCTGTTCATTCCCCTCCGGGGCCTCACCATCGTCCTTCGCCTTGGTTCTCTCACCGCGGCGCCGCCCTCCGGTGTTGTCAACGTGGTCAACAACGGAGAGGAATATTGAGATGACTGTACATGGTGAGGATGACAGTAGGGACCCAGCAGCGCATGCAGTAATTTTGTTTTTTTGGGACGGAGAAGGGAATCAACTGGGTTGTGCGAGAGCTATGGCCCATCTAGCCCAGGCTTTTATTTCATATGTTTAGCATATGACCAGCCCAGTTTGTTTTTTTTCCTTTCTGAAAATGGCTAGCCCAGCTATTTTGCTTTTTTGCAGAATAACCAACGTAGGCCTACTTGCTTTTCTACGCCCTGCTGGGCCCGAAATCTTTCAAGACAAGGAGGGACATTTATCCTAGAAAATGGGCTATAGATAATAAGAAATGGGCTATAAGTAATAATAAATGGGCTGTAAAATGAAAAAATACAGCAAACAGGCAATTAATTCCAAAAATACTTTTTTCTTTCGGATTTTGATATTTTAAATTTCATTGTTTTTGTGCGGGTAAAATTTCATTGGATTTAAATTAAGGTATGTTTAGTTTTTAAATTAATTTGAATCTGGCTAGAAATTTCGGGTTGTATGCTGTTTGGGACAGATTTGGAGGCTGACTTGTGGGTCTACTAGGTTGACGTGTAGGAAAGGCATTGTCAACTTAGTCCACAAACGATTCTAGCAGCAGTGACCGTTGGATGTTAATCCAACCGTCGTGCTGCTTCTTCAATATCTGATCTTCTTGCTCCAGCCACTCAAACCAGCGCCGGTGGGACTGCCTGCTCCCGCCTCCCATGGCCGGCTGTGCTGCCGCACAGGCTGCACCACCCCACCCTACTCCATTGTTGGCCAGGCCATTCCTCTACTCACCCACACCTCCTGTTATATTCCGGCGACGGCAGCTGGACCAGTAAACCCTCGTACTCCCCACCGCGTGGGCAACCACTGCCGAGTCTTCCCCGGCTCCATGTTGTTCCCTTCCTAGGCCTCACCGTCGTCCATCGCCCTGGTGCTCTCGGTGCGGCATGGTCAAAGTGGTCAATGAACGACATCCGTCGGACGTGGACTGTACGTGGAGAGGCTGACAGCTGGGTCCACGGCCGCACACAAGGAAATGCCTCATTATTACGCACAAAATAATGATTCCTCCACCTGACATCTGGGACCCATCGGAAGGGCCTCTGTATTTTGAGAAAAAAAACGTTCACCCTGCTGACAGGTCGGACCCACCACCTATATCTTCGCAAGCAAGGAAGTGCCTCCATATTAGGCACAAAAAAAATGAATACTCCCCCTGCTAGCTGGGACCCAGCATAGTGGGAGGTTGACTTGTGGGCCTACTAAGTTGACAGGGACGGAGGGCTTTGTCAACTTAGTCAATATGAACGATTCAAGCTCCAGTGACCGTACAATGTCCATCCAATGGCCGTAGTGCTTCTTCAACCTGAGGTCTTCTTGCTCCAGCCGCCCAAAGCAGCACCGGTCGTGCCGCCTGCTCCTACCTCCCGTGGCTGGTTGTGCTGCAGCGGAGGCCTCACCGCCCCCTACTACTCCCACTGCTAGCCAGGCCATCCCTCCACTCACCCACACCCCCTGTTATTCTGCGGCGATGGCGGCCTCACACCGAAGCTGAACTAGTGAACCCTCGTACTCCTCTCCGCGTAGGCATCCACTGCCGCGTCTTCCCCGGCTCCGCGCCATCCCCTTCCTAGGCCTCGCCGTCGTCCACCACCTTGGTGCTCTCGGTGCGGTGTGGTCAATGTGGTCAAGGAATGACTTCCATCGGGACAGTACTATACGTGGAGAGGCTGATAGCTGGGTCCACGGCTGCAGCAAGGAAGTGCCACCTTAGTACACGGAAAATAGTGATTCCTCCACCTGACAGCAGGGACCCACCGGACGGGCCACCGTATTTCACAAAAAAACGTTTCCCCTGACTGTTGGGACCCACCAGCTACATCTTCGCACGCAAGGAAGTGTGTCCATATTACGGGCAAAAAAATTGATTCACCCCCTGACTGCTAGGACCCACCAGCTACATCTTTGCACGCAAGGAAGTGCCTGACAGTCGGGACCCACTTGGTCGAAGCGTATGTAGCGTTGTCATTCTGGTCGCGAACGTGTACGTACATACTGGTAAATCGTTCAGTCTGCAGGCTGCAGCAATGAACCATGGCCGTGTAAGGAAGGCATGTGTCATAGTAGAGGCGCACACGTAGCATGTACACGTACATACAGCCAAGGTGCAAGAAAGTAAATACGGCCACATACGTACATACGGGCGGGGTCTCGAACACCTACTCGCGCATACGTACGGCCAGGGCTCATGTACAAGGCTGGGTCAAAACGGATACACTGCATCGTCCTATTCATGGGGAGCCAATTGAATGCGTTGTGTTTATCGGGAGGCAACAGAATACGTTGTGTTCATCGGGAGCCAACCGGCTTGGACGGAACGGCCAATCAAAATGAGGCCTGGTGTACAACAGAATGGAGGAAACGACCTTGTGTTCGGCTGGCCACGGTCGAAACGGGATCCTGTTCATTGGGAGGGGTCTGGCGTATCGCAAAACGGAGGAAACGGACTTCTGTTGGACCTCCTATGGTTGAAACGAGGTCCTATTGATCGGGAGGGGTGTGGCATACCGCAAAATGGAGGAAACGGACTTGTGTTGGAGTGCTACGGTCGAAACGGGGGTCCTGTTCATCGGGAGGGGTGTGGCGTACCGCAAAACGGGACTCCACGGGATACTGTTCATCTCCACCGTAAACCTCCTCCAGCCTCCACGGGCTACTGTTCATCCATCGTCGACCTCCTCCAGCCTCCACCTGCGGCTATTCATCCACGGGCTCCTATTCATCCAGCCTCCACCGCTCCTCCATCGGCTACTGTTCAACCAGCCCTCTCCATGAGGTCCTGTTCGACCACCCCTCCATGGGCTACTGTTCATCCAGCCCTCCACCGCCTACTATTCAACCAGGCCTCCACGGGGTCCTGTTCATCCACCCCCCAACCAGCTCGATCGATCGGGGTCCTGTTCATCCAGTGGCAATACCACGGGGTCCTGTTCATTCAACCCCCCACCGGGAACTGTTCATCCAACACCCCCCCAACAACGCTCACTGTTCATCAAGGGAAGGAGGCAACAGGGTTCGATCGGCTTCAGTTAGCAGCAGTAGCAATGGAATCACTCGGGTTCAGTTAACAGCAAGGGATCAATAGCTCGCGTTCAATAACGTAGCTAGTGCAATCGCTCGGCTTCAGTTAGAGCACAACGCCTCGCTCGGGTTCAGTTAGAGCGCAATGCCTCGCACACACGCGCGCACGTTGATGAGAGAAACGCGCAAACCTTCATGCATCGCTCGGCCCCGACCACCCACCGTAACCGTGAACTCCCCAATATTTTCCTCGCCCTCGCTTCTACCATGGTTTTTTCTGTCATGGACGGCCCAAAGAATGTCATGCAGCTGCGTCTCCGGCCCGCCCAAGACGAAAAGCCCATTTTCTGTCATGATTTTTTGTCATAGAAGTAGGAGCCCACCACATCTATGATGATACCGGGTTTTGTCACAATTATCACCATAGAAGTGTCATAAGCATGACAGGAAAAAAAATCATTTGGCCCAAAAGGTCAAGGATGTATCTTTTTTTGTAGTGACAAAACCTAACAGAAAACTCATGAAATCCGTTAGTATAAGAAAATAAGTCACCACTTTTCGCTACTATAGTGACCTCATTATTTATTTATATTGGTGTAATATCTACTATATTCGAACTTCTCCATGGTTCATACCCCCGATAGTACCCATAGATTCATCAAAATAAGCAAACAACACATAGAAAACAGAATCTGTCAAAAACAGAACAGTGTGTAGCAATCTGAAAACTTCAAATACTTCTGTAACTCCAACAATTCTGAAATTAGGACAACCTAGGGAATTTGTATATCAATTTTGTGTATAAAATTCTGATCAAAATCACGCTTCTGTGATTTTTCAAAATTATTTTACTAGGCGCAGAAGTTTCTGTTTTTCAGCGAGATCAAATCAACTATCACTGTAAGCCATCCCAAAGGTCTTACTTGGCTCAAACATAAAAACACATCTAACCAGAGGCTAGATGACAAAATTATTGAAAAAAGGAACAAAAAAATCAAGAACAAAAATAAAATTGGGTTGCCTCCCAATAAGCGCTATTGTTTAACGCCCCAGCTAGGCCTTAATAATTTTAATGATGCTCACATGAAAGACAAGAATTGAAGCACAAAGAGAGCATCATATAGCATGTGAAAAACACATCTAAGTCTACCATACTTCCTATGCATAGGCATCTTATGGGCAAACAAATTATCAAGGAAAGCAAAAAACTAGCATATGCAAGGAACAAGAAAGAAACAATAGCAATCTCAACATAACAAGAGGTAATTTAGTAACATGAAAATTTCTATAACCATATTTTCCTCTCTCATAATAATTACATGTATGATCATAATCAAATTCAACAATATAACTATCATATAAAATATTATCAACATGATCCACATGCATGCAAATTTAACACTCTTCCAAAATAGTGGGATTATCATCAAATGAAGTCCTGACCTCTCCAAACCCACTTTTATCAAAAATTTCATAAGACTTATCAATCTCCAAAGTAGTGGGATCATTATTTTCTAAAGTTTACACTCTTCCAAATCCACTTTCAATATTATAGCAAACATATTCATCATGAGGCTTAAATAAATTTTCAAGATCATAAGAAGCATTATCACCCCAATCATGATCATTGTAGTAAGTAGCGGACATAGCAAAACTAGCATCCCCAAGCTTGGGGTTTCGCATATTATTAGCACAATTGGCACTAATATAATTTATAATAACATCATTGCAATCATGCTTTTGATTCAAGGAACTATAAAGTATGGGCGCATTAGCAATAATCTTATGTTTAACATAAGGAACTATAGCAAAATCATCGCCATAAATATTGGCTTCATGGCCATAAGAATATCAAGCATCATGTTCATCAAGGGATATTTCAATCAAATCATCGGAATCATAATTATCTACAGATTCATGTATATAATTGTTTTCTTCCAAAGCAACGATCATTCTCTCAATAAATTCTTTGACATAGACATTATGAGCATAGTTTTATAGCAACATTTAAGTATGTCAAAATTTTCAGATTTATAGAGAGTAATATCATACTTTTCAATCAAAGAAGCAAACTCATAAGCACCCTTAAAAGCAACAAATTCTTCAACTTGTTCGATATCATAGTAGCTGTAAACACCATTTTCATGGGAAGATAAGATTTCATTATCATTAACCTCACATAGGTAGGGAAGGTGTTTTTTAGGGTTCTTAGAGCAACAAGTAAAACCACAAAGCTCACAAAGATTCCAAGCATAACATTGCAAACAATTTATTTGATTCCATAAGAGTCTCCCCTTTTCAGACAACGGTGACGCACAAAATGAGCATGCTCATCTAAAGATTTTCCCACAACTAAACTAGTTGGGGTTTCAGCACGAGCACATATGGATCGAAGATGATCCAAGTAGAAAACTTTAAGTGGATCCATATCAATAGATTTTTAGCAAGCAAAGATGCAAGCAAATAGAAGGCACATGGCAACAAGAGCAAAGATAGCAAATGAGCAAAAAGGCATACGGAAAGAAGGCAAATAAAAAGGAAAATCTTTTTGCATTTTTCTGAAAATGTTTTAGAAGTGGGGGAGAGGAAAATGAGAGGCAAATGGCATTTAATGTAATGCAAGAGATGAGAGTTTATGATGGTTACTTGGTAGGCTTGACGTAGATCTCCCCGGCAACTGCGCCAGAAATTCTTCCTGCTACTTCTTGAGCTTGCGTTGGTTTTTTCCTTGAAGAGGAAAGGGTGACGCAGCAAAGTAGAGATAAGTATTTCCCTCCGTTAAGAACCAAGGTATCAATCCAATAGGAGAAACGCGCAAGTACCCAATATATGCACCTACACAAACAATCAAACACTTGCACCCAACGTGAAAAGGGGTTGTCAATCCCTTCACGACCACTTGCAAAGGTGAGATCTGATAGAGATAGATATAAAATATTACTAAAACATAAAAGTAAATAAATTGCAGCAAGGTATTTTTGGTATATAGATCTGAAAATATATGAAGGAAAATAGACCCGGGGGCCATAGGTTTCACTAGAGGCTTCTCTCTTAAAGGCAAATAATACGGTGGTTCAACAAATTACTGTAGAGCAATTGATAGAAAAGCGCAAAGTTATGATGATATCCAAGGTAAGGATTATGAATATAAGCATCACGTCCGTGTCAAGTAGACCGAATCCTGCCCGGGTCTACTACTCTTACTCCACACATCGACCGCTGTCCAGCATGCATCTAGAGTATTAAGTTCATAAAGAACGGAGTAACGCCTTAAGTAAGATGACATGATGTAGAGGGATAAACTCAAGCAATATGATGAAAACCCCATCTTTTTACCCTTGATGGCAACAATACAATACATGTCTCGCTACCCCTACTTTGTCACTCGGAGAAATCACGCAAGATTGAACCCAAAACTAAGCACCTCTCGCATTGCAAGAAAAAAACTAATCTAGTTGGCCAAACCAAACCGATAATTCGAAGAGAAATACAAAGATATTAAACCATGCATATAAGAATTCAGAGAATATTCAAATAATATTCAAAGATAAGTTGATCATAAATTCACAATTCATCGATCTCGACAAACACAATGCAAAAGAAGATTAGATCGGATGGATCTCCACGAACATCGAGGAGAACATGGTATTGAGAATCAAAGAGAGAGAAGAAGCCATCTAGCTACTAGCTATGGACCCGTAGGTCTATGGTAAACTACTCATGTTTCATCGGTGGGGCAATATGGTTGATGTAGATGCCCTCCATGATCGAATCCCCTTCCGGCAGGATGCCGGAAAAGGCTCCAAGATGGGATCTCATGGGAACAGAAGGTTACGGCAGCGGAAAAGTATTTTGGTGGACGCATCTAGTGGTTTGGGAATATTTTGGAATTTATAGGCTGAAGAATAGGGTTAGAGCAGCTCGGAGGGACTCACAAGGTAGGGGCGCCCCCCTGGGGCGTGCCCTATACCCTTGCCATCGCCTCGCGACTCTTATGACTTGGTTTCCAAGTCCTACATGTGTCTTCTGGTCCAAGAAAAATCATCATAAAGTTTTATTCCGTTTGGACTCCGTTTGATATTCGTTTTTTGCGGAACTCAAAAATAAGGAAAAACAGAAACTGGCGCTGAGCTCTGTGTTAATAAGTTAGTCCCAAAAATAATATAAAATAGCATATTAGTGCATATAAAACATCCAAAACAGATAATATAATAGCATGGAACAATCAAAAATTATAGATACGTTGGAGACGTATCATAGAGATAAATCAAAATTGGTTGTACTAAATATATGAGAAAGAAATATAATTGCTATATTTCCAAGTGGTTAAGCATGCTTGGTTTGTTTAGCTGTCTAATCTTCTATTAGGAGTATGTTATATTGTGCAATGTGGTGCTTAGTTAATGTTTGGTTCATTTGTTGTCGTGTTTAGTTAACTGCTTGGTTCAATTCTGCAATGCGATGTCCAATTGTCGTGGGTAGAATTTTATATTGTTGTGCATGTGAGGAATAAATCAAATTTGGCTGCACTTAATACATGAGAAACGTATATGATTGCTATATTTTCTAGTTCTTAATCATTCTTGGTTTGGATATATGTGTTTTCCATGTGGCTTGAATTAATCTGATAAATCTGCAATGTGCTTATTTTTCATCAACATATTTTACTGATAGCATGCGAACCCACTTAACCTGATCACTAACTACCTTATATATGTTGCAGGGAAACAATGAGAAGCACTTGGGTTTACAATCGAGGTTTGCACATGCATGGTCCTTTGTCTAATAGCACATTATTGTGCAATTGCAGGAACCATTTGAATATTTAGGTTTTTAACAATTTGGTCTTGCTCATGTAGGTCCTGCTGTTAGAGGTTTTGACCTACTGTTCGATCCTTTTTGCATATGGGGAAATGATTTGTCCATGAATATCAGTCAAGTCAAGAAACTCAGAAGGATTGTTAGGATAAAGAAATTAACGACAAAAAACAACAAGATCTTTGTCTGCACAATCAAGAAGACATCAGTTCACTACAAGATGGTACTAACTATTATACCTTGCATTTTTTATTCATTTGCCCCATTTCCAATATAGAGAATATATTTATGCACATCCTTGTTTTCAGGCATTTCCAAAACAGTTCCTTGATGATTACCTCTCAAACCACCTCTATGGTTAGGAGGCGAGGAAGGTATTCATACAACACCCACGTTTCAATATTGAAGTGTTCCTGAAGAGAACGAAGGATGGACGGTCAATCATCCACAGGCACTGGCCTAAAGTTGCAAAGACCTTCAACATCAATGAAGGCTCAGTATTCGCCTTCCGCTTCATCAGTTTTCCAGATGAGATTCATCTGTCTATGTACCATCTATGATGCTAATTTTGATGGGTTATAGATGTTGCATGTGAAACTTGGTGATGGTGCAGTTATGTAATGGTGTAGCTGAGTGCTGAAGCTATAAGATGTTGTAGTCTGATGTATTTCAATTATGAAATCCTGCTTCCTTAATATGAAAATGAAATATATTGTGTGCTTAATATGAAATGTCAATTAAATTAATAAATGGATTATTAATAATAGGACAATTAGCCTGCTAATGGCCAATTAGCCTGCTAATTGGGTTTTTCTATTGCAAACGGTTATTGAGAAAACACTGTGGGCGATGACCTCTGGCAAAGCACATAGTTTCTAGGAATAAACCGTGTTGGATCAAGGAACAACCACACACGAGATCCTCTTGAAAACTGTTTGCGTTAGGCCACCTTGTCCAAACATTTACCACATAAATAGTGTGTGCAATGGACAGCCTCTGCCACACAGTTTTTTCTATGCACTGTGTGTGATGCATTCAATAGTGCAAACGATAAATTTTTTAATATCGTCTGCAATGGCAACGCTATCACAAATGATTTAATGGGGAAATTTGTGTGTGATGTACCTGCGAATGGAAACGTTTTCCTTGGAGTGACTGTGTGTGATGTATATACCAACGGAAACGTACTTCTTGGATTAACTGTGTGGGATGTACATACTAATGGAAACGTATTCCTTGGATTGGCTGTGTGGAATGTACATATGAACGAAAACGTTTAGCCGGGACTAACTGTGTGGGATGTACTTACGGCCAGAAACGATTTGGCCTGTATAATTGTATTCTTTAGCACAACTGTATGTATAACCGTATTTGATCGCTCGCCCGTCGCACGCGACTTCACTTTGTCGAGCGTGTGTGACCGGAGGGCCTATCCCCGATGGTTTCTGGGATGTGTGGGAAGGACCCCCCCTATCACGGTCACTCACTTGGCGACGGTTCACAACACCGTCGCGGAAAGGGTTAAAACCCGTTTGTATAGAACCTCGCTGTACCAGTGTTTGTTCTTGGGTCGACAGATCATATCCCATGCTGCGAAAGGTGGATTTTTCTTTACTAGGTCTCTCCCTCTCCAAAAAAGGTGCCTTCTATATTTATCAATTTGCTCAATAGTACCTTTATATAGGAGCAGACAGCTCATTAGAAAAGTTGGCAGTGGGGAAAAGCTAGCATTGACCATAAGTAGTCTCCCATCGTAGCTTAAATATTGAGAACATGTGGATAGCTTCTTCTGAATCCTCTCAATGAGATACATGAAGTGTTCCATTTTTGGTTTAGTAATGCTAAGAGGAGTTCCCATTTACGTAAAAGGGAACTTTCCAATTGCGAGTTTCGTCCTAAACCCTAGCAAGGCAATATGGACGGTCAGCGACCTTCCATTCAATGACCACGGGTATTTCAGCGACCACCAGAAGCTCAAGATGCTTGGGTGGTCGGAGGCTCGGAGCACATGTCATGGGAAGAGGGGATCAAGAAGACGGCAGACTGGTATGTCAAGCATGGCAACGAGTGGCTGGGCGTGTCGGTCGCGCTGCTGCCGCACCTTAGGAAAACTTCGACTCACCTCCATGACAAACTTTGATTCCAGTTAGCGGACTTATACTCCATTTGATTAACTAGGTATGTTCTTAAAACTTGCTAAATTATTGCATTGTTACCAAGTTTATTGCCAAAGTGGCGGCGGTGACGGCGCTCCTGGCGTCGTGTCCTTCTTGAAGGCATCATCGTGAGAGCTATGTGGCGGTGGGCACCGCTTGGGTGCGTTGGCAGTTGCAGATGGCGTGCCCCTCTTCCTCCAGGTGGTAGCTGTTATGGCGAAACCCTAGGTCTGGGCAAGGTTTTAGATCCCGAGTGGACCTTTTTTCTCGAGGGGCACCAGAATTTGCGGTTACCACAGTAACCACGAGATACCAAAAAATTGGGATGAAATTTAAAGTCAAATTTTGATTTCAATTTTTTTTGAAGTTGATATAGATATGTATTTAACTATTATGTATCACAAACCTTGCCCTGGAGTAGTGGCTGTTCAACCTCAGTTGCCACTTACTCAACTATCGCGAGTTCGACCTCTCGACGCTACAACATTTAGGTAGCATTTTTCAACTTTTGCATCCTCAAAAAGAAATTAAAAAGCATGAGGCAAGAGTCAAACCCGCGACTCGCTATTGAGGAAAGGATGTCTCTGCCACTAGGCCACGACCAGTTCTGTTGTTGCAGAAGAGATAGACTCTATTTAACTATAGTGTGAGCGTCTGAATTGAAAATTTTCAAAATATTCGAGAGTTTTTTGGTTGGTATGAGTGTTTCTCGAGGGGGGGCGGTAAACGTGGTAACTGTGTGAAATCCTAAAATTTCATTTGGTACCCAAAATGTTGGGTCTGGGTTTCCCGGATCAGATGATGACAGAGAGGTCCATTCTCCCTTTTGGGGGCATCGTCTTGGAGCAGTGATTCACTTGAGAGGCCAACAGGTGGAGCAGTGTTACATCAACTACATTCAAGACGGTGGGTCTCGGCAGCGTGCAGTAGTGGAGTCTCAGAGTTGGACGTTGTTTGATCGACGCGCAGGCTGGTGGCGCTTTCTGGTGTTGTGCTGACATCGACGGCAGATGGGACTGGCAAGGTGTATGCAGTGATTCCTCCTGAAGACGGGATGGCGGAAGATGGTTGTGGCAGATCCTTCAGCATACGCAGGCGGTGCATGTTATAGGACGCCTAGACCGGATGGTATTAAGACCTCTGGATTAGATTGTGTCTGTTATGCGGACAAGGCACATCTGTACTGGTGTAGGTGTAGCGAACTTGTTCACCTAGAAGGGGGCTTCGGGATTGATGCCTCGTTGATAGACCTTGTGAGATTTTTTCTGGTGGGCAGCGCTTGCCTCGCACCGTAGTTTTATCTGCCGTGATTACCAGGAGAACTGGTTAAAACCTACTAGTAAATGTCACTGTACTAGATGGTTCTCCCCTCCCCCCTCCCTCCTGGCAGTGACGGAGTTGGGCTCGCTCCCCCCTTCCCGTCTCCAGCGTCCCTGTGCCGCCCCCGTGCGGCCTCGCCCCGGCCCCTCCCCCTCCCCGCTGGCCTCTCCTCGCTCAGTCCTGCAGGCTCCTGTCACCGCTAACAGGTTCTGGGCTATTGGCTCTGAGGCCTCGGACTCCGATTCTGAATCGCCCCCTTCCTCTCCTTGTCCGGCAGCTCCTCGCGGTGGGCTCGCTGCCCCGGCTCCGGTGCGGCACCGTAAGTTCGCGCCTCGTGGGCGTGGGCGTCCGGCCCCCGTTTCGGTGGTTGTGGACAACTGGTCACGCGTGTCGTGCGAGCGCCGTCGGGCTCCTCCGCCGTCCCCTGACTGTGGTATCCTTGGGCCGGGGCGGTGCGCTGAGCCGGCGTCGGAGCTTGGATCTCCTCCCTCTTCTCCGGCGTCCCCCTCCGTCTGTGCTCCGTGCGAGGGATCTGTGGTGGTCTCGCCGCCGGCGGCTGCCCCGCTTGTAACCCTAGATCTGGCGGCGCACCCTATGGTGGGTCCTGCGCCTGGGCTGCGGGATTCGGCATCGCTTGACGGGTTTATTGGGCTTGGGGCCCGCCTCGCCCTTGCTAGTGTTTCGGAGTTCCCTCCCCTCCCCAGTGTGGTTCCTGGGCCTTGGGTGGCCTAGACCCACTCCCTCGCTCCCGCCCGGCCCAACCCATCGACCCCAGCCTAGCGCGGTCCGGGTATTTATGGGTTCGGAAGGGTTCTCTCTCCCCATTTCTAGGGTTTCCAGTGTCTCTCTCCGACCTTCGTCGCCTCCGCTCCCCCATTCGCGTCTTCTCCAGATCTACCCCTCCCCCTCCCCTTTATCTCTCGTTCGCATCTGTGGTTTTGATGGATCCCTCGCGCGGGTCCTCAAGCGAGGCCTTGTTCGGCCAAAAGCGGCGGCGGGAGGGCTCGGCTGAGGGTGAGGTCGATCTAGGGTATGAGGCTTCCCTCCGCTCTAAGCTTCAGGCGGATCGTGGCCTTCTTGGGGGAGGGGTCTGCAGAGCTTGGTGGCCCTCCTTCCCTTGGATCTGGCTCGGTGGCGGCCGGCCCTTCTGCTCCGGGCGGATCTGTGTCACGCGCTTCGGACCCTTGGGAGGTGGCGGCTACGGCGAGTCGGGCTGGCTCTGGTGGTCTGACCTCGCGTCCTCCTCCTCCTCGTGGTGTCCCGGCCTCGGCTCGGGCTCCGGTGTGGGCTCCGGCGACCCCTGGAAGCGGGCCCGGTCGGTTCGGCCCTCGCAGCTCCTCTGTGGCGCCGGACTATCGCCCCTCCTCCGGCGGCTTTGGTTCTGCCGCTGCGTCTGGGCCTATCGGGGATGGTCTTCTTCCTCCGCCTCCTTCTGCTCCGGCGCGCGCTCCTCCTCCTTCCCAAGTTGCTAATCCCACCCTCACCTACTTCGCGTGTCACCGTCCAAGGCACTTCCAATCTAGATGCCAAAACCCTCCCTTTTGTTTGATCTGCAGAGAGGACGGCCACCTAACTGTCGACTGTCAAAATCGCATCAAACCTCCTGCTTTTGTGCACTATGGTCTCGGCCTTCCTGGATGCTCTTTCTTCGCTCTCGACCATGAGGTTCCACATGTGGTTCCGATCCCTGCTCTATCCAACTCCGGCATCATTACTGTCAAAGATAAGAAGATCTCTCCCGAGGTCCTTCTCGATGAACTTTGCCTATGGGATGATGGGGGTGGGATTGGCAGATTCGCCAACTTTCTGAGTATGAGTTCGCCGCATTATTCCCCTCCAAAGGAAGCTTATGGATGATTTTGTCTTGCTCTAGCTTCACTCTGCCCCTAAACCAGCTAGTTTTTTCTGTCAAGGCAGCCTCCAACGGATCGAAAGCTATTTCCTCTCTGACTGATGTTTGGGTCTTAGTCGACGACGTTCCACCTCCACTCCACTCCACTACCTTCCTCATGGCTTTCGGTGTTCGGATTGGTAAACCTATCGAGGTCGACCCAGAGTCTCTGTGTGTCCTGGGCCCTGTCAGGCTGCGGGTATGGTGCGTTGATCCTCTCTACATCCGCGGCTCCGTTGATGTCTTCCCATCCTCTGGCGGCTTCCGCCTCAGTGTTCGGGTGGAGGGTGATGCGGCCCCAGTTTCACCCCGCCCCCACCCCCTCAGCCTACCTCGGACGACTGCGACAAGGACAAGGACGATGATGGCCTCCCGGATGATTCTAACCATGGCACTGAGCACCATTTCACCCAATCTGAATGGGATGGGCTGACGTCTGAAGACCGTGATCTGCTCAAGGAGAATGCCCCGGTGGGGGGGGGGGGGGGAGGGAGACCAAAGACTCGGCGGATGGCGTTGGTACGGGGCTGCGACTTCTGGTGGAGCTAGGGGCACCCCCTTCTCCGGTGTTTGCTCCAACCTCCCAGCCCGCCCTGCTTCCCCCTCCCTCTCTGGTATTGAAGACATTCCCCTGTCCGGACCCGTGACCAAGAGAAAGAAGAAGAAGTCATCCGTCAAGAAGTTCTCAGCTCGAGCAGGGCCTCTGGTGATTCCAAGCAGTCTGCGGCGGGGCTATGCCGCAGGCTTGATGTTGATATGGGCGCGACTCGGGCCCTTCGTCGGCGGCGGCTTCCCCGTCTCGCACTCGCCCCGCGTCGGCGCGCTCTCCTGCTTCCACGGCCCGCAAGAGCGGGCGCATCTCCAACAGTGGCGAGTGGGTGGCTGATCGGGCGGCGCGGAGCGCTACGGCCAGAGAACTGCCTCTTTCAGGTACCCCCCAAGGTTCTCCAACTCCCCCCATACCTACTTCTTCTCCTGTTAGTCTAGTTCTTCCTTCGCGGTCCAATGCTCATCTTTGGCGTATCTTAGAGGATGTAGGCATTTCTTGCGATCCTAGTTTTGGGTCTCCTTCTTCGTTATTGGATATTATTCGGGCTAATGAACTGGCACAGGCTGATATTTCTAGGGCCAAGGAGGTCGCCTCTAGCGTTGACACCCCACTGGTTGTGGCCGGTGGGGCCGAGGGAGGATCTGAAAGGGTTCAGGTTCCCTCCGTTGCGCCTCGGCGCGGGGCTGGCAAACGCTCTGAATCCTGCATTGCCCCCTGCAGGTCAAGTCTTTGCATTAAAAACCTCTCTCATAGATGAAGGCCTTATTCTGGAATATTAGGGGTTTCGGCACTAGGGGCGCAGGGACCAACTTAAAGATCTTGTCCGCTCTGAGAACATAGACATCATTGGCCTTGTTGAAACGCTTAAACCTTCCTTCTCCTCGAACGAACTCTCTGCTGTGGCTGGGACTGATAGGTTTGACTGGAATCATTTGCCGTCTTTGGGTCACTCGGGTGGCATTCTTCTTGGCACTAAAAGAGATATGTTCGATTTTGTTGCCTTTGATTATGGTATTTTTTGGGCCAGTACTGTTGTTTCTCACCGCAATATGCTCTTGGAAGTTATGGTTGTTTACAGCCCGGCTGATCTCTCTCTCTCTCTCTCTCTCTCTCTCTCTCTCTCTCTCTCTCTCTCTCTCTCTCTCTCTCAGATCTTCTTGGATGAAATTCTGCATAAGATAGAGTCTTGTGACCTCCCTCTGCTTATTGGTGGTGACTTTAACTTGATGCGGTCCCCTCTGGATAAAAATTCGCCTAAATTTTCCTGGCCGCTCGCTGATGCGTTTAATGCTTTTATTAGGGACTCTGCTATCCGCGAAATTCCTAGGGTTGGTGCCCGATACACCTGGACGAACCACCAAAGGGCTGCCATCCGTTCTGTTCTTGATCGTGTTTTTATATGCCCCAGGTGGGACGCTCTGCTTCCTCGGGCCTCCCTGCGGGCCTTTCCCATCGTGGGGTCTGACCACGCGCCCTTGATTCTTGACGATGGGATTCGCTCTGTTTCTTCCTCGCGATTTCAGTTCGATGCGTCTTGGCTCCTGGTGGATGGTTTTGCTGACCTGATTGCGAATAAGATTTCTTCTTTTCTCTCTTCGACTCGGCGTTCTTTTGGTCCAATGGATGACTGGCATCAATGCTCCTATTACCTTCGTAAATTTCTGCGTGGGTGGGCCATGAACCATGCTACCGAGTCAAGGCGTGACAAGGCTCGGATTGTTGCCCAAATCGGCTCTTTGGACGCTCGCGCGGACGGCGCTGGCCTTTCTCCCTCTGAATGGCAGGCTAGGTACAATTTAGAAGAGGCACTGGTGGCCTTGCAACGGCAAACGAAAGTGTATTGGAAGCAAAGGGGCACTATTAACTGGACTCTAAAAGGAGACTCCCTACTGCGTACTTCTTCGCCATAGCCAACGGTAGGCGCTGCCGTTGCCTGATCAATAGTTTGCTTATTAATAACGTCAGGGTTTCTGGCCCCTCCCAGATTATGTCTCACATGGTCAACTTCTTCTCCTCTCTGCTCTCTGCTAAGCCTGAGGTAGGCTTTAGGCTGGCCAACTCTTTCTAGGCATCTCAGGATTAGGTTTTGAGTGATGATAACGAGGCCTTACTGATTCCCCTTTCTGATGACAAGATTTTCGATACGATCCGCTCAGCCAACTCAAACGCGGCATCAGGTCCCGATGGTTTCTCTATTCCCTTCTTCAGACATTTCTGGCCTCAGCTGCGGGGTCTGGTCCATGCTATCATTCAAGGCTTTTCGTTAGGCACCGTTGACATCTCTCGGCTAAACTATGCAGTGCTCACTCTCATCCCTAAAGTCAAAGGTGCTGACTTAATCACTCAGTTCAGACCTAAGGCCTTGATCAATAACTTTGTGAAGCTTCTGGCTAAAGGCTTTGCCACTAGGCTATCCCCCATTGCCCATCGCTCCCTTAGCCCGTTCCAAACAGCTTTCATTAAGGGCAGGTTCATTCTGGATGGTATCCTTTGTCTTCATGAGATCGTTCACGATCTGCGAGCCCGTGGCTCCAAAGCGGTGATTCTGAAACTGTACTTCGAAAAAGCTTACGATTCGGTCAGTTGGAAATTCCTTCGGCAAGTGTTACTAGCCAAAGGCTTTGATGGTGCGGTAGTACATAGGCTTATGCAATTGGTTACAGGGGGCCACACTGCGGTTTTGGTCAATGGAAATGTTAGCCACTTCTTCGCCAACGGTAGGGGCCTGAGGCAAGGTGACCCTGCTTCTCCTCTTCTCTTCAACTTTGTCGCGGATTCTCTTTCCCATATCCTGACTAGGGTTGTTGCAGCCGGGCACATTACTCCTGCCATCTCTCACCTTGTCCCTAATGGCATTTCACACCTTCAATATGCGGAAGATACCATTATTATGGTTGAATTAAATGAGCATGGCATTACCCACCTGAAATTTTTTGCTTTCTGCTTCGAAGCGTTGTCTGGCCTCAAAATTAATTTCGCCAAGAGTGAAGTCATTGTTACCGGGGTCTCGAACGTAGAGGCCCAAAGAGTTTCTCAGCTTCTTAACTGCTCTCTAGGCTCCTTTCCTTTCAAATACCTTGGCCTACTGATCTCTCCCCTCAAACTCTTGGCTAAAGACTTTGCTCCGATTGTCACTAAGGTGGGCAATCGGGTCTTACCGTGGAGAGGCCGGTACAATACCCAAGAGGTCAAGGTTGCCCTTACCAATGCATGCTTGTCTTCCCTCCCCATGTTCCTGATGGGCTTTTATCTTCTCTCTGGAGGGACCCATGCTGGCTTCGACAAGCACAGGAGTGCCTTTTACTGGAACTCGGCTGATAACAAACGCAAATATAGGATGGTGAAATGGAAACTCATCTGTAGACCCAAAACCTGGGTGGGTTAGGCATCATTAATACGGCTATCATGAATAAATGCCTCATCTTAAAGTGGTGGTGGAAAATCATGTCGTCTGTCGAGAGCCCCTTTGGCTAACCATTCTCAAGGCTAAGTACTTTCGGGGTTCGAGTCCCATGTTTGCCCGGCCCACTGGTGGCTCCCAGTTTTGGCTCCAGCTCGTTAAAGTTCGCCCGATTTTTCAGTCCTTAGTCAAATTTGTAGTTGGTAATGGTAAGTCTACTCGTTTCTGGTTAGATTGGTGGCACGGGGAATCCACCCTCGCAGTGGCTTTCCCGGCTCTTTTTTCTTACTATCATAATCCGGAGATCTCTATCTTCGAGCTCTCTCTAAATAACTGGGTTCTAGACCTCCACAGGACGCTCTCTCCTGTAGAGTTGGAAGACTGGCATCGCCTTACTGCCTGCTTCCCCTTGCTCTCGGAGGAAGAGGACTCTGTTGTCTGGCCCCATTCTTCCTCTGGCCGCTTTTCGGTCAAGTCTGCTTATGCTAAAATTATTTCAATCTCTCCCACACCTAAGTTCAACTGCATTTGGAGAGCTCGTATCCCCCCTAAGATCAAGATTTTCTTGTGGCAAGCTTTTCATGGGAAACTTCCCGCGGCTGATCAAATTCGGAAAAGGAACGGTCCGGGCTTTGATAGATGCGCTTTATGTGGTGCCATTGAAAACACTGACCATATTTTCTTTCATTGCACTCTGGCTAAGTTCGTGTGGAGCTGTATTCGTCTTTGGCTGCAAGTGAACTGGAATCCCTCGTCCTTCGTTGACTTAAGGAGACTCTCTAGCGGCTTATCTGGTGTATCTAAAAGGATTTTCGGGGTTGGGTTTGCGGCGATCTGTTGGTCGCTGTGGACCATTCGCAACAAATTTACCATCAAGCTTTCCTTCCCGGCTAATCATGTGAGTTGCTTATTTAAAACTGGTGTATTTCTACAGTAGTGGAGATTATTGATTAAGGAGGCGGACCTCGGCTTTTGACGCTATGACATGAAAGATTCGGTCTACGGCTTCCTCCTTGATGCAGCGGAATCGGTCGGCGTCTTAGCTCTGCTGGCTTCTATCTTGTCTTTTGATTGCTGGCCTGCGTGCCATGATTGGCTCGTTTGCCATGTACACTAAACTCCCTTCTGTTGGTTGCTACTATGTTGGCTTGGCCGTTGGTTGCTGCTTGTGACACTCTGCCTGGTGGCTTTATTTATAAAGTCGGGCGTATGCCTTTTCTCTAAAAAAAAAGAAGGGGGTTTCGGGTTGATCCTTGTATTAATTTTGTCAGACTCTGGTGAATAATTAATAAAGATGGTTGTGTGCATCATGCTGATGCAGAGGCCGGGGGTAATCCTCCTTTTCAAAAAAAAATGTATATGATACATAAAACGGATGTATATGAAATCGCCACCAGTACTATTGCATATAGAAAAGGTACATAGATATATGCGAAGAAGTACCTGAGTTGCACTGAGATAATTAAGTAGTATCATCACAATACATATGGATACATTGCACTGGTGTGGCCAAGCCTTAATTATATGGGATAAAGTTGATTGTGCGTGTATAGAAATACACACATTCATGGAAGTTCTAGTTATATATCACGGATATATATAGCTTCAATCTCACTTGAAGGTAAATGAGAGACGACACAGCTGTGCATGGATGCATCCATCACCTTCCAACTGCAAAGACAAACAAGGGCACTAAATCATTAAAATACATAGGCGGTTATAGTTAAGGAAAGCACATAATATTCGTCTTTGTGAGAATACTTAGGTGCTCCTATTGACTGGGGTTGTATCATTTTTCCTGTTTCTACTAATGTTTTCACTAAGAGTCAGAAATTTTACTTGAATGTTGCATATCTAGCAACTAGCTCTCTCCATTAGAATTTTCAGTATGCTCAATTATTCACATGCATTAGAAAACATTAAGATTATATTAAATGAATATACATACATAGTTTCATTGAGATTTCGATGAAATTCACCAATTTCAGGCATTACAGTAGACATTTAAATATTTACCTTTCAGCCAAAGTATTTCAGAAATACACAAAAATTAAAAAAATCATTTTTTTGTTATTTAATTGAATTCAAATTAATATTTGAGTCCATTGTCCAAAATTTCACTGAATTTCGGTGATTTCAGTTGTTGCTGAATTTTTCCTAAAGCCGAAAGTGAAAACCATGCCTACAGTACAGGCTAGAAGAATATTTTACCTGACTTGAAACTTTTTCGGTCCTCCTGCTGGGAGTAGTACTGAGGCTGCTGCTGCATGAAGTTGAACTGCAGGAAGGTTCTCGGATCACAATGGATCATATTTTGCTCGTACTCATTCGATGTCGAAGCCGCCCCCATCATGTTCAACGTCTGCTGTTGCCCCCTTTCAGTCTCAGCTACCTGCGTTGAGATTAGTTCGTGACTTGGAGTGTTTTTGTTCCTTACTATATACTATTATATATAGTTTAAAGTTCTCATGTAAGTCACATGCATTGTCTATTGTAAATAGGAGATACCAGGTACTTACTTTTTCCCTCAAGAAGAAGTTGTTATTCTGCAGCTCCATTTCCTGAATATATATGGCTCATCTTATAATTTAATTTTTTTAATGTCAAAGCAAAAAAAGAAAAGCTGCAAGAAGAAAAGACGCTATTGTTTAATTGTGTTACCCTTCTCTGCATGTACTCAATTTCAGCGCATAGTAATTCGTTCTGCAGATTAAATGTGAAGGTCAGGAACTAGACAAAAAAAAATAGTTCTGTTCAACAGAATTCATGCAAGTGTTCGTAGCAAACTGAACCTTTCTTGCTCTAATCTTTCCAAGGCCTTTGTCCAGCCTTCCCTCCAGCTGTTTCAGGTCTCTGTGGCTCATGGTGGCCATTGTATCGCCTATTAGAGTCCTAAGGCATCAATGTAGGCAAGAGTTTATTTACAAAGCAAAATGGAACTTGCTTGATAAGTTGAGATTAACTAAGTTGCTGACTTGGGGAAAAAATGAACCTGTTGGAGTTCTGCAAGGTGGTTATCTGCTGCTTCAGCTTCGCAGATTCCTGCTGGTAGTGCTGCAAGTTTGTAATTTGAGTCCAGTGAGTACAATATACAGATATTGGTATTGGAGAATGACTAATAAATATTATTCTACATGATTTCATTCACGAATTGCTGAATGTGAATATATGTGAAATTACGAGAAGAGTAGTGCTAATTCTTCGTGGTTCCAGCATTCTATTTGTATAGCATGCGCATGCATCAAAACCATGCATTATTAGGCGTACTTAAGTAAAGTAAAGTGGACTCTTTAAATATAATTTTAGTATTTTAATCGAAAACTACATTTATGAAAACAATGACAATTTTTTGCAGCACATCAACTTAGATAAATCAATTGACACAACACTCCACCATGAAGGGTGGAACAGCATCATGCAACATACCCTTGTAAATCTTCTTATCCAGACACTAGACACTAGTATTTTGAAAACCGTGGTAATGTAAAACCACAGTATTTCAATGTCTGGACAATTAATGAATACTCCAGTTTCTAAGACCCATAGTTTTCTCAGTTTGGTTCAGAAAAAAAGAGGCCAGGACCTCTTTTTAAAATACTGCAGAAATACTACAGTATTAGAGATACTACGGTTTTTAAAACTATGGTATTTATCGATGCCAAACATAGCAAAGTTTTTCAAACTATGGTTTAAAAAAAAACGATATTCCAAAAATACTTACTGAGCCAAACGAAAGCTACGTTTAGAGAAAATAAACTCATGAGGACAAACTAACTCACTCCACACTATGGTCCCTTTCATTACTCTAGTTTTTACGATATACCACAATATTTACTGGTGGCTGCACAAGTAGTCATATGCCGATATACATAAATGGACATAAATTATAAGTTGGTATTTCAGACGAATCATTTTCCTTCTGTCTAACATGTAACCCACATGAAAATATATATTATTCAGGTGAAACTAGCAAGCATGGCCCAAAACTGTTCTGCCTACTAAATCTTGATCTCAACAAATCTAACCAGAGGAATGGTTAACCCATGTAATCGGATCAACAAATTAACCAGGAACTTATATGTTATAAGCGCATTTCTTTCTTCCCAACAGAAACAGAAGTGGGCGCATTTCTGATTTGCTAAACCTCAGTTTGCATGTTACTGTCTAATATCCCGTCTCCCGTCTGAATGATGCATGAAAGTGTCCACTGCACACATACAGAATTACCTATAAATATAGTCTGCTGGTCCAAACATGATCTCTTGAGAGTAGTGTCACCGGACATTCCTTTGTGTAATGACCAGAAGTTCCCTATGACCAGGATGTCCAATCTCAAGATTTTGCTCAAAGGAATCATTTAGTCGGTGGAGCACAGTTAGATGGAATGTTGACTAGCAGGTTGAAGTTCCTAGTAGGACGCGTGCAACCTAGGGGCCGGGTTGCTAGTGTCTAGAAATATTTTATGCTGACTTGTTGAGTGACATATGATGTTACCTGGGCATTGATCTCTGCGACTGTACCAGCGCTGGAGGTGTCACTTGTTGCCTTCTTGTATCTCTCAATGGTTGCTTTCACGCTGCATTAATTTGGGTACACACCAGTGGAGTTAGTACAAGCATAAATATGAACTTTCTAGTTCGTACAAACAAAAATAATACTCAAATTAACAGTAATAATTAACTTCATTAGCTGGAAACAACAGTAATAAAAAATAAATCAAAAGTTCTGTTTTTCGGAAATTACCAGCGATTTATTCTGGAATAAAACTCATTAAATGATTCAGAAAATTTATCACCAACTTTTATGATAACGCGGTAGATTTGAGGGGATCTTAGATTAGTTATATCAAATTAATGTGCTCTTATTGCATACTTCAAATATTGGTTGTCAAGATTCAGAAACCGGACTTTGTTACTTACCACATCATTACTAAAATAGAGTCCAGATAGACCCTTGCCAAAAATAGACCAAATAAATTGGATGTATCTCATACTTTTGAGGACAATGTATATACAGTTGCTCTGTTGTATTGAACAAGAGCAATGTGAAATCCATCAGGTCGATCTAGAAAAAACATCATATGTCATGCTGGGCAAAGATGTTTGCCATCACAAGCCTTATCCACGACCTAACTAGCTTGTACTACAGTGTGGTCGCTCTTTACCGAAGACTTCCTTTCCAATATGAAGAGGCGGCCTTCAAGGGGTACAATGTCCAGACATAGATATTTTACATGTGAGTATGTGACTCAAGAGAATTCCAGTTGTGTTTGTATTTTATGTTTTCTTTTCGAAAAGTGCTTGTATTTTATGTTGGTGAATCTAACGGCCAATTTCATAGTATTAACCAGTATAGTCAGTAGCTAGCCATATATGGTGTTTGATATCCATCTTTAGTTTGGTCACATAAGTTTACGGAGGCGGCATTTAAGGGAAAATTTTAAATCTGATTTTACACACGCCATGATCCCATCAGTTCCCAAGAAAATTGCATGCACTAATGTAACACAAGAACCAAAAGGATGTCATCAAAGTGAACTGTGTGATTTGGTTAATTACCTTTGCTAATTTATGTTTATATGATGTAAAGAATCAGAAACTGGAGCTTAGAAACAATTTTGAAGGAAAAACATGTGTCACCATATTTAACTTGGAACATCTAACTTATCACATATCAGTATATACATTACCATACCACCAATGTACCACTGTCAAACATAAGACTGGAAAATTCTTCATTGCTAAAGAAAAATCAGAGCATACTGGTCATCCTGATCATAGGGAACTTCTGGTCACACACACAGATGTAAGCCACGATATCAATAGGTTATTAGCCAAAAGAATCGAGTACTATGAAACAATATATTCCTACAATGTATTAAACTCGAGGGAAATATGCAGTCATATTTGCGAAACTAACAATTCCAGCTTAAGGAGATTTAATTAAGCTAAAAAGGAGATTTAAAATCTAGAGAAAGTAGACGAATTGTGTACGTGTCAAGCATTTTACATAATATAACTCTGCACCAAGAGAACTATTACATATATATACATGGGAAATATCGTAAGCTATGTTCAAGGTCCGAGATACTAAAACCAAAATATATGTACATGCATTCTCCACAAAGCCGATAATTTTTATGAAATTGGCAATATATTTATGATGGCCATTTACATAAAGGGATACAGACCTAGTCTGACTCCATCCTCTTGTCCACCCCGCACATAAAATAAAACCCCACCAAAGAGTAATGTCACTAACTCACTACATTTTTCCTCTCCAAAGCAACATTAAAAAAGAATGCTTCACTTCTCAAAAAAATAGTAGTAGAATGCATGCTTCAAAGGGAAGACCATGGTTACCACTACCTCTGCAAGGGCACCATTGAAACACCGATGAGAGCGAATGTCACATCACGTATAATAATGCAAAGCCACTGTTCATGAGGACACGCACTGTTGACACGGATTTCTCTCACTGCTGGACGGAACCTTAGCATCGTCGAGCATGCTATTCGCTGCAGCACAGAGAAGACGCCCTATTACCCAGTGTTTATTCGTAGGAGAGAACCACGGCAGCCAAGGTCTCTGCTTTTACCCGCCCCTTCTGACCACCCATGGAGCTCACCAGTCTCCCCATCCCCTCTCTCTCTCTCTCTGTTGTAGTACCCGATGCAACGTACGGCTTGATTCTGACCGTGCCGTGACAGCCATTGGCTCCGTACGCAGGGCAGCCTTCACATCACTGTAGACACACATAAACCACCGGAGAGAGGTTGTCGCTTGACACAGGGTAGTACAGTGCATACATATGTCCGGGTAAAACCAAGATCTTCTAATAAATAAATACATTTGGGCGTGAAATGAAAAACTGCAGTACAAATTTATGCACGCACGCACATAAATGCTTCATTTGGGTTCATTTCTTATATTCAATTTTACTAACTGGACAAATAAGAAATCCATAATAAGGAGCCCCCTTTAATTATCAAATTGTAATTATCATATGTATGTACAAAACAGACCGAAATGTACAGAAAGTAAGTGTAAAAAGTGTCATAGTTTGCATGTTATTTGATGCTGCCCTTCTCAAATAAGCAACTGCATGCTAACCCGCAAAAAAGTAAAATCAGCAAAAAATACCACTACGTACATTATAGTTTTGCATCATGCTGATGCAGAGGCCGGGGAGACCCCCCTTTTCAAAAAAAAAATAGAAAAAAATTTATAGTTTTGCATATCGACATGCCTTTTCAGCTAATGGAAATCAGAGGAGCTCTCTGAAACGGCACAAAAAAGCTCCCCGCAAAAAAAAAAAAGTCGGCCCCAAAAGTAGAGGAAAAAGAAAGGTTACTACAGTACATTATTTTCTTCTTTACTGCTACGGTGCTGTGCCTTCACTGTTTTGGCGGGTCATGAAAGTACAGTGCTGCTGCCAGAAGCTAGCTAGGGGCCCAGAGCTGGCGTGATGAGCCTTGGCTTAACAAGAGGACACCACACATGGCTCTAATGAGGAGAGAGGCGTCGCTGCCACCAGCACCACACGCACAGGCGACAGTAACATCTACAGCGCGCGGGGAGAGAGAGGGGGAGATGGGGGCACATGTGACGGAACCCTAACCCTAAACCATCATTGGGGGGGAACAGAAGGCGATGATGCAAAAGAAGCTTGATGATATCGTGGCTTACATCTGTGTGTGTGACACATACACACAGATGATCTTGTATGCAGCAGTTACCGAGTTACTGCAGGAAGAAAAAACGTTGCTAGCTAGTAGATCTGCACCTACACGTAATTAAGCTATGCCATACAGGTGGGAAAATAGAATAGGCGATAAGAAACAGATAAGAACTTGTAATTTTGTGTGTGATTACATACATGTTTCTGCCATGCTCTATCGATAGATTATGTATCATGATGAGGTGTGAGGGATCTAATTAAGGCTCTTACCTTCTTCCTATCCCCTCCTTCGCCCCATACACAGAGAGAGAGGGAGAGAGAAAGGAAAGAACATAAATGGAGCAAGAAAAGAAGAGGACCACCAGCCCCAAGCATAGCCAGACACCCATTCCATACACACAAGAAGAGCTGAGAAAGCATGTACACATGCTTCACAAGGCATGCACTGTGCTGAATCTACGCAGACATCTAGCTCACCTCACGGAACCACTAACGAAAGCAGCAACGAAAAACACATCAGCACAAGCTAGCACACAGATGCAAGCTATACGGCGCGCGCACACACAAAGAAACTGCTGGAATTTCTTTCACCCCCGCTTAGTCTCAACCCCCAGAAGCACGGAAATAAACAAGACAGTTAATCAACGGAACGAGTATAGCAAGAAAGATGCAGCTCCCTTTTCCCCCCCTTTTGCCAAGACGAAAGGATAGAAGGAAAACAGCTCCAATTTGGGCAAGATCACATGAGCATATGCCATGTATGCGTCGGTCTGTGCAGAAAAAAATTCAAGAGAGCGGCGAGCACCTGTTGTTGGAGTACTCGTAGAGGCGTCCGCGGCCGGAGAAGACGATGAGCGCCACCTCGGCGTCGCAGAGCACCGAGAGCTCGTACGCCTTCTTCAGGAGGCCGTTGCGGCGCTTGCAGAAGGTGACCTGCCGGTTGGTCGTGTTCTCGATGCGCTTGATCTCGATCCTCCCTCTCCCCATCTTCTCGGCAGCGCCCCCTGCCGATCCCGAGCCCGAGCCCGGGGACGCAGACTCCTTCACCTTGGATCAGCAACGCAAAATTTCAGTGACACGGACCAAAAGTTGTTGTATCAACGGGAGAACAGATGGATCTACATAACCAAAACCGACGGGTTGTATCTCTGGCGCTGGGCTGTAAATATACCCGATTCTCTTGAGCTGCTACTTCTTGGACCCTTCTTTGGAGATAGGAAGAAAAGGAGCGGCTGTGATCCATCTCCTCTCCTTGGTGTTGCCTTTCTCTCTTTCTTAGAGAGTAAGCGCCACTGCCCCTAGCCGAATCTCTCCCTCTTCTTGCGTATCTACTATTTCCCCACCCAGTAGTAGCCATGATTTTATTCTAGCTACTACCCATTACATGTGCATCCAAATCTTAATCTTTAGGAAAACGGATGCTTAAAGAAGAAGCTAGTTTCAGAGCAAGAAGCAATTACCATTAGGCCTGTGGATGGTGCAGCCAGCTGCTCGTTGAGTATCTGCATGTTTGTGTTTCGTGGGCGCTAGAGAGAGATGGGAAGGATAGAGTGAGAGATGAGGAAGGCAAATGAGGAAGAAGAGTGTGTTTAAAGGAGAAAGGTAGGAGGCTAGGAGCGGGTGGGGAGCCGATGCTCTGTAGTGGCAGCTGTGGCCCTTGGTGTTTCTTCCTCCTGGACTCTTCTTGATTTCACTTCCACTATGTCACATCTCCTTTTCTTCTTTTGTTTGGTGATGATCTGTGAAATTTACCATTGGTGTGTCCTTAATTACTTTGCATCCGGAGCAGCTTTCCAATAAATATGTAATTAACTTAAGAAATATGAAAATTGTTGGGGAAATTTCAGACCTATATTTCTTTATTTGTTCCACGACGTTTTGTCTTTACCAAAGTTGATAAAGAGATATTATTACTTCATAAAACAAAAATTGAAGACATCGTCACTGCAGTCATCATCTCCTCGTTTGGGCTGTTCCGAGGGGAAACCCTTGATCTGGGTCTCCTGGGTCGAACGATGGCGGCGCTTTTGGTCCCATATTCCCTCATTAGGGCATCGTTTTAGAGCAGATACTTGGTTGAGTCGTCAGGAGGTGGAGCGGCATGGCACCTACCGCGTCGATGACAACAGGTCTCAACAGCATGGTGTAGCAGAGACTTGGCTATGGATGTGACTTGATGGACGGGTGCAGGGCAGTGGCATTGTTTGGCGCCGTGGCAGCGTTGATGGCTGACTGGCTTGGCAAGGATATTGCGGATATCTTTTCTGGAGATGAGTCAGCGGTTTGATGGTGGTGGGGGCTTCTGAAGCATGTGCAAGCGGTGTATGCTTTGCGCCTGCAGCAGCGGGTGTATGCTCCCGGTACGTCATGCAGGTGGATCGGCGGCGACCCCGGTTCTAGATGGTGGGGCGTGATGGCATTCTCCATTGTCGCGTTTGTAGGTGTGGGTGATGCATGACTTCAGATTGTTTGATGTATGTTCTTGTCATACCTTTATTAAATAATTTATTTAAGATGGTTGTGTGCATCTCTTGATACAAGGACAGGGGGGTTCAACCTCCTTTTCAAAGAAAAAAATGATAGACACTATAGGAAAAACATATTTTGCCATGTGTTTCTTGGTAAGCCGAGTGTATTTTGCTGGCCTCGGCTTAAGCCGTGTGTTGGCGTCAAGACACACGGCAACGAATGGGCCTTCGGCTTATCACGACGTATGTTTTGTGACACACCTAAAGAACACACGAACGTATAGAAACAAACTTGTTGTATAATAGCAAAAGTGCTAGGCTTTACGGCCGAAACGGCGAACAACCGTGCCAGTGATTGTTCTCGCCGCTCGTGATAGTGGTCCGTATAAGACGAGTGTTGCCTAATGGAACTCATGGTGTATATAATACATTTTCTTTTTAAAAACCCCGAAAACATGTTGTCTCATGAAAGCCGAGCGGACGATGAAATGCACTTGGCTTACATTGAATAAATATCTCGCCCACAGCCCAACTAGCCAGTTATATCATGCGTAGCACACTTCCCCTCCCCACACCGCAACACTGCCGCTTGCCGCCAAGCTCGTCATCGTCTAGCCCGTCTCCCCACCTCACTTGAGGCCGGTCGCGCCCAAAATCTTGAATCCTACAACTGCGATGTCTCCTCTCCACCACCTCGACGATGGCCATGCCTCCACCACCAAACCCGACGCGACCCCACCTACACCTGCAGCACCTTGACGCCGGTGACCGAGAAAACCCCACCGGTCGAAGGTGAGCTCCTCCGTTCATCTAATTTTTTCATATTAAGTTTTGTCATATTTTTGTAAGTCTGGAAATTTCATAGGCATATGATGATCTTCGCAATGGATTCTGGTTTTAGATTAGTTTGAATGCTATAGTTGTAGATAGATGGGTTTAAATTAACTAGATTATGGATCGATGATATATACGAAGCTAGATTATGGTAATTAATCTTCTTGACATGGATATGAGATACGTATGGATCGATGATATGGATCGAGCTAGCTAGGTAGATTGGCTTAATTTGATGTGGGTGATGGTGGAGAATATGGATGTCTATATTGATAAAATTATACGGATATGATTGGATTTTTTTCTTCGTGCATATGCATAGCATTTTAGAATCTTATGTGTCAACAAAAGTGGTTTTAAGTGTCTTGTCCCATTAGAAACTTATTACAATGATGAAGTTTGCTCTCCTCCCACAGAGAACACATATGTTGCTAAAGAAAGAGAACAAATTAAAAAGAAAATATATATATCTACGATTCTCTTTACGGATCATGACCTAGAGAAGACGAGCAACCTGAAATTAATTTTGTTATCATTCGAGCACCTCCCAGGTCTTAAGATAAACTTCTATAAAAGTGAATTATTCTGTTTTGGTGAAGCCTAAGACGAGGCCCACCTATACGCTAAACTGTTTGGTTGCAGTTTAGGCATGTTTCCGATCAGTTATTTGGGGCTACCAATACATTATCGAAGACTCATAAATGCTGAATGGAAACACGTCGAGAAGAGACTACAAAAATGGTTAAGCGGTTGGAAAGGTAAAGTGTTATCTTTGGGTGGAAGATCGGTACTCATAAATTCAGTGCTAAGTAATATAGTACTCTACATGATTTCCTTCTTCCAACTGCCTAAAGGAGTCTTACATAGATTGCATTATTCCCGATCAAGATTCTTTTGGCAAGGATATAGTGAGAAAAAGAAGTATCGTCTGGCTAAATGGAGTGTGGTTTGCCGTCCCAAAGACAAATGAGGGAAGTGTATTCATTATCTTGAGGTTAAGAATACTGCTCTCCTCGGCAAATGGTTGTTTAAGTTACTGACCGAAAATGGTGTATGGCAAACCCTCCTCACGAGAAAATATGTAGGCTCAAAAGCAATGTCCAAAGTATATTGGAAGCATAGGGACTCATACTTTTGGGCTGGTCTAATAGCTATGAAGAAATACTTCTTCCCTATGGATCCTGCACTATTAAAGATGGATCGGAAATTAGATTCTGGGAGGATAAATGGCTAGGCAATGCTACACTCCAAGAACAATATACGCTCTATACAATATTGTGCGTCACAAGGGTGATACAATGGCAACGGTTCTGAAATCCTTTCCGCCGAATGTGATGTTCAGAAGAGATTTAACAGGTCCCAAACTTGCATCATGGAACAATCTGTTACTGAGACTATCCACGGTACAGTTGTCACAAGGCGCCAATGAATTTCGTTGGAGCCTACAAGTGAATGGTAAATTCATGGTGGACTCTATATATAGTGTTATGATCCAGTCAGATGTGCTAGTTGATGATGATAAGAAGATTTTGGAAGACAAAGATACCGGTTAAAAATAAAATTTTTGTGTGGTATCTTCATCGAGGAGTCATTCTTACCAAAAATAACCTTATTAAGAGGAATTTGCATGGAAGTACGCAATGGGTCTTCTGTCATCACGACGAAACAATAAAACACGTGTTTTTCAAATGCAAATTGGATCGTTCTATATGGTCGCCATCCAAGTAGCTTCTAACTTGTACCCTACATGTAGTGTTGCTAATATATTCCGCGACTGGTTATATGAAATTGATTACAGGTTTAGAATTCTTCTCAGGGTGGGAGCGCTTGCCGTTATTTGGTCGTTTTGGCTAAGTAAAAATGATAAGGTTTTTAACGAAAAAAGTACTTCTCTTATGCAGGTTACCTATGGATGCATGATGTCGCTTGAAACTGCGTCGGTATTTCCCTAAAGAGGAAGGGATGGTGCAGTACAGCTACAGTAGGTATTTCCCTCAGTTGTGAAACCAAGGTATCAATCCAGTAGGAGAACCAAGCAACATTATGTAAATGGTACCTGCACACAAGGAACAAATACTTACAACCCGACGCGTATGAGGGGTTGTCAATCCCTCTTCGGGTAACGGCGCCAAAAATTGTCAAGATGACGGGATAAAATTTGTGATAGATTGGGTAAATAGATCTCGATAAAATGCGAAATAAAATACGCAAATAAAAAGTGCAGCAAAGTATTTTTTTGGTTTTTGGAATAACAGATCTGAAAATAAAAGTGAATAAAAACATATCTCAAAGCAAATATGATGAAGAATAGAACCAGGGGCCCTAGATTTCACTAGTTGCTTCTCTTAAGAAATAGCACACGGTGGGTAAAGAAATTACTATTGCACAATTGAAAGCAAATCGAATAGTTATGAGGCAATGATCAATATATAGGCATCACGTCCAAGATTAGTAGACCGACTCCTGCCTGCATCTACTACTATTACTTCACACATCGACCTCTATCCAGCATGCATCAAGTGTATTAAGTTCATGGAGAAACAGAGTAATGCAATAAGAACAATGGCGTGATGCAGACGAGATCTATTCATCTAAGAATAGCCCCCATCTTGTTATCCTTAAAAGCAACGATACATGCGTGTCTTGCTGCCCCTTCTGTCACTGGGAAAGAACATCGCACGATCCAACCCATCACAAAGCACCTCTTCCCATGGCAAGAAAAATCGATCTAGTTGGCTTAACTAAACCAAGGAATCAAACAAGAAATACGAGGCTATAAATAATCATGCATATAAGAGATCAAAAGAAGACTCAAATAATATTCATGGATATAGATTTGATCGTAAACTCAAAGTTCATCGGATCCCAACAAATACACCGCAAAAAGAGTTATATCAAATAGACCTCCAAGATACCATTGTATTGAGAATCAAAAGAGAGAGAGGAAGCCATGTAGCTACTGCCTACAGACCTGTAGGTCTATGTTGTACTGCTCAGGCATCATCGGGGAGGCACCAATGAGGACGATGAACCCCTCCGTGATGGTTTCTAGATTGGATCTCGTGGTTCTGGAACTTGCGGCGGCTGCAATTGTGTTACGTCGACTCCCCTAGGGTTTCTGGAATATTTGGGTATTTATAGGGAGAAGAGGCAGTGCGGGAGGCCACCGAGGTAGACACAACCCATCTGGCATGCCTGGGCCTCCAGGCGTGCCCTAGTGGGTTGTGCCCCCCTTGGGACTCCCCTCTGGTACTTCTTTCGCCCACTGGTGGTCTTCTAGTCCAAAAACATTCTCCAAAAAATTTCGCTGCGTTTGGACTCCGTTTGGTACTGATATTCTGCGAAGTAAAAAACAAGCAAAAAACAACAACTAGCACTGGGCAATATGTCAATAGGTTAGACCCAAAAAATGATATAAAGTTGCTATAAAATGATTGTAAAACATCCAAGAATGATAATATAACAGCATAGAACAATCAAAAATTATAAATACGTTGGAGACGTATCAACATCCCCAAGATTAATTCATGCTCGTCCTCGAGTAGGTAAATGATAAAAATAGAAAATTTTATGTGGAATGTTGCCTAACATGTTCGTCACATAGTCTTTTTTTGTAGCATGGACATTTGGACTTTTATATGGTTCAAAGCAATAGTCTAGTTTTGACATGAAGATTTCAATACTCAAGCATATCAACAAGCAACCATGTCTTTCAAAATATCAACGCTAAAGAAAGTTATCCCTAGCCCATCATGCTCAATCATTGATCATTCATGAAACACACTCACATATTAGCTACATCCAATGCTCAAGTATGATCATAATGCTCCCCAGTTGGTGCTTTATAAGAGAAGATGGAGACTCAGTTAAAAATAAAAATTGCATAAAGTAAATAAATAGGCCCATCCCAGAGGGGAGCAGGGATTTGTAGAGGT
Organism: Aegilops longissima; assembly: GCA_021605205.1. Lineage (NCBI taxonomy): Eukaryota > Viridiplantae > Streptophyta > Magnoliopsida > Poales > Poaceae > Aegilops > Aegilops longissima. Next base: position 171,413,553 of record CM038676.1, read on the forward strand.
GCCAGAGCTCAAGGCTAAAATTGAGAGATAAAATTTTTGAGAGGCATACTTTTCCCGTCAATGAAAACAACCGAGTAATTCCCAACACTTTCCATGCTAGATATATCATAGGCGGTTCCCAAATAGAAAATAAAGTTTATTCCTTTTTCCACCATTCTTTCACAATCCATGGCTAGCTGTATCCACGAGTGCCTTCCATACCAACACTTTCCAAGGAATTTATCATTTGATAACATAAAGTAAATTTCTTTTTCATTTCTAGACTAGGCATCCCTATTACTGGCGTACTCTCATGCAATGACAAGTGAACAAACACTCATCTTGAGAATAACACATCTAGCATGGAAAATATTAGCCACCCCCTGCTGCTTCATGAGCGGTATGAGCACACAAAAATGAAAATCATTTTGAAAATTAGAGGTGGCACATAAAATTTGCTTAGAACGGCACGGAAATACCGCATATAGGTAGGTATGATGGACTCATATGGCAAAACTGAGTTTAAAGATTTTTTGATGCACAAGTAGCATTTCTACTTAGTACAAGTGGAGGCTAGCAAATAGATTGAGAAGCAACCAACCAAGAAACGAAAAATCACATAAGCGAGCATTAAGCATACCTACACCTAATAAAGCACCATATGTAGGATGTAAGTTCATTGCATAACTATTGACTTTCGTGCTTGCATAGGGAATCACAAACCTTAACACCAATATTCTTACTAAAGCATAATTACTCACAAACATGACTCACATATCACTATCATCATATCTCAAAACTATTACAAAGAATCAAGTTTAACTTGTCCAATGATCTTCATGAAAGTTTTTATTATATCCCTCTTGAATATCTATCACTTTAGGACTAATTTCATATGTTGCTTTTGATAAGATCAAACAAATTTAAGTGAAAAAACATGAGCATAAAAATTTTCTTCTCTCAAAATAATATAAGTGAAGCATGAGAAAATTTCTTTGAAAAATCTACTAACTCTCAAATAAATCTAGGTGAAGCATGAGAGCATTTCTTCAAAAGTATTCAAGCACACCGTGCTCAAAAAGATATAAGTGAAGCACTAGAGCAATTACATAGCTCAAAATTTTTAAGTGAAGCATATAGAGCAATTCTAACGAATGATAGCATAACTTTGGCTCTCTCAAATAGGTGTGTCCAGCAAGGATAGATGGCACAAACTAACAAGAAAAACAAGCAAAGACTCATATAATACCAGACGCTCCAAGCAAAACTCATGATATGTGACGAATAAAAATATGGCTCCAAGTAAAATATCGATGGTCGTTAGAATAAAGAGGGGATGCCTTCCGGGGCATCGCCAAGCATAGTTGCTTGGTTCTCTTTGAATCATAACTTGGGGTGCCATGGGGCATCCCCAAGCTTAGGCTCTTTTCACTCCTTATTCCTTCATCCTCGTGATTTCACCCAAAACTTGAAAACTTCAACCACACAAAACTTAACAAAACCTTCGTGAGATCCATTAGTATAACAAAGCAAATCACCGCTCTAAGTACTATTGCAAACCCATCCATATTTTATTTTTTCATTATATCTAATGTATTCTAACTTTACCATGGCTTATACCCTCCAATAAAAACCATAGATTGATCAAAAAAAGCACACAACGCAAGGAAAAGAGAATCTGTCAAAAACAGAATAATCTGAAGTGATCTGAAAACTTTGTATACTTCTGTGACTCCAAAAATTTGGAAAAGTTAGGAAAACGTAGAAATTTGTATATCAATCTTGTGTAAAAAAATCAGAATTTATCACGCTTCTGTGATTTTAAACAATTCTGCTAATGGCGTAAAAAGTTTGTGTTTTTCAACAAGATCAAATCAACTATCACCCAACATGATCCTAAAGGCTTTACTTGGCACAAACACTAATTAAAACATAAAAAACACAATCATAACAGTAGCATAATTGTGTAAACACTCAAGAACAGAAAGAAAACAGCAAAAATAAAATTTATTCATTGGGTTGCCTCCCAACAAGTGCTATCGTTTTATGCCCTTAGCTAGGCATAATGCAAAGATTCAAGTATTGTCATCTTTGGTTTTTGATCCATAGGATGCCCTCATGATTGATTCATATGGTGGCTTAATTTTTGTTCTAGGGAAGTGTTCCATACACTACAAAAAAAAGACACATCCGTGACATTTTGGGCCGAACGAAATTTTTTTCTGTCATACTTATGACACTTCTATGACGATAATTGTGACAAAACCCGGTATCATCATAGATGTGGTGGGATCCTACTTCTATGACAAAAAATCATGACAGAAAATGGGCTTTTCGTCCTGGGCGGGCTAGAGACACAGTTGCATGACATTCTTTGGGCCGTCCATGACGGAAAAAACCGTGGTAGAAGCGAGGGCGAGGAAAATATCGGGGTGTTCTCGGTTACGGTGGGTGGTCGGGGCCGAGCGATGCACGGAGGTTTGCGCGTTTCTCTCATACACGCACGCGCGTGGGTGCGAGGCGTTGGGCTCTAACTGAACCCGAGCGAGGCGTTCGCCTACTGAACCCAAGCGATTGCACTGCAGGCTACGCGTTATTGAATCCGAGCGATCGATCGATGGCTGTTAACTGAACCCGATCGAGGGATTCCTTTGCTACTGCTGCTAATTGAAGCCGATTGATGCTACCTCTGGATGAATAGTGAGCGTTGCTGGGGGGTTTTGGACGAACAGTTCGCGATGGGGGTGGATGAACAGGACCCCGTGGTGTTGCCTATGGATGAACAGGACCCCGATCGATCAAGCTAGTTGGGGCTGGATGAACAGGACCTCGTGGAGGGCTAGATGAACAGGATGACCCCGTGGAGGGCTGGACGGACAGTAGACGGTGGAGGGCTGGATGAGCGAGAGCCCGTGGAGGGTGGTTGAATAGGAGCCCGTGGAGAGGGCTGGTTGAGCGATGGCGGTGGAGTAGCGCGGTGGAGGCTGGATGAACAGGAGCCCGTGGATGAACAGTCGTAGGTGGAGGCTGGAGGAGGTCGACGGTGGATGAACAGTAGCCCGTGGAGGCTGGAGGGGGTCGACGGTGGAGATTAACAGTATCCCGTGGAGTCCCGTTTTGCGGTACAACACACCTCTCCTGATGAACAGGACCCCCGTTTCAACCGTAGCGCTCCAACACAAGTCTGTTTCCTCCGTTTTGCGGTATGCCACACCCCTCCCAATCAACATGACCCTGTTTCGACCGTAGGAGGTCCGTTTCCTCTGTTTTGCGGTATGCCAGTGAAGGAAATATGCCCTAGAGGCAATAATAAAGTTATTATTTATTTCCTTATTTCATGATAAATGTTTATTATTCATGCTAGAATTGTATTGACCAGAAACTTGATACATGTCTGAATACATAGACAAAACAATGTGTCCCTAGTATGCCTCTACTTGACTAGCTTGTTCATCAAAGATGGTTATGTTTCCTAGCCATAGACATGTGTTGTCATTTGATGAACGGGATCACATCATTAGGAGAATGATGTGATGGACAAGACCCATTCATTAGCTTAGCATTGTAATCGTTACAGTTTTATTGCTACTGCTTTCTTCATGACTTATACATGTTCCTCGGACTATGAGATTGTGAAACTCCCGAATATCCGGAGGAACACCTTGTGTGCTACCAAACATCACAACGTAACTGGGTGATTATAAAGGTGCTCTACAGGTGTCTCCGAAGGTACTTGTTGAGTTGGCGTATTTCAAGATTAGGATTTGTCACTCCGATTGTCGGAGAGGTATCTCTGGGCCCTCTCGCTAATGCACATCACTATAAGCCTTGCAAGCAATGTGACTAATGAGTTAGTTGCGGGATGATGCATTAGGAATGAATAAAGATACTTTCCGGTAACAAGATTGAACTAGGTATTGAGATACCGACGATCAAATCTCGGGCAAGTAACATACCGATGACAAAGGGAACAACGTATGTTGTTATGCGGTTTGACCGATAAAGATCTTCGTAGAATATGTAGGAGCCAATATGAGCATCCAGGTTCCGCTATTGGTTATTGACCAGAGATGTGTCTCAGTCATGTCTACATAGTTTTCGAACCCGTAGGGTCCGCACGCTTAACGTTCAGTGACAATTTGTATTATGAGTTATGTGATTTGATGTACCGAAGGTAGTTCTGAGTCTCGGATGAGATCGGGGACATGATGAGGAGTCTCGAAGTGGTCGAGACATAAAGATCGATATATTGGACGACTATATTCGGACATCGGAAAGGTTCCGAGTGATTCGGGTATTTTTTGAATTACCGAAGAGTTACGGGAATTCGTATTGGGCCTTAATGGGTCATACAGGAAAGGAGAGAAAGGCCTCAAAAGGTGGCCGCACCCCTCCCCATGGTCTGGTCCGAATTGGACTAGGGAGGGGGGCGCCCCCTTCCTTCCTTCTCCTTTTCCCTTCCCTTTTTCCTATTCCATGTGGGAGGAGGAATCTTACTAGGACTAGGGAGTCCTAGTAGGGCTCCACACTTCTGGCGCGCCCTAGGGGCTGGCCGGCCTCCTCTCCTCCATCCTTTATATACGTGGGCAGGGGGCACCTCTAGACACAACAAGTTGATATGTTGATCTCTCCCAACCGTGTGCGGTGCTCCCCTCCACCATAATCCACCTCGATCATATCGTGGCGGTGCTTAGGCGAAGCCCTGCGTCGGTAGCATCATCATCACCGTTATCACGCTGTCGTGTTGACAGAACTCTCCCTTGAAGCTCTGCTGGATCGGAGTTCGTGGGACGTCATCTAGCTGAACATGTGCTGAACTCGGACGTGCCGTACGTTCGGTACTTGGATCGGTCGGATCATGAAGACGTACAACTACATCAACCGCGTTGTTCTAACGCTTCCACTTTCGGTCTACGAGGGTACGTAGACAACACTCTCCCCTCTCGTTGCTATGCATCACCATGATCTTGCATGTACGTAGGAAATTTTTGAAATTACTACGTTCCCCAACAGCCAGACCCCTCCCGATGAACATGATCCCGTTTCGAACATGGCCAGTCGAACACAAGGCCGTTTCCTCTGTTGTGCGGTACGCCAGGCCTCGTTTCCATCGGTTGTTCCGTCCAAGCCCTCCTGATGAACACGACGATGCATTCCGTTCCGACCCAGCCGGTTGGCTCCCCATGAACATGACGACGACCCTGTTTATACATTCCGACCCAGCCATGTACACGAGCCCTGGCCGTAGGTATGCGCAAGTAGGCGTTCGAGACCCCGCCCGTATGTACGTACGTGGCCGTATTTTCTTTCTTGCACCCTGGCCGCTGTACGTACGTGTACATGCTACGTGCGTGCCTCTACTATGACACGTGCGCGTCTACATCGACCAGTATGTACGTAGACGTTAGCGACCAGAATGACAATGCTACGTACGCTTCGACCAGGTGGGTCCCGACTTTCAGGCACTTCCTTGCATGCGAAGATGTAACTGGTGGGTGACAGCAGTCAGGGGGTGAATCGTTTTTTTTGCCCGGACGCACTTCCTTGCGTGCGAAGATGTAGCCGGTGGGTCCCAGCAGTCAGGGGGGAGACGTTTTTTTTTGCAAAATACGGATGCCCGTCCGGTGGCTCCCCGCTGTCAGGTGGAGGAATAATTATTTTGCGCGTAATAAGGAGGCACTTCCTTGCGGCTGCTGTGGACCCAGCTGTCAGCCTCTCCACGTACAATACTCTTCCGATGGAAGTCGGTCGTTGACCACATTGACCACGCCGCGCCGAGAGCACCACGGCGGTGGACGACAGCGAGGCCTAGGAACGGGACGACGCGGAGCTGGGGAAGACGCGGCAGTGGATACCCACGCAGAGAAGAGTACGAGGGTTCACTGGTTCGGCTGCGGTGTGAGGCCGCCGTCGCCGCAGAATAACAGGGGGTGTGGGTGAGTGGAGGGATGGCCTGGCCAGCGGTGGGAGTAGTAGGGGGCGGTGAGTCCTCCGCGGCAGCACAGCCGGCCACGTGAGGCAGGAGCAGGCGACACGACCGGTGCTGCTTTGGGCGGCTGGAGCAAGAAGACCAGAGGTTGAAGAAGCACTATGACCGTTGGATGGACATCGTACGGTCACTGCAGCTAGAATCGTTTATATTGACTAAGTTGACAAAGCCTTTGGTACGTGTTAACTTAGTAGGCCCACAGGTCAGCCTCCGAAATGGTGCGCCCCAGATGTCAGGGGGAGGAATCATTTTTTGGGCGGTCGAAGCTAGAATATCCGAGATTGAAGAAGAAGCACGACATCCATTGGATAGACATCCAACAGCCACTGCTGCTAGAACCGTGTGTTGACTATGATAAGTTGACAAAGCCTTGCATACGCGTCAACTTCTTTTTTAGGGGACGCGTCAACTTAGTAGGCCCACAAGTGTATGGCAGAGAACTTATAGCCCATTTGCGATTTGTAAGAATGTACATCCCATTTTTGAATTCTAATGGAATTTACTACAGCTCATTTACAGTTTGTTAAAAGTACAGCCCATTTTCTAGCTAGGACAACGATTAATAATTTCAACCAACCGTTCAAGACAGAATTCAATAAAATTTCCCACATTTTGACGGGATCTGAAATATTTTTATCCCGAAATTTCTAGTCAGATTAAATATAAATTTGTATTACATAAAAATCTAAAGAAACACTGCGCACGCAACAATTAAAAATTAAGATTTTCAAAATCAAAAATAATATTTTATAAACTAATTTCGTGTTTGGTGCATTTTTTTTATAGTTACTGCCCACTTTTTATAATTACATCCCATTTATTATTTTTAAAGCTCATTTTCCTGTTAAGCCTAATGCATCCCTCCTAGGAAAGATTTGCAGTCCAGCGGGGCGGAGAATAACAAGTTGACCTTGCTTGGGTATTCCTAAAAAACGTATAGCTGGGCTAGCCATTTTCATCTTGAAAAATTAATATCTGGGCTGGATATCTGTCCTGGGCTAGACGGGCCACAGCCCACCCAGTTAATACCCTGCTCTCCTCTGAACAACAATGAAAACATCACCAAGAAAAACTCTGTAGTGCTCACGCCCCAAAAACACAAATACTGCTCGAGCTGCTTGGTCCCAGTTGTCGGCCGCACCTTGTGCAATTCTCTCGTTTATATTGACTACGTCGGTTGATAATGGTGTGGGACCGTGATGTCAGGAAACCAGGAGGAAGCAAAAAGATATAGGTGTACATAAAAAGGAGGCACTTGCGTATGTACGGCTATGGCCCTAGTGGGTCCCTGCTGTCATCCAGTCAAAATAAAGTCATCTCCTGAATCCTCATGTTCATTGACCATGTTAACAATGCTCGGCGCCACGGCGAGCACAACAACTCGAAGGACGACAGAGAGGGCCTCATGGGCCCTACGGATGGTCTGATACAGCGCCTGCTGCTCATTCAGGAAGCCAGGATCATCGGACACCTATGAGCACCTTCGAGAGATTGAGACGGCATGAAACGGTAAGGCCGCGCTTGGGAGCTCTGGTTTATTTCACACCTGTATTAAGATACAAGTGTAATTTACTCGTCATCGGAAACAACGCGTAAAATCCAGGCATAATGAAACTGAGGGCCCGAGGTCTGTAACTAAAACCGGCGGGTTACGCGTGTAATTTGAGAGACCAGTGTATATTTTACTAGTCGAAATCGACCAACCAAGCGCTTCGCCCGAGACCATCTGCTTTTATTTACAAGCGGTTTTGGTTGGGAAACGATGATCCAATCACGACCTAAGATGATGAGTTGGTCGGAAGATCATATGGTATCACGTCTAACCTACCCGACTTGTCGTTTAGGCTATGAATGAAACATAAGATGTTGAACTTCTTAAGCGCGGAAACAACAGAAGAGGATGATCTTCTTAACAAGCAAATCACTGGCATTAGATCGACATGCAAAACAATACGAAGCATTATTCTCAGGAGGCACGGTGAACAGTTCGTGATGCCGCATGCCACAACATTCCAAGCTCAACTTTGCAATCAAACACAAGGCCTGGCATTACATAGACAATATTCAGAACAAATTCTTAAAATATCTTACATAAGTCAACATTCATGTGACTATGCATCTCAGCAGAGTAAATATTTACTTCTGAACTGAAGACGGGAATAGGAAAAAATGATCGACGTTGCTCACAGCAAAGGGCGTCCCACTCAAAAATATCAAATGCATGTCTTCTGGCTAACATCAATGAGCACAAATTGACAAGGTTTTCCAATTCCAATATATTAAACTAATGTCAACTTTGACGAGATTTTCCCATTCAAAATATGTAATGCCTATGATTATGGAACGGGCAGGGTTTGTCATCAGTTTGTCATCTGATAGTCCGGTGGCTCAAGGTGACGACAAATGATTAGAGAACCATTTGATGTATTGTGCATGATGAAGTATTATGGAGGACACGAACTAAGGGAGTCCTGGATTAGGGGGTGTCCGGATAGCCGGACTACCATCATCAGCCGAACTATCATCTGCCGGACTATCATCATCGACCGGACTCCAAGACTATGAAGATACAAGATTGAAGACTTCTCCCCGTATCCGGATGGGACTTTCCTTGGCGTGGAAGGCAAGCTTGGCGATACGGATATGTAGATCTCCTACCATTGTAACCGACTCTATGTAACCCTAGCCCTCTCCGGTGTATATATAAACCGGATGGCTCTAGTCCGTAGGACTATCACATCATCAACAACCCTTACAATCATACCATAGGATAGCTTCTAGGGTTTAGCCTCCTTGATCTCGTGGTAGATCCACTCTTGTAAACATCCACAATATCAATATCAATCGAGCAGGACGTAGGGTTTTACCTCCATCAAGAGGGCCCAACACTGGGTAAAACATCGTGTCCCTTGTCTCCTGTTACCATCCGCCTAGACGCGATTCGGGACCCCCTACCCGAGATCCGCCGGTTTGACACCGACATTGGTGCTTTCATTGAGAATTCCTCGTGTGTCGTCACCGATAGGCGTGATGGCCTCTTCAATCGATAACGACGCAGTCCTGGGTGAGACTTTTCTCCCGGACAGATCTTCAGATTCGGCGGTTTCGCATGCGGGCCAACTCACTTGGCCATCTGGAGCAGATCGAAAGCTACGCCCCTGGCCGTCAGGTCAGGTTTGGAAGCCTAAACTTCACGGCCGATATCCGCGGGGACTTGATCTTCGATGGATCTGAGCCATAGCCGAGCGTGCCGTGCTGTCACGATGGGCATGACCTAACTCTGTCGCCGGACAGCACCTTGGAGGCCGCACACGAATCCGCTCCGACTCATAGTCCGGAGCCGATCGCTCGGATCGAGGACGGATGGCTGGACACCGCCTCGGGAGCTGCAACTTCTACGGGGTGCCGGACACTTACCTTGTCCCGCATAAAGCCCATGAATCCGAGGTGCCGGACTCCTTGCCGGACTCCGAACCTCCTGCGCCCCTGCCAGTCGAATCCGATTGGGCGCCGATCATGGAATTCACCGCTGCGGACATCTTTCAGCACTCGCCCTTCAGCGATATCATAAATTCACTGAAGCATCTCTCGCTATCCGGAGAGCCCTAGCCGAACTACGGCCAGGATGGTTGGGATGCGGACGACGAAGAAATTCAGACCCCACCCACCACCCACTTCGTAGCCACCGTCGACGATTTAACCGACGTACTCGACTACGACTCCGAAGACATCGACGGTATGGACGACAATGCCGGAGACTACCAAGAACCAGTGCCTACAGGACACTGGAAGATCACCTCGTCATACGACATATACATGGTGGACACCCCAAAAGATGGGGACGGCGAAGAAGCAGCGGAGGCCGATTCCTTAAAGAAACAGCCCAAGCGCCGACGTCAGCGGCGCCGCTCTAAATCCCGCCACGACAAGAATGGAGATCCCGGCACAGGAGATAACAACACCCCAGAAAGTGCCGAAGACAACTCCCTCCAGCACGATCCAGCGCAGGAGGAGGCGAAGCAAGCCCTCACGAGAGGGCGGCATTTAAGAGGTCGAGGATGACAATTACTTACCTCCTCCGGAGACGAGGCAAGCCTCGGCGATTTACTTAATTCGTCATGCCCGAGGATCCCGTCGAACAAGAGCGTTTCAGACGCAGGCTAATGGCCACGGCAAACAACCTAAAGAAAAGCAGCAACAACTTCAAGCTGATCAAGACCTCTTGGCCGACAGATGGACCGAGGTCCTCGCGTCAAGAGTATGAACTCGAACGCCTCCAAAAGTTACCTAAAACGCAAGTTGCTCCCCGATTAGAGGAGGAAGCGTACAAACCTGCATCACTAGCGCTGTACGGCGGACCGACCACCTCGTGGCGCGACAGAGAGCGTGCAAGCCCTCCACTAAAAACGCACCCGGCATCGCTCAAAAGCATGAAGCCACGGGGAACGCGCGGACTTGCGAGATATATTGGAGGACAAGGCAAGACAATCCAGATCCATCTATGGATCACGTGGGCGCCCCAAGACCCACGACGAATACCGTCGCGCCGGATACAACTACTCCGGCCGGGCCGAACACAGCAGACAACGCTCCCTCGAGCTACGTCGCGATATTTCTCAATATAGAGGCGCCGCACACCCCCTATGCTTCACCGACGAAGTAATGGATCATCAAATCCCTGAAGGGTTTAAACCTGTTAATATCGAATCCTACGATGGCACAACAGACCCCGCGGTTTGGATTGAGGATTATCTCCTCCATATACATATGGCCCGCGGCGACGATCTTCACGCCATCAAATATCTCCCGCTCAAGCTCAAAGGACCAGCCCGGCATTGGCTTAACAGCCTGCCCGCAGAGTCAATTGGATCTTTGGGAGGACACGAAGCCGCATTCCTCGACAACTTCCAGGGCAGTATGTGCGACCACCGGACGCAGATGACCTCAGCCACATAATCCAGCAGCCAGACGAATTGGCCAGGCAATTCTGGACACGGTTCTTAACAAAGAAAAATCAAATTGTCGACTGTCCGGATGCAGAGGCACTCGCTGCCTTCAAACATAACATCCGCGACGAGCGGCTGGCCCGGCACCTAGGACAGGAGAAGCCGAAATCCACGGCAGCCCTCACATCACTCATGACCCGCTTCTGTGCGGGAGAGGATAGCTGGCTAGCTCGCAGTAACAACCTCAGCAAAAACGCTGGCAGTCCGGATACCAAGGACCGCAATGGCAGGTTGCGTCGAAACAAAAACAAACGCTGCATTAACGGCGACAACAATGAGGATATGGCAGTCAACGCCGGATTCCGAGGCTCCAAGCCCGGTCAACGGAAGAAGCCATTCAAAAGAACCACTCCGGGCCCGTCCAATTTGGACCGAATACTCGACCGCTCCTGTCAAATACACGGAACCCCCGAAAAGCCAGCTAACCACACCAACAGAGATTGTTGGGTATTCAAGCAGCAGCAAATTAATCGCCAAAAAAAGTGACCGGGGCTACACAGCGATGACGAGGAAGAGACCCGACCGCCTAATAACAGAGGACAAAAGGGATTCCCCCCTCAAGTTCGGACGGTAAACATGATATACGCAACGCATATTCCCAAGAGGGAGCGGAAGCGTGCACTATGGGACGTATACGCGATGGAGCCAGTCGCCCCAAAATTCAACCCATGGTGCTCTTGCCCGATCACTTTCGATCGAAGAGGCCATCCGATCAGTATCCGCCATGGCGGATTCGCCGCATTGGTTTTAGACCCAATCGTTGATGGATTTCACCTCACGAGAGTCGATGGACGGCGGCAGAGCTGAACCTGCTTTATGAGGATACGGGCGCAAGATGGGCGTAGACCCTTCAAGGATTAAACCTACAAAGACAACCTTCAAAGGCGCCATACCAGGTGTCGAGGCCAATTATGCAGGCTCGATTACACCGAAGTGGTCTTCGGATCCCGGATAATTTCAAGCGAGGAGTTAATCTTCGACATAGTCCCGCTCAGCGGCTATCACGCTCTTTCGGACGAACGCGTTTGCAAAATTCAACGCGGTGCCGCATTATGCATACCTTAAGCTCAAGATGCCAGCCCTCGTGGAGTCATCACGGTCAATGGAAACACGGAACGCCCCTCCGAACGAAGGAACATCTTTGCGGCTCTCACGCGGAAGTACAGAGCAGCCTTTTAAGGCAATTCTCGAGTCCGCCGTTAAACGACCGGACACGACCAAACGCGCCGGAGCAACATCAACCAAGACCACAGCACGCCCGAGCACGCAGAGCAATGCGGCCTCAACCCCAGCCCTCGCAAAATTGTAAGAGAAGCCCTCGCGTACATAATTACGCCTTGAGATACCATGGGCATAGGGGCAAAGGCACAACCACAACAGACCAGTGCGGTTCGACCACACCGGGGCTCCCAAGTGTGTCGCTCTTTTTCTTTTATTTTCTCTTTTTATACAGAACTATGTCCGCGGCGACCTGCCGAACTCATGATGCAACAGCCAGCGAAGGACAAAGGCGCGATTTAACACTCGGTGGTCCCCATCACGAGCATTAAATTTGTTAAATACAAACATTCCGCGGCCTACCCCTGGAGGGAGACACCTTTAATTCGTCCAATCCCTTGCTTTCCGCACTATTTGTATCATTCCGCACTCATAGCATATCTTCTCGAATAAAATGCAGCACTTTTTTCCATAATTGCATTACTTTATATATATATATATGTTCATTTACGACATGTTGCTCCCGTACATTTTGGTACGGCCAAATACACTAGGGGCTTCTGTTCTCCGCATTATGGTGTGATAAAGTCCGAACACTTTCACAAGTGCGGCACCCCGAACTTATAGCATTATATGAATCGGCTCCGAACCATGTCTTGGGTCAATAGTTGGGTTTGCCCGGCTCCCATGTTTGGCACCTTACGCCCGTTCTATCGGCTAAGGTAGCTTTGGAGAACCATGCGATTGCGCCCCGGTTGAGCCGGGTTAACGCCTTAGTGGAGAAAGCTAAAACTGACTGTCATGATAAGGTGAGAGACTGGTCGCTGTTCGAGAGGTCCTTTCGGGTCCTTAAAGACCTACGCCGCTTCGAGCGAAGTTCCGGATTATGTACGACGAAGGCGTGGATAGCGCCCAATTGGTCCTCCGAATACTAGGGGCTTCACCAAATTTAAAATTATAGAATTCTATGGCTAAGTGAGAGTGTTCAAGCACTATAAGTCCGGTTGCCTTGTTCGTTGTGTTGAGCGCCTCCTAGATGGACCCAAAATGGGAACAAGAGTGCTCAAGTTTATCCGAACACCCCAAAGACTCGTGGCATGGGGCTGAAGCCGATGACTTGCCATCTCTCAGATTTAATAAACGGCCGCACAGCAGGTAATATTTTAAATTAACAAGCGTTGCTTAGCGCATATGAACAAAGTTTTCAGCGCAGAGGATAACACATTGCGAATTTACTCAAAAATTACATCCCTGGGGCACTCATCCGCAATCTTGCGGGCACCCTTCAGACAGCCTTATAGTAGATTTGGGCGACGATGTTCCTTGCCCGCTGGTGGCGCGTCGCTGATCAGCTTCTCGCATCCAGCTTGCCCCAATGCACCTTTTGCGCTGGCAAGGGCCCAAGAGCACCTTCAATACAGGCGGAGCGCTTGATGTCCTCCACCCGGGGCATGCATCCACCAGCCGTCAGACGAGGCCGAAGTAGCTCCTGGCATGGCCTCTCCAGCCACTGGCCGGACTATGAGGCCCTTCATGGCCTGCTCGGCCACCTTGAAGCTCGACCAGCTGCTTCAGCTGGTCGCTAGGGGCACCGGATGGCCGGCCTCAAAGATACCGAGACCGAAGACCTTCTCCGCTGAGCTCCCTCCTCGGCTCGGTAGAATGCGCGGCATTAGACACGCCATGAGGCAGATCTGCAAACGCCCGTGGAGAGCTCCGAATTCGGGTAAGTAACACGTAATTTACATTCACATGCTTGCTTTGCATGAAAAATGCCTTACCCGCCGCTATCTTCCTCATCAACTCAATCTCCTGAAGGGACTTATGGGCATCGGTCTTGGCAGTTTTGGCACTTTCGAGAGCCGAGGCAAGCTCGGACTCTCGAGTCTTTGAGTCACGCTCCAAACTCTCATGCTTTTCCAAGAGAGCCTGGAGTTCCGTGGCCACATTGCGTTCGGCCGCGGACACGGCCTCCTTCAGGATTGCCACCTCGTTCGTGGCCCCTGCAGTACCCACGTTATCCTTGTTATTTTTTGTTGCAACCTAAATCCTTTTCTGTAAGGTACAAGTTCAAAGTGGTGTTACTCACCTTCTTTGTCCTGGAGCTGCTTCCTGGTGCGGCCGAGCTCTTGCTCGGACCGCTCGAGCTCCTGCTTCAAAGCACCGACCTCCGCAGTCAGTGCGGCAGAGGTCAGCAGCGCAGCCTGCAACCCATATTGACATAAACTTTTAGCAACCTTGCGTATATCTTTTTTTTAGATCCTCAGTCCGGCTTTTCTTTCCGAACACCGAACCGAGCATCAGGGGCTACTGTCTATGCGGTATTACATTGCATATTTTTAACTTCTTACCTCAAAGCCTAATAGAAGGCTACTGCAGGCTTCGGTCAGCCCGCTCTTGGCGAGCTGCACCTTCTGAATCACCGCACTCATAATAGTGCGGTGTTCTTCCTCGATGGAAGCGCTCTGCATCGCCTCCAACAAATTGCCCGGCGCCTCCGGTTGGACGGAAGCTGTCGGCGTCATGGTCTTGCCCTTCGTTCGAAGGGGCCGCCGGCCGGACTCCGGAACCACTGCGGGTTCTGATTTGGAGTCCGGCGCAAAGTCCGGGAGGACGCCTTGCGGCGCCTCCGGAGCCTCCCCCCGATGGGTCCCTTCTTGGGATCCCACCTCGGTGTCCTCGGCGTCACGAGGGGTGGAGGCGGTCGGGATGGAATCTACATCCGACGGAGCCAACGACCCGCTCGATGAAGCGGGGAGATCATCACTGGCCGGACTATAGGCAGCATGCGGCATCAGAATGACATTATGTGACGCAGAAAAAGAAATTATAAATCAGGAATCCGGATACTTACGATCTCGCCGGTGGCCTGGCCCTTGAAGGCCATCCTTCCTCGCCAACGTTGATATTGGCGGAGCTGTCCAGGGGAATAGTCCTTCCCCTCTTGGATCCTTCGGCCTCCCTGTTGGGGAAGCCTTCCTCTTCCTCTCTCCCTCCTCTGGGAGAGAGTCCTCTTTCTCCTCCTCATTTTCGGGGGAGGAGTCCGCCCCGGAGTCGTCGGACAACTGAAAACGGGCACTCTTTCGAGCACCCGTGGCCTCCTTCTTGGCATTCTTCTCCGGCACCACGTGCGGTGCCGGAACCAGCAGCCCCGCTAGACGGGCGTCTACTGGATTTTCTGGCATAGGAGCCGGACAGGTAATCTATTCCGCCTTCCTCATCCAGTCCTGTCAAAGGAAAAGGGGAAATTAAAACCCGCATAGAGTCAAACTGTGAAAACCGAGTGTCCCGTAAAGGGGTAGAATCACTTACCTCGTTGGCTTGGCGCTGCGGCGAAATCCGCGATCTTGATCGCGGATGCGGGGCCGCGCCTTGAACAGCACCCTCCAGCGCCTTTCAGACGTCGTGTCAAGAGCTTGCTCAGCGCCTGGTGCTGTTCCGGATCGAACTCCCACAGATTGAATGCCCGCTCTTGGCATGGGAGAATCCGGCGGACGAGCATGACTTGGACCACGTTAACCAGCCTAAGCTTCTTCACCAGCTTCTGGATACAGGCTTGGAGTCCCGTCAGCTCCTCCGAACTACCCCACAGCAAGCCCTTCTCTTTCCAGGAGGTGAGCTGCGTGGGGATACCAGATCTAAACTCGGGGGCCGCCGCCCATGTAGGGTCACGCGGCTCGGTGATATAGAACCACCCCGATTGCCACCCCTTGACGGATTCCACGAAGGCCCCTTCGAACCAAAGGACATTGGGCATCTTGCCCAACATGGCGCCTCCGCACTCCGCTTGAGTGCCCTTTACTACCTTCGGCTTGACATTGAAGGTCTTGAGCCACAAGCCGAAGTGAGGCCGGATGCAGAGGAAGGCCTCGCACACGACGATAAACGCCGAGATGTTGAGGATGAAGTTCGGCGCCAGATCATGGAAATCCAGGCCATAGTAGAACATGAGCCCCCGGACAAAGGGGTGAAGTGGAAAGCCCAGTCCGCGGAGGAAGTGGGGAAGAAAGACAACCCTCTCATGGGGCATGGGGGTGGGGATGAGCTGCCCTCGTCGGGCAGCCGGTGTCTTGTGATGTCGCCGGAGAGGTATCCGCGCCGCGTAGTTTGGCGATGTGCTCCTCCTTAACGGTGGAGGCCAACCATTTACCTCCCGCCCGGACATGGTGAAGAAGGTTGAGACGAGATGCGCGAACTTGGGCGCTGGAGCTCGAAGTCTTGGAGATGGATAAGCAAAGGAGGAAGAAGGCGAGGTGAGAAGGTGAATCCTTATCCCTTATATGGGCGGGCGAAGTCTTACGCGCCCCCACCGCCTGGTAAAACTCGCTTATCTCCCAAGCGTCACCATCAATGGCGCGTTGGGTTACCCACGCCCGTATTGATGAGAATCCCGGATTAAGGGAAACACGATCTCCGCTCGACAAGACGTGTTAAGGAAACCGCCTCGCTAAATGCGCTGAGGTGGTAAAGTAAAAACAATTCAAGTAATGGCTTGGTAGTGGTGTGACGTCATGCCACAAAAAGCGCCGGCAGATTGAACTTGTGTATATATTATTATTCTCTACGGTGGAACGTGGAATTTATTTTGCGAGCGGACACTATCCTGGTGTTCACAATCTTCTATCATTCGAAGAGGAACCCGCCTTGCAATGCCAAGCAATATACGCTGCCGGACTTATCGTCATTGAAGCCTGGTTCAGGGGCTACTGAAGGAGTCCTGGATTAGGGGGTGTCCGGATAGCCGGACTACCATCATCAGCCGAACTATCATCTGCCGGACTATCATCATCGACCGGACTCCAAGACTATGAAGATACAAGATTGAAGACTTCTCCCCGTGTCCGGATGGGACTTTCCTTGGCGTGGAAGGCAAGCTTGGCGATACGGATATGTAGATTTCCTACCATTGTAACCGACTCTATGTAACCCTAGCCCTCTCCGGTGTCTATATAAACCGGATGGCTCTAGTCCGTAGGACTATCACATCATCAACAACCCTTACAATCATACCATAGGCTAGCTTCTAGGGTTTAGCCTCCTTGATCTCGTGGTAGATCCACTCTTGTAAACATCCACAATATCAATATCAATCGAGCAGGACGTAGGGTTTTACCTCCATCAAGAGGGCCCGAACCTGGGTAAAACATCGTGTCCCTTGTCTCCTGTTACCATCCGCCTAGATGCACAGTTCGGGACCCCCTACCCGAGATCCAACGGTTTTGACACCGACACGAATCATCTGAACATTTTGTGCAGTTCCACTAAAATCAAGTTGGGCATCCCTGTGGATTTCGTATTTATATGCTGCCAGAAAACAAAGACACATCAGCACACACATGAATATTGGCCCCAGTGTCAACCCACTAATTGGTGGACTAACAAACTGAAAGTACAGTAAACAGATTACCATACCCAGATGCCCCATCATTGTTGCTTAGAGTGACATTGACAGACTTCGAGTCTTGTCCTGGCTTCTTGGTACTTGTTTGGGCACTTGTTTGCCCAGTGTTCCTCCGAACCATAAGTAAATCAGCCATCCCTGTTTTTGTCTTTCTTCTTACCCTTCTTAATGGCCGACGCTGGCAGCACCATTCAAACATATAGTCCGGTAGCTCAAGATGACGACGAATGATTAGAGAACCATACGATGTATTGTGCATGATGAAGTATTATGGAGGACACAAACCATCTGGACATTTTGTGTAGTTCCATGAAAATTAAGCTAAGCATCCCTGTGGATATCGTATTTATATGCTGCAAGAAAACAAAGATACAGCCGCACACACATGAATATTGGCCCCAGTGTCAACCCACCAATCGGTGGACTAACAAACTGAAAGTACGGTAAACAGATTACCATACCCAGATGCCCCATCATTGTTGCTTAGAATGACATTGACAGATTTGGAGTCCTGTCCTGGCTTCCTGTACTAGTTTGGGCACTTTTTGCCCAGTGCACTCCACGTGTTGTAGAGTTTCCTATGCTCTCTGCAGACTAGTCATGTCACTAGCGTCTACTAATACTCTGTAAAGCTTCTCGATCAATCCTTGTGTAATGTAGCGCAAACAAGGATCGCTTTTTCTCGCAAAGTGGTAAGACGAATCGACCCACTAATGCAGCAGTTTGCCTTAGACACATTGACTCCTTTTGTGCAGTTCAACTAAAATCAAAGTCGGAATAAAACCGAGCTTTAAATTTGATATCCCTGTAAGCAAGAATAGGTATAAGGGAAACAAGTACTGAGAAATAGCGGTTGATGACTTGTACTCCCAGAAGAAAAACATATACTGATCTACCTTATCTTAATCAGAAACAAAGCAGGAGAGTAGCAATTCTCAATTAGTGTGATTCATTCATATTAACTGAGACATTATCTTAATAATGCCTTGTTTCAACATGTATAAAGAACGACAAAGCAGAAAAGTATCATTCCTAAAACAATGCTACTGATTCATTTTAACAGAGACATTATCTTAACAATAGCTTGGTTAAACATGTAGAAAGAACTACAAAGCAGGATAGTACCATTTGTAAAACACTGTAACTGATATAAAATAACGGAGACATTATCTGAACAATACATTTCTTAAACATGTACTCCGGCCGATCCCTAACAGAAATGGTACTCCCACCGATCCCTAACAAGTGTTGCAGTTTTGAACTAAGATTCAGTAGTTAATTCTGAGGAAAGTAGGTGACCTTTCAAGACCAAGATTTGAAACAACTCCTAAGGAAGATCTAAAAGAGATCTGAATACATATATGGAAATCCGGTCTCATTTTGTGCAATTCCACCAAAATTAAGTGAAGCAAAATGTCGCAATAGCAACAAGTTGAATAGATATCCCTGTTTTAACAGAGGCAAAAAAGGAATCAACCATCGCCAATAAAGGAGGATGAAACATGCGCCAAAATGGTAATCCCGCCAATCCCTAACAAGTGTTGCAGTTTTGAAATAAGATTCAGTAGTTAATTCTGAGAGTGGCATTGCTTAATTTTACTGTCACATCCTAGCTAGTCCATGCATTAGAGTGTTGCATCATGTTTACCTTTCATCAGAAACTTGAATTGGGGAAGACAGAACCCCTTTGAATTCAACTAGGGTTTACTAAGAATATTTTCAATGAACCTGAAATGCCCTTCTAAAAAGTTCACCCTCTTTGTCTTGGGTTAGAACCTCTGGCAAATTTGGTGCACATTTTTCTAGGTCAACAGAAGGACACTGAATTAAATCATATGTAAATTGCATTTGGGCATTTAAATGCTAGTATATATTTTGGATGCTCAAATAATTCTGAAAATAAGTGTGGGCTGTTGGAGATATTCTAAACAGAGCCTCTGATTATTTCCAGGATTTTTAGAAGTGTCTAACTATTTTAAATAAGTCCACAAACTTACAGAATAATAGAAAAACAAAAAACAAAAAGCAAAGGCTTACCTGGCGCTCACCTGGCAAGCCCACCTGCCGGCCCAGCCCAGCCACCGCTCCAGTGAGCTGCTTGGCTTGGCCAGGCACGCCACGCAGCTGCTCGTCGCCCTGCCTCCTCCCCGCACCGTCCTGCCGCCCCGGTTCGGTCGGCCACTCCTCCCGCAAGCTCGCAGACACTATTTCTCCTCCCCAACTCCTCTCCCTCGCTCGCCTGCACCATGGCCGACGCCGTCGCGCCCGCGCCACCGTGAAGCTCGCGCCCTCCGTCGTCCCCGTGCTGCGCCACCGTGTCCGTTTGCTCCGCCACCGTCGACTACATAGAGCAGGTCGAGCCCCGAGCGCTTGCACGCTCTGCAACACCTTCACCGACTCCGTCTCCGTCGATCACCGCCGGAGATCCCCTTCGCCGTCGCCACCGCATCACCTCGTCCCCGACCTCGCCGACTGCTCCGACGTACTCGCTGTGAGCCTAGCTACCTCCCCATCCTCTCTGTTTGCCTTCCCGTGCACCGTAGCTACCGCACGAAGCATCACCGCATGCGCCACCGCCGAGCTCGTCGCCGACGTGTCTCCGGCCACCCACTGGCCACGCCACCTTGTCCACTAACTTCACCACATCCCCAGGAACCCATAGCACCACTCCACGCACCTCGGCGTGTCCCGAAGCCTCGGGTTCACTTTCACCCGACTCCGGCGACTGCCAAGCTCGTCGCCGGCGACGTTTCCGGCCACCCCGAGCTCAACCACCGCCACCAAACGCCGCGGCTTGTCCCCGGCTACACGTAGATGGTATCTGTCGTCCATTTGGTTGCCGGAACGCACAAACACACTCTCGCCACCGCGTCTGGCTTCGCCGGCGGCTAAACGTCGGCGCGTTTGACCCCGTTGACGGAGTTGACTAAGTGGGGCCCCTCTGCTAATTAACCCAGTTTAGTTTAACTAAAATTAGTTAGTTAAATTAACTAATGACATGCGGGATCCACTGGTCAGGTTGACCTGGACGCCCCCATTGACCACTGACGTCACCCTGACGCACTGCTGACGCAATAACTAATTCCTGGATTTATTTGTTTTTAGGAAATTCCAGAAATTGTTGCAAACTTCAAAAATTCATAGAAACTAATCTGTAACACCAAATGCAAAGTTTTATATATGAATTTTGATCAGAAAAATTCAATCTATCCATTGGTAATGGTTTCATGCATGACAGAACAAGTTAACCTTGCTGTTTAAGCAGAATAAGATAATGCACTAATATGGCTATGTTAAATGAGCTAACATTTGAATCTTTGATTCAAATGAGTTCATTCCTTTCTGTTCTAGCTTGCATTAGGCCAACACACATTCATATTGCCATTTCATAGCATGCATCATATTGTTGCATATCGTCATGTGTTGATTATGTTCGGTGTGTCTTTGGTGGTAGGTTCTGTCTCCGAGGATAACCCTGAATATCCATCTGAAGGGCAGTACCCTACTACCACTACATCGGGCAAGCAACCCATTGATCATTCCGATACAAACCCATGATCTCGCTTCTGCTCTTGTTTACTGCATTAAGACAACGTGATTCAAACTATTGTGTGTTGCGGTAGTTGAACCCACTTCCTTTGCATGACCTGTCACTGCCACAGTAACTAGATGAAACCCACTAGTATGTGTAGGAGTTGATTGAGCCATATTTGTGTTTCCCACCATGCTGTGCTTGCTATGCTTAGAGTTGTGTCAGGTCTAGCTCATCGGGATGATGAACTAGAGTGAAAGGTTGTGTTGGTAACGAGAGTGAAGTGTTGAACACGATTTGGTAAAGGTATCGATGAGAGGCCATGTAGGAGTACATGGTGGGTTGTTTCATTGAAGCCGTCCCTAAGAACTGAGATCTGTGTGTGTGATTTAAGACTCAGCTACTACCACGCATTGGGATCCTTAATTGACCCTCTCGACTTATTAACCACTCTTTTCCTCTGTCCGGGAGTTGCAAAGTAGTTTCTGGTGTTTGTAGCATGCTGGGGGCTGCACGCAGCGCTGACCTTAGGGGTGGGCTGTGTTGCGGTAGGCACGTGGCACGGTGTACCGATTCGCCCGTTTGGTGTCTCGGGAACCCTGCACACATCGTTCGGGGCCGTTAGTGGAAACCTCGGCCGGACTCCCTGCGGATGGAACCCGAATAGGCGATAAACCTGGATTAGGGACTCGAGTGTTTAGTCAGGTCGTGGCCGACACCCTCGCTGGGCTTCCGCCTGAAGGTTGCCGAGTACACGTCGTGTAACGGCGATAAGTGGTGAGAGCGTGTGTGAAGAAGTACACCCCTGCAGGGTATGAAACTATTCGAATAGCCGCGTCCGCGGTAAAGGACTACTTGGTCACCTATACAGTTCATCGACAAGTAAATGGATACTACTAAAAGTCTCAAGATAAGTGTGAATACCGCGGATGGCCCTCTCGTGGGTTGACAAAAGAGGATCCACGGTGGAGTATTGTGATGGTGATTAGTGGACTGTAAAGACAAATGCTTTTCAAGTGGTGTCACGAGGATAGCTTAGCCAAGAGTCAAAGCTGGCTTGCTGCAGTAACTCCACTACCTTCTTGAGAATGTGCATGTATAGTAGGATTCTGTTGTAAGACTTGTTGAGTACCTCCATACTCATGTTTGCTTAATTGAAGTTTTCAGATGACAACACCGCCCCCTCCGATGGGTTCTATGTAGACCTTGACGTCGACGAGTGACTAGCCACCCAGGTGGTGATCCAAGGCTTGTGAAGGGCCACTATAGATAGAAGGGCTTCGTCAAGCCTTCTTTCTTTTTAGTGTCTGTACTCAGACTAGTTTGCTTCCGCATGTGCTTGTATGCTTGTATGACTTGAGTGTCGGGTCATGTGACCCCTATTTGTATGAACATGTTATGTATGGCTCCTCGGAGCCTTTTAAATAAAGTACTTGAGTTGTAGAGTTTTGTTGTGATGCCATGTTGTATGTACTCATATCGAGCATATTGTGTGTATGATTGAAATGCTTGGTATGAGTGGGATCCGACAATCTAGTTGTTTATCCTGGCAGCCTCTCATATGGGGAAATGTAGTCTAGTGCTTCCGAGCGATAGTAGTCCGCTACTGCCCGGTTCACCGGAGTCCTACTAGCCCAAAGACTACCGCTCTGGACACTTGACTGGCCGGCATGTGTTTCACTTCGCTCGTGTTACGTCCTTCGGGAAATGTCACGCGGTGACATCCGGAGTCCTGCCTAGCCTGCTACAGCCGGGTTACCGGAGTCCTGTTAGCCCAGTGCTACAGCCCGGATTCATACGTTGATGACCGACATGCTCGATGTGATTCATGTATGCCTGTCCCCATGGGTTAGCGCCGCTTTGGGTTCACGACTAGCCATGTCGGCCCGGGTTCTCTGTCATGTGGATGCTAGCGACACTATCATATACTTGAGCCAAAAGGCGCAAACGGTCCCGGGCCATGGTAAGGCGACACCCGTGGGAATACCATGCGTGAGGCCGTAAAGTGATATGAGGTGTTACCGGCTAGGTCGATGTGACTTGGAATTGGGGTCCTGACAGCGTTGGCATCAGAGCCGGACTGCCTGTAGGTTCGCTAAGCCAAACTGGTCGATGTCGAGTCTAGAAATGCTTTAGTTATATGTAGGGGAATTGATTGTTGGAGGGGCGTAAGGCTCTTTTTACTCCTTTACCTTATGCCCTCTGATCTGAGTCATCCTCTTCTCATTCTACGTGGGTATAGGACTAGGCTCTCTTCTCTCTATCAGGTTCACGTGTTACTAATCCATAGTAACTTATAGGATTGTTGGTTACCAGCCTCAGTTCAGTTTCTACTACTTTTAGTATGTTATCAGTTGAACCAGAACCTTGATATGATGTTGTTGAGTGGTTTTGCAATCTGATTTTGAATGTCTCAAATCTGTTCTTGAGCATTTACAGCTGTTATGCTGTCCGATTTTCCCTAGAAATTCTAATGTCTTTGCATTGTGGCTGTGCTTTCAGATGGCCACTCGTGCTCAAAACCAAGTGGTTCGCCTGACCAGGTGCATCGATGTGCCCGGTCATACGGCTATGTTAGTCCGGGTTATGATTGAGACGGGTTACCGTTGGTATCCCGAATACACCGTCGAAGAGCAATTCTGAGACTTTAACCAAAGCCAATACCTCTGCACTGTCAGGATATTTCCTTCTTATCCTGGATCTACTGAGCCCCTTCACTGCTCCTATGGACTCGGGGTCACTATTGAGATGGCTGTGCAGGATGCTGCATACTCTATGATGACCATCATGCGAGTCAGGACTGGCCTGCTTCGGAACACTGACTTCCATTATATGCCAGCTTCACTTCCGGGGGCGCAAGGGTATCTTTAGGCTATCTATGCTGATTCCACTCAGGAGGACTCACTAACCCGGACCACTGCTGAGATGCTCGAGGATAAGGACTGAGAGAATCGGGCCTTGAGACTGGAGCTTTTCAACACCGTGTCGATCATTGGGCCACTTTGACTCGGTTTGCACCGGCTGTGCAAGCTGGATGTATGGATACGAGGGATCTGTATCCTGTGAGATCTGCTCTGCTAGATATGGTGGCTTGGCGTGATGTGGGAGGCATCAACCCACCCCGTGGTCCCCGCAGGCCATCGTTTGTTGGTCCAAGACCTCATCCTAGCCCCTATGGTCCACAAGCTCCTCAAGACCGTCTGTTTCCGGATAATCATGTTGAGCTTCCAGGCTATGGAGGTGACTTCTATGAGGACTACTACGGAGCTGTCTGAGTTGGTAGTAGTATCACTAGTATTGTAATAGTTGTATTTCCACCGTCCTGCGTGACCTGTGGAATATGACATAGTGTGTATCAATTCCGGAAGTGTAGAAAAATAATGTATAGGAGCTTGGAATGCTTCCGATGAGATGTAACGTCTTTCGCCATAGTTGTACTCTAGCCGGGCTTGTACTAAACTATGAATGGTGTGTATGACCGTTGGTATATATTGGCAGTTTCTATATTACCATGTCATACGGATGAACATCTCCGCATTCCGTGTTATCCATTACATTCCGCACTTCCTTGCCAAATTTTGCCATCCTTGCCTAAATCGTTGTCTTGTTTCCTAGGATGGTCAACACCCGCAACAACCCTCCTGCTCCGGAGCAGGGTGAAGCCAGCGCAGCTAGGAATGTAAATCTGCCTCAACCGCCTTCTCTGGCCGAAGTTATGATGGAGGCAGAACGAAACAAGTGTGAGACCAATCGCTTGCTGGAGCGGATTGAGCAGAATACCGCACGCCAGCCAAGGAATGACCTGGTGTCAATCAATGACTTTGTCAAGCTGTATCCACCGAAGTTTAAACACTCCGTTGAGCCTCTCGATGCGGATGACTGGCTTTGCAGCATCACCCACAAGCTACGTTCTGCCAACGTAGCCGAAGCTGATAAGGTTACCTTTGCTGCCTATCACCTCGAAGGCCCTGCTAGCCTTTGGTGGGAGAATTTCGAGGCTATGCGCCCGGTTGGCCAAATCACTACCTGGGCTGAGTTCAGTGCGGCTTTCCGTGAGCATCACATTCCGGAAGGTCTCATGGATCGTAAGAGGGAAGAGTTCTGCAATTTCACCCAGGTTAGGCTGCATGTAGATGCATACAGTCGTGAGTTTGGAAATCTAGCATGTTATGCTCCTGAAGAAGTATCCACCGACGCCAAGAAGCAGGCAAGGTTCCGCAAGGGACTTAGCCCCGTGCTTCGCCGTGATCTTCGTTCGCACGAGTGCACCTCCTTCCGTGGTTAGTCAACAAGGCTATCGGTCTTTGAGACGGGACAGTCTGACTTTGAAGCTTCACGCAAGCACTCCCGTGACTTTGGTTCTTCATCCGCTCGATCTCGGCGCCGAGTGTGGATTCCAAGCACCGCCTACCACCCAGATTCACTCCGAGGCCATCCTTTGAGGCGCCGCCCCAACCAGCGATTTGCACCGCACAAGGCCTATGGTGGCCCCGCCGCTAATGCTGCTCCACGTCCCAATGTGATAACTTGTTTCAAGTGTGGAGAGACGGGTCACTACATCCGTGAGTGTCCCTGAACAATCCCAATCCGATCGAAAGTCTGCTGGCCATGGTAAGCCAGCAGAAAGGTGCTCACGCTAAACCAGCCGCCATCGCCGTGGGCCATGTCAACTACGTTTCAGCTGAGGAGACCCATGAGGATCCCAACGTCGTTCTCGATACGCTCCTTGTTAATTGTCATCCAGCAACTGTTCTCTTTGATACTGGAGCATCCCATTCATTTATTTCTGAGAGCTATGCTCGATTGCACAACACCACATTTTGTGACATGCACACCTCCATGGTAATTCAAACTCCTGGATCTAAGTGGCAAACCTCTAGAATCAGCCATGGAAATAATATCCTTGTCGATAGATTAGTCTTCCTTGCATCACTAATAGCTCTCAAGTCCTCGGACATAAACATCATCTTGGGTATGGACTGGATGTCAGCCCATCATGCTAAGATTGATTGCTCTACTAGAACTGTTCAACTCACCCACCCTTCGGCAAGATACCAATGTTTTGACCCGAGTGTCTCGAAGCGCCGCTCTACTCCTTAAATGCCAACCCCTTCCGCACCTTGAAGATATTTCGGTAGTCCGTGACTTCCCGGATGTCTTTCCAGAGGAACTGCCAGGTGTTCCACCTGACAGAGATGTCGAGTTCGTGATAGACCTTGTTCCAGGAACCGTCCCAACCTCTAGAAGACCTTCTAAGATGGCACCCCTAGAACTAGCCGAGCATAAGAAACAACTCGATGAGTCCTTGAAAAAGGGTTTCATCTGTCCTAGTTCTTCCCCATGGGCTTGCCCCGTCCTCTTCGTCAACAAGAAGGATGGAACGGATCGGATGGTTGTACATTACCGACCTGTCAATCTGGTCACTATCAAGAACAAGTATCCGCTCCCCAGGATCAACGATCTGTATGATCAGCTCGCTGGATCCTCAGTCTTTTCCAAGATGGATTTTAGGTTGGGCTACCATCAAATCAAAATCAAGAACGGGGACATTCCTAAAACGGCCTTTGTTACTCGTTATGGCCAATACGAGTACACCGTCATGTCCTTCGGGTTAACCAATGATCCAGCCACCTTCTCTCGGTTAATGAACTCGATCTTCATGGAGTATTTGGATAAATTCGTCGTGGTTTACCTCGGTGATATACTCATCTACTCCAAGAATGAGGAAGAACATGCCGAACATCTAAGGCTAGTATTGATGAAACTTCGAGAGCATCGCCTTTATGCCAAATTCTCTAAGTGTGAATTCTGCTGCCGTAAGTAACCTATCTAGGCCATGTAATCTCCGGTAAGGGCATTGCTGTCAATCCCGAAGCGAAGTTCAAGCCGCCCTGATCGACTCCACCGAATCGGTCAAGCAAGTTCGAGTTTCTCGGTTTAGCGAGCTATTGCCGCCGCTTCATCGAGAATTTCTCCAAGGTTGCTAAGCCTCTAACCGAACTCCTCAAGAAAGATAAAAGTTCGAGTGGACCCCACAAAGGCGAGTTCAGCTTTCAGAACTGAAAAGACGCTCGACATCTGCTCCTGCATTTGTTCCACCAGATTTTTCTAAAGACTTTATTATCTATTGCGACGCCGCGACAAGGACTAGGTTGCATACTCATGCAAGGTCGTCATGTGATTGCCTACGCTTCTCGCATTCGCCCACATGAGGATAACTATCCCACACACGATCTGGAGCTTGCAGCAGTGGTCCATGCACTCAAAACCTGGCGACATTGCCTTCTTGGTAATCGTTGCGAAATCTACACTGATCACCAAAGTCTGAAATACATCTTCACCCAACCGGATTTGAATCTCAGGCAAAGACGTTGGGTCGAGTTGATTACGGATTACGACTTAGGAATATCTTACACCCCAGTCAAAGCCAATGTCATGGCTGATGCACTAAGTCGTAAATCTTATTGTAACAACCTGATGTTACAACAAAGTCAACCACTTCTCCACGAGGAATTGCGTAAGCTTAACCTTCACATTGTTCCTCGAGGATTCCTTTCCACCCTGGTGGCGAAACCCAACCTTACGGATCAAATCATAACCGGTCAGCGGTATGATAGAGGAATATCTCGGATCAAGGAGAACGTTGCTAGCGGAGTTGCTAAGTGTTTCTCCATAGATGAGCGAGGTGTTGTCTTCTTCGAGAACCGCTTGGTGGTCCCCAAGAAACAACAGCTACGGCAATTGATTCTTAAGGAAGCTCATGAATCCCCTCTCACCATTCATCCCGGTAGTACTAAAATGTATCAAGACCTACGCCAGAGGTTTTGGTGGACTAGGATGAAGAGAGAAATCGCTCAATACATTGCTAATTGCGACGTCTGTCGTTGAGTTAAAGCAGAGCATCAACGGCCTGCTGGCACCCTTCAACCTTTGGCAATTCCTGAATGGAAATGGGATAATATCGGTATGGATTTCATTACCGGGTTTCCCAGGACCAAGAGAGGGAATAACGCTATCTTCGTTTTTGTTGATCGTCTTTCCAAAGTAGCCCACTTCCTACCCGTTCGTGAGAGTATAACCGCTAGCCAGCTAGCCGATTTGTACATCTCCCTAATAGTATCCCTTCATGGTGTTCCATTGGAGATTAACTCAGACCGTGGAAGTCTCTTCACCTCTCGATTTTGGGAAAGTTTCCAAAATGCTATGGGCACTCGTCTCTCTTTTCGCACCGCCTTCCATCCTCAGTCAAGTGGTCAAGTAGAACGAGTCAATCAAATTCTGTAGGTTATGCTTCGAGCTTCTGTCATCTCTTTCGGCATGAATTGGGAGAAATGCCTTCCATTCGCCGAATTCGCTTATAACAATAGTTATCAAGCTAGCTTGGGCAAAGCTCCTTTCGAAGTTCTCTATGGACGGAAATGTCGAACGCCTCTTAACTGGTCAGAAACCGGGGAAAGACAACTCTTTGGCCCGGATATGATCCAGGAAGCAGAAGAGCAGGTTCGCATTATTCGTGAGAAATTGAAAACAGCCCAATCTCGTCAAAAGAGCCAATATGACCGCAAGCATAAGCCTATGGCTTATGAAGTTGGCGAGAAGGCTTACCTTCGGGTTACTCCTTTGAAGGGTACCCATCGATTCGGTATTAAAGGCAAATTGGCTCCTCGTTACATTGGACCCTTTCGCATTCTTGCCAAACGAGGAGAAGTTGCCTACCAATTGGAACTACCTCCGCATCTTTCCAGAGTTCATGATGTCTTCCATGTTTCTCAACTCAGGCGTTGCTTCTCGGATCCTATCCGTGGAGTGGACCACGAAATGCTTGTTCTCCAAGATAATCTCACCTATCGAGAATATCACGTTCGTATCCTTGATCAAGCCGAGCGTACCACTCGACGCCAGAATATCAAGTTTCTCAAGGTTCAATGGATCGTCTTCGACTTGAGTACCCCACCTTCTTCCCGACGGATCCGAAATCTCGGGACGAGATTCTTTTGAGTGGGGGTGAGTTGTCACATCCTAGCTAGTCCATGCATTAGAGTGTTGCATCATGTTTACCTTTCATCGTAAACTTGAATTGGGGAAGACAGTAACCCCGTAACCCCTTTGAATTCAACTAGGGTTTACTAAAATATTTTCAATGAACCTGAATGCCCTTCTAAAAGTTCACCCTCTTTGTCTTGGGTTAGAACCTCCGCAAAATTGGTGCACATTTTTCTAGGTCAATGAAGGTCACTGAATTAAATCATATGTAAATTGCATTTGGGCATTTAAATGCTAGTATATATTTTGATGCTCAAATAATTTGAAAATAAGTGTGGGCTGTTGGAGATATTCTAAACAGAGCCTCTCGATTATTTCTAGGATTTTAGAAGTGTCTAACTATTTTAAATAAGTACACAAACTTACGTAATAATAGAAAAAGGAAAACAGAAAGCAAAGGCTTACTGGCGCCACTGGCAAGCCCACTGCCGCCCAGCTCAGCCACCGCTCCAGCCGAGCTGCTTGGCTTGGCCAGCAGCAACCAGTGCTCGACGGCGGCACCAGAGCACGCCACGCAGCTGCTCGCCGCCCCGCCTCCTCCCTCAGACCGCCCCGCCGCCTGCTCGGTCGGCCACCTCCCCGAGCTCGCAGACACTCTTTTCCTCCCCAACTCCTCTCCTCGCCGCCGCACCATGGCCGACGCCATCGCTACCAGGCCACCGCGGAAGCTCGCGCCTCCGTCGCCCCTGTGCTGCGCCATCGGTCCGTTCGCTTCCGCCACCGCCGACTACATCGAGCAGGTCGAGCCTCGAAGCGCCAGACGCTCGCTACACCTTCACCGACTCCGTCTCCGTCGATCACCGCCGGAGATCCCCTTCGCCGTCGCCACCGCATCACCTCGTCCCTGACCTCGCCGACTGCTCCGATGTAATCTCGTGAGCCCAGCTACCTCCCCATCCTCTCCGTTTGCCTTCCCGTGCACCGTAGCTGCCGCACGAAGCATCACCGCACGCGCCACCGCCGAGCTCGTCGCCGACGTGTCTCCGGCCACCCACTGGCAAGGCCACCTTGTCCACTAACTTCACCACATCCCCAGGAACCCGTAGCACCACTCCACGCACCTCGCCGTGTCCCGAAGCCTCGGGCTCACTTTCACCCGACTCCCGCGACCGCCAAGCTCGTCGCCGGCGACGTTTCCGGCCACCCTGAGCTCAACCACCACCACCAAACGCCGCGGCTTGTCCCCGGCTACACGTAGATGGTCTCCGCCGTCCATTTTGTTGCCGGAAGGCACAAACATACTCTCGCCACCGCTTCTGGCTTCGCCGGCGGCTAAACGTCGGCGGGTTTGACCCCGTTGACGGAGTTGACTAAGTGGGGCCCCTCTGCTAATTAACCCAGTTTAGTTTAACTAAAATTAGTTAGTTAAATTAACTAATGACATGCGGGACCCACTGGTCAGGTTGACCTGGACGCCCCCGTTGACCACTTACGTCACCCTGACGCACTGCTGACGCAATAACTAATTTCTGGATTTATTTGTTTTTAGGAAATTCCAGAAATTGTTGCAAACTTCAAAAATTCATAGAAACTAATATGTAACTCCAAATGCAAAGTTTTATATATGAATTTTGATCAGAAAAATTCAATCTATCCATTGGTAATGGTTTCATGCATGACAGAACAAGTTAACCTTGCTGTTTAAGCAGAATAGATAATGAACTAATATGGCTATGTTAATTGAGCTAACATTTGAATCTTTGATTCAAATGAGTTCA
Source organism: Aegilops longissima (assembly GCA_021605205.1). Taxonomy (NCBI): domain Eukaryota; kingdom Viridiplantae; phylum Streptophyta; class Magnoliopsida; order Poales; family Poaceae; genus Aegilops; species Aegilops longissima. The sequence goes on from CM038676.1 coordinate 171,444,439, forward strand.
TTCCTTTCTGTTCTAGCTTGCATTAGGCCAACACACATTCATATTGCCATTTCATAGCATGCATCATATTGTTGCATATCGTCATGTGTTGATTATGTTCGGTGTGTCTTTGGTGGTAGGTTCTGTCTCCGAGGATAACCCCGAATATCCATCTGAAGGGTAGTACCCTACTACCACTACATCAGGCAAGCAACCCATTGATCATTCCGATACAAACCCATGATCTCGCTTCTGCTCTTGTTTACTGCATTAAGACAACGCGATTCAAACTGTTGTGTGTTGTGGTAGTTGAACCCACTTCCTTTGCATGACCTGTCATTGCCACAGTAACTAGATGAAACCCACTAGTATGTGTAGGAGTTGATTGAGCCATATTTGTGTTTCCTACCATGTTGTGCTTGCTATGCTTAGAGTTGTGTCAGGTATGGCTCATCGGGATGATGAACTAGAGTGAAAGGTTGTGTTGGTAAGGAGAGTGAAGTGTTGAACATGATTTGGTAAAGGTATCGATGAGAGGCCATGTAGGATTACATGGTGGGTTGTTTCATTGAAGCCGTCCCTAAGAACTGAGATCTGTGTGTGTGATTTAAGACTCAGCTACTACCACGCATTGGGATCCTTAATTGACCCTCTCAACTTATTAACCACTCTTGTCCTCTGCTCGGAGTTGCAAAGTAGTTTCGTGTTTGTAGCATGTTGGGGCCGCATACAGCGCTGACCTTAGGGGTGGGCTGTGTTGCGGTAGGCACGTGGCACGTGTACCGATTCGCCTGCTTGGTGTCTCGGGAACCCTGCACACATCGCTCGGGGCCGTTAGTGGAAACCTCGGCGGACTTCCTGGATGGAACCCGAATAGGCGATAAACCTGGACTAGGGACTCGTGTGTTTAGTCAGGTCGTGGCCGACACCTCGCTGGGCTTCCGCTGAAGGTTGCCGAGTACACGCCGTGTAACGGCGATAAGTGGTGAGAGCGTGTGAAGATGTACACCCGGCAGGTATGAAACTATTTGAATAGCCGCGTCATGTAAAGGACTACTTGGTCACCTATACAGTTCATAGACAAGTAAATGGATACTACTAAAAGACTCAAGATAGTGTGAGTATCATGGATGGCCCTCTCGTGGGTTGACGAGAGAGGATCCACGGTGGAGTATTGTGATGGTGATTAGTGGACTCAAAGCGATAAATGCTTTTCAAGTGGTGTCACGAGGATAGCTTAGCCAAGAGTCAAAGCTGGCTTGCTGCAATAACTCCACTACCTTCTTGAGAATGTGCATGTATAGTAGGATTCTGTTGTAAGACTTGCTGAGTACCTCCGCACTCATGTTTGCATAATTAATGTTTTCAGACGACAACACCCCCTCCGATGGGTTCTATGTAGACCTTGACGCCGACGAGTGACTAGCCACCCTGTGGTGATCCAAGGCTTCAAGGGCCATCAGAGATAGAAGGGCTTCGTCAAGCCTTCTTTCTTTTTAGTGTCTGTACTCATACTAGTTTGCTTCCGCATGTGCTTATATGCTTGTATGACTTCAGTGTCGGGTCATGTGACCGCTATCTGTATGAACATGTTATGTATGGTTCCTCGGAGCCTTTTAAATAAAGTACTTGAGTTGTAGAGTTTTGTTGTGATGCCATGTTGTATGTACTCATATCGGGCATATTGTGTGTATGATTGAAATGCTTGGTATGAGTGGGATCCGACAATCTAGTTGTTTATCGTTGGCAGCCTCTCATATGGGGAAATGTAGTCTAGTGCTTCCTGAGCGATAGTAGTCCGCTACAGCCCGGTTCACCGGAGTCCTCGTTAGCCCAAAGACTACTGCTCGACACTTGACTGGCCGGCATGTGCTTCACTTCGTTCCTGTGTCTATCCCTTCGGGAAAATGTCACGCGGTGACATCCGGAGTCCTGCCTAGCCTGCTACAGCCCGGTTTACCGTAGTCCTGTTAGCCCAGTGCTACAGCCCGGATTCATACGTTGATGACCGACATGCTCGATGTGATTCATGTATGCTTGTCCCCATGGGTTAGTGCCGCTTTGGGTTCATGACTAGCCATGTCGGCCCGGGTTCTCTGTCATGTGGATGCTAGCGACACTATCATATACATGAGCCAAAAGGCGCAAACAGTCCCGGGCCATGGTAAGGCGACACCCGTGGGAATACCGTGCGTGAGGCCGCAAAGTGATATGAGGTGTTACCAGCTAGGTCGATGTGACTTGGAATCGGGGTCCTGACATTTACCATCAGCATTAGATTAAGAAAAAGCATAAACAGTTCCAGGGGCGAGTGGGCGCAACAACGCCATGTGCTTCCATCTACTTATAAAGGGGGTGATGCAGAGTTTGTTGTAACAAAGCAACAATCATCATGTCTAGGTTGGTACCATTTTTGTTCACTACTTGATGGGAAAAGAGAGCAATACAATAGCTTCAATTCCACATTTTTTTTAAAACAGTACCAATACAAGTAGCATAGCATCTCAAAACACATTGCATGATCATGTGGATGAAGGCAAGTACCAACCTGTCATGACGCACACAAGATCACGTACGACTCTGCCAAAACGAATAGGAAATCCAATCTCGTTTTGTGCAGTTGCACTGAAATCAAGTAAAGTCGCCGGTGTGACATTTAAGGTTGCTATAGCAACAAGTTGAATAGATATCCCTGATTTAACAGAGGCAAAAAAGGAAACAATTACTTCCAATAAAGGAGGATGAAACATGCGGCCACAAAAATAAGCATCTACCTTATCTTGATGGAAAACAAAGTATAGGACAGTAGCATTTCTAAAACGGTTGCATTGATTCATATTAACAGAGAAATTATCTTAAATTAGTTCAGTAGTTAATTCTGAGAGTGGCATTGCTTAATTTTACCACGGTATTAGATTAACAAAAAGCATAAACAGTTCCAGGGAGAGTGGGCGCAACAACAACATGTGCTTCCATCTACTTATAAAGGGGGTGATGCAAAGTTTGTTGTAACAAAGCAACAAGCATAATGTCTGGGTTGGTACCATTTTTGTTCACTACTTAATGGGAAAAGACAGCAATACAATAGCTTCAATTCAACATTTATTTAAGACAGTACCAATACAAGTAGCACAACATCTCAAAACACACTACACGATCATGTGGATGGGACATGGGACATGCCAGCACCATGTGCGTCCACACATATAAATGGGTGATGCAGAGTATGTAGCCAAACAACATATCTGCGTTGGTCCCATATTTGTTCTCTTGGAAACTTTTTCCTATGTGAGGGCAGCAAATCTAGTCCTGCGCAAACTACCCGACGCCCCAGTTTCTTTCCCTTTTCAACAAAGAGTTCGGTTCCTTACAGATGTGTGTACTGGGTTACCCCCTTTTTCCCTTTTCGACGAACAAAGCAGCTGGATAGCTAGTCTATACTACTTTCCCTCCCTCCTTTCCTCATTGAACCACGTTCTAGATTCATGCTCCACCCCACCGCACCCTTCTTTCCTCTTTGAACCAAGACCTAGATTCGACTACATAATCGAAAAAGATCCGCATGCAGCTAGACCAATGACGGTTTCATAGAAACTTATACCTTAGGGTCGTCCCGATGTGGCAAGGCGTGCGACGAGAGGTTAGATCTGCCCACACTACGTACGGCAGCGAGGAAGAAGGGGTTGGTGGCCCTCCCGCACAGGCGCTAGGTGAAAGAGAAAAGTGCAGTCGGCAGTGGATTGCCTCCCTCGCCGAAGACGATAGAGTGAACGCTGCACCTCCTCCCCTTCCCGGTGCGACAGGATCCGAACGCCTCCTTCGCCAGCTGTGCGGGGGGTGAGAGAGACAGAGTCCACAATGCAGTCTTGTTTAAATCTGGTGAAGAGGGTGAGAGACTGTGAATATAGTGCGACGAGAGTGTGGAGAGTGCGAACCCTAGCGAACAAGCGCTGAGGCTCCAGCTTATATATATACTGTAGTACGGACTGAGCTCCGGTGCCTTAACTGCACCCGCTTTTGGCTGTATGACAGGTGGGCGAGCCACATTTTGGGCCCACCTGTCATAAACCCAAAGGCAGGTGCACTAAAGTCAATGGAGCTGTGTCCATATAGTACTCGTGTATACGATTAATATATAGTGGAGTGGTTTTCTTATTCTCTCCATAACAATCGTTTTAAATTGTGTAAGTACGAAACGAAACTCTTTATTTAACGTACCGGTGAAGAAAACTACTACTCCCTCTATTCCTAAATATTTGTCTTTCTAGAGATTTCAACAAATGATTACATACGGAGCAAAATGAGTGAATCTACACTGTAAAAATGTCTATATACATCCGTAGGTTGTAGTCCATTTCAAACCACTTGAAAGACAAATATTTAGGAACGGAGGAAGTACTTCCGATTAACTAAATCCACGCGTCCTGGTCACACTTCCTGTCCTTCACGTGCGGTACACTACCCTCCCTTAAGTGAACAACCACACATGCGCCAAATTATTGGAAACGTGTGAGAGTGGGTACAAATAAAGAATTTTAATTTCAATTACCGGAAAGGTTTGAGAGTATGTACAATTTGCCCTCTCTAATAATTATGGTTTGTCGTGTTCGGCCTACACTTGGTCAAACTTTACAAAGTTTGACTTCAGCCAAATCTAATATGCGGAGTAAATAAAAATGGAGGGCTATTACGTCCATCCAGGTTTTTAGTCCACACCATTTTTTAATCAAAGTTAATAGCTGGAAAAATAAAATTACAGGGGAGCTGGAGACAAAGTTGTGAGAAGGCTTAGAAATCAATACAAAACTTATGCTCTTAGTACCAACGTCGATCCTTCTTAAAGGAAACATTTGGTTCATAGCCAATTGTGTGATAAAATTGTACCAACGTGAAAGATGACTGCGTCTCCAACGCAACCAAGGTGAACTGACAAAGGATATCATCTTTGTGGGTAGCAAGCAAAGAGCACTGATGGAAGACAACTTGTTTTTCATTCAAAATCGATCAGCTTCACCAGCCGGCGCAACCATGAGCATCGATAGGTCATCATGGTGATGCATCATCCATTTGGCATCAAGTTTGGGTGAGGCACCTATGAAGTTCGACAAATCCTCACCGTGGTTTGTTTCTTCTCAGTAATCAAGCTCGAGGAAGGAGGAACCACGTGGCAGAGGACAGTGAGGCGGAACAACAATGGCCATCCAATTTTGTGCAGTTCCACTAAAATTGAGGAAGACATGCCCGGGTATGGAGATACACATCGATGTTTCCAAAAATATAAAAAAGGGATATAGTGTTGTTACTTTGTTTTACAAGATTAACAACGACAACTCAATTGTCAATAAGAATTATGAAAAGTACACCAACAAACAGAAGCATCATGATTATCTTGATGGGAACTAAACCAGGATACCCGAGAAAAAAAGCATTTCTTCATTTAACCAGTGATAGTATTAGATTAGCAGCAGCAATAGGAGCATATCCACAATGACCGCACAACCACCATGTACTTTTTGTCGAAACAACATGTATACCTCCACTGAGGCATAAATCAGGACAACTTTTCGAGTGGCATTTCCTCTATAATAGTAGGTGATGTTAGACCAGCCGACGAACCCTAGCTACTATACATGGGGAGCTGGGGAGTAGTCGCATAGAAGAAACCCCGCATGCAGCAACCTGGGGAGCTGGACCAGTACAAGAAGTTATACCTCAGGTGGGCGAGATGTCGCTTAGGCGGGCGGGCGGGATCTTCCCACACGACGGCAGCGAACAAGGGCGTGGAGGACCTTCATCCGCGCCAGCGCCGGCTCCGAGAGGACGGTGCGCATCGGCTTCCTCCATTGCCGACGGCGACAACATCAACGCTGCACCTCCTCACCTCCCGCAGTGGACGGGATTCGGCCGGATCTGTGACCACTGGTGAGGAGAGAGATTGTGTGGACACTGTCATCTTTTTTGATATGGAGAGGGTGAGAGAGCGAGACGCGAGAAACTCTATTAAACAAGAGGCTATAATGGAGTAAAAAAATCTCCACAACAGTTGTTTTAAATAGAATACACGCATTCCCAGAAAAAAGAAATAAAAACAGGTGGACAATTTTTTAACGTACCAAGAAAGAAAACTCGATCAAAAACACGTCCCCGCTTCCAGGTCGCGAGAGTAGTCGCGCACACACATAGACATAGACATGCATATCCGTGTTTAAGTAAAATTCCATTTCCATCTCCGTCTCCAATCATATTTGTCCAACTGGCACATTATTTACGTTGTTAATTATATATGCGGCAATATTAACGTACATCATCTCTTGTTTGCGGGCGTCCGGACCGCTGCCACGGCCGCTCCTGACCAACTCGAACCCTCTTCATCACCCGCGCGTGCTTCCCGCCCGAAACGGTTAGTGCCGCATTCATGCCTGGCCAGAACGGACGTGACCTCTCACTGGCGCCGGCATTGAAGCGGCGTGCCGGCCGAGAGAGCGTCGACCGCACCGCTTCCTGGTGCACGCGACTGCTCCGCGTTGAAAGGTCGCAATAGCCGGCCACAACATGCATGTAAAAAGTTCTTGGGAGTCCGTGCTACAGCTAGCTGTCCTCCCCCAACTCGTCAATCTCTTCCAGTAGTACTAGTACTCCATGGCACGATCCATCGACAAGCAGGTGGGAAAGTTATTGTATACTCGGTTTGCGGTGAGTGGCATGCCGAGCGACCGTGTGGGGTCAAGCTGTGAAGGAGGGTGAGTCACGAGCGCGACAGACGTGATTTAAATGTTGGTTTTGCTCGATGGCGCGATCCAACGAAATGAAACATTGGTTTCTCTCCGTTTCCATTTTTTCTCCGGAAAAACGAAACTTTCCACTCCATTTTTATTCCTACTCCAAGGTTGCCCCGTTACAACATTCCATCAAATACAAAGGAAAACTAACACGCATGTTGATGCATCTCAATGATTCACAAATCATAGCCAATATTTACTTCACAAATAAAGACAAAAGTTGTGAGAGCGTGCACGAAAGAAAAACTACTGATGGGGTCACTACGACTTAAACCCTAAACCCTAAACGGGATTTAATTTCCTGGCCGTAGAACTCTGTCAAGGAAAGACGGTCGGCACCCTCGGATCATACGATGCTTTTGTGCAGTTCCACTAAAATCGAGCTGAGCATCCCTGATGGCAAATATATTGAAGAAGTGTGATTAGAATAATAGTACTGGCACTAGTTAATGAGACATAAACTCATCACAAGTAGAAGCCGGTAGAAGAAGAGAAAGATCGACATGGAGATGGAGCTATGTGGGGGAGCTGCGGCAGTGGAGCAAGCCGACTCCAAAAGGAAGATGGACTACCTGAGACGCCGGGCTGTAGCTAGAAGGGCAGTTGGGACGCGACATCGCCCATACCGCGGTGACCTCCGATTGGGACGCACCGACTGTGGATTTTCTCCCTCGCCGATGTCGACCGCGTCTACGCAGAACATTGTTCCCTTCCCCCAGCTGCAGGATCAGGTCGGATATGTGACCAGCGGTGTGGCCACCGTCGTTCTATGCTTGTGAAGAGAGCAACCCAAGCAAGAAGGCTTGTAGCTTATGCTCCTGCTAGTGTATATATAGTGGTTTTCTTTTTCTCTCCATATCAACCATTTTATATTGCGTACGTGTCATTCAAGAGTGAAATGATGGTTGCTTCTTCCGACTAACTTAGTGTGTGATTTGACTGCTCCTTTAGTGGCCCCTACACGTACTCCCCCTACGTGTATGCAACAGTCACACGTACACATGGACGCAAAAATGCGTGCGACGCCCTAATGCATGCATGTCCGAGCACAGGACAAAACACATACGGTCACGCTCAAGTGCTCAACCTACACGTGCATGCACACACATACTCGGCCAGGGTGAGCTAGTAACCGTATAAACACCGGAAAATGTATATATTGAGCACAGTGAGTGTATTATGAAGTCCACTAACCGTATTTTACAAATATACAGTCACAGACAGTGTAGTTATCTCGTTTGAAATTAAGCCATATTAACCGGAGAGGAGGCAGTATGGACTAGCATTACTTTGCTGTGTCCCGTCAACTTGCCGAACAACGAGAAGCTTACAGGACGGGAGGAGCTTGCGCGCGGTGGCTCGCAGGACAAGGAGAAACTTTTGACTAATGCAAGCTCTCCCTTGCTCAGGCGGTGGACGTGCAACAGTAATTCGGTGTCAGATTGCCAGAAGCATACACTATACTAGTACTATTATTGTTCGACTTCACGAAGAGGCGAACAACCAAGCGCAAATTTTACTAGTACTAGTACTACTACTATAGTCTATAGAGGTATGTACTATACTAGTACTAGGAACCGGATGGAGGAGCGTCTGCACTCTTATTATATTTTTAAAATGTGATAAAGCAATCTTCAACACATTTGGTTCTCTTCGAGGGTTCTCGCATGTGATAATGGAAGTTGATTGCATGGAACATTCGCCACAATTCTCGCCTAATTCTGGCTCATATCCTGTTACAAATAGGAGGGCTAGGTAATATTTCCTCTTTTTTTGTTATTCAGCATGTAAACAGGTCAGCAAACCTTGCGGCGCATCTTTGTGCGAACCGTGCTTACTGCACTTTGAATGTGGCCGAGAGCTGGCTTGATGAAACACCTTGCTTCCTACTTCTTTTTTTGCGGGGTACCTCGCTTCCTAGTGACCAGTGTCTTGGTTGATCGTCCTAACAATGCTTATATATGAATAAAGCTCTATCATTTACCCGCAAAAAAGATTAAGCCATATTAACCGAAAAGGAGGGAGTATGGACTAGCACTACTTTTTGGTGTGTCCCATCAACTCGCAGAACGAGGAGAAGCTTGTAGGACAAGGTGAAGCTCGCTTACGCCTTTTGACTAATGCAACCTACCCTTGCCCAAAGCGGTGGACATGCATCAGTTCATTCGTGTCGATTTGAGAGGCATACATCGAGTACCGAACATGCGGAGTACCATCATTGTTTGACTTCACGAAGAGGCTAAGAGCTGTTTAAGGTTTAGTAGTACTAGTAGTACTACTACTAGAACCGCATGGTGGAGCGTCTGTATTTTACTTTTTAATCTCGATAAAGTACACATTTATTCCGAGAAGGGCGGAAAACGGCAGCCCAACATGTAATGATGATATCGATCAACCATGCTCGAATATATCTTGGCCTCTGTGCGAGCCCGTTTGTGTGTTCTCGCTCCTCGTCTCTCTCAAGGAATGGCGGGTTGGCCATTTTGCCGTCAATTGAGATCGGTTTGCTCAGACTCTGGTCCCACATGTCAGTGATATGCCAAGAGGAGGTGCATTGACCGACTGGCCATATGCGTACTTGGTTTTGCACCTTCATACTACTCCTCCCTCCGTCATAGTTTACAGGTCGCGCTTCATTATGATGCATTTCTCTCAATGCATTTCCACCACCAGAGAGACTTTAGACGCGTTTGGTTTAATGCTCAATTAATTAGGGCGTGGTAAAAGCAATCAAGTCCACAATTTTCTCTCGATGTACTACAGAGTGGAGTAAGTGCATGCATGTGTGTACCGGGGTGGAAGCACTGCATGCATGTGTGTATGCATTATTTCCTTTAGTAATAGACGCTGTGCTATAACTACCAATGCTATTTTTCAGGCCGATCGCTAGTCGCTTTGGTCCCAGAGATTTTTTATTTTTCTAAAGCACGCTCTGTAAACAGTGATGGATGGAGTTGTATGAGCGGATTCAAAGAAGAGCGTATTGATGGTTGCTTCTTCCGAGCAACTTACAGTGGGAAAGGTGGGGCTTATGATTTGACTGCTCATTACTCACTATTAATGTGGCGCAACGACCGGGCTGAGTCACCCATGCGGCTGTGCAGTACCCCCTCGGTTCTTAAATATACTCCGGAGTATTTGTCTTTCTAGAGATTTCAACGAGTGACTACTCAAATATTTGTATTTTTAGAGATTCAAATGGACTACTACATACGGATGTATATAGACATATTTTAGAGTGTAGATGCACTCATTTTTCTCCGTATGTATTCACTTGTTGAAATCTCTAGAAAGACAAATATTTAGGAACGGAGGGAGTACACATACGAAGCAAAATGAGTGAATATGCCCATTTGAAATTTGTAAAAAGACAAATATTTAGGAACGAAGGAGTATAATTTTCTGCATGGCACATGGACCCGGATGCCGAAGAGGCTTCTGGCAATGCTATCAAGCTTCCAGCATTTGTTTACATAATTGACGTACTATACAAATAATTTTCCAGCGATATGAAATTGTACAATGGTGTGAGCTTTCAGCTTTTGTTTCGTGTGTCTTGCCATCGATGATCTTTTGGAAACAATAAAAAACTAACTTCCTTACTAATGCATCTCAATTATTAGCGGATTAGAGCTAATATTTACATCACAACTGAAGACAAAGTTGTGAGAAGGTGTTAAATTAAAATTGATCCATGCTTTCATTGGCAGCAACGTCCCCCCAGCTCTATCCAAATCAACAAGGCATGTTGGGAAAAAAGTAGCTGTCTGGAGCATGCAACATTCCGATCATTTTGTGCAGTTCCACTAAAATAGAGTTGAGCGTCCCTGTTCCAAAGATATTAAGTGTGATTACGATAATAGAGGACTGCTGATGAAACAATAAACAAACGAATAGATGCCGGTCACCTTTGCAGTCTCTCTTAAGACTAACTAGTTGGAGAAGATTAGGCTCGGAGTTGGATGAGGAGGATAGAGCAAAACCAATCTCCCTTTGTGCAGTCACACTGAAATGTAGAGACGTTGCCCATGTGACATTTTAGTACAACTGCACGAAACACTCTTAGGAAAAAAGTGATTTGTGCAGTTCACCAAAAGTTCGCAATAGCAACGAGGTGAAATGAATAGCCCTGTTTGCAAAAAAAGAGGTAGAAAGGAAACAATTACTGGCCAATAACAGTTGATGACACATGCGACGACAAAAAGAAGCATATTCCTTGTCCTAAGGGAAGGTACCAACACGGTTGTGTTTGTCTAAAATGGTGTGAGGACGAGATTGCAATATGGAAAGTACACCGGACGAGCTACATTTTGGGCAAAGAACTATGGAAGATCCACATGCAGCGACGTGGGAAGACGAGCAGTGGAGGAAGGCCGGAGGGGATACCTGGAGGTCGTCGGGATGTAACTAGGTGAGCGGCGGCGGGCAGAATCTACCTATACTGCGGTAGCGAGCAGGTGGCATAGGCCCTACAGCGCCGGAGCTTGGTCAGAGAGAACGACGTGTACCGTAGATCAGGACGTGCTGCCTCGACACCGTCGAACGGAGAAACGATGCACGTCCTCCCTTTCCGCCGGCGGACGGGATGCGGCCCGATCAGTGACCAATGGTGAGAGAGAGAGAGAGGCCACCGCAGCCTTGTGTGGGATACTCTGAAGAGAGACAAACCAGGCAGGCAGGCTCCATTGTATATAGTGGAGCGGACTACATTTTTCTCCATAAAAATCATTTTATATTCTGTGTACGTGCCATTGAGCGATATAACTTTATTTAAAAATAACGCGCCAACGCATCAAGTCAAACTTTGTTCCGTGCACGCGTGGTACATGACCTCCGTAGATAAACAACTGCTACACGCGTTCAAATTAGCACGTGGGCTACCATTTCATATAAAAATGAGCTCCACCGTGTACCCGCGCGGGTGTGGCTGGGCACGAAGCGTGAGTACGTGCACAGTGCACCTATTCTCTTCTTGTATACGTACACCACTTACGTGGGGTTGTGTGAGAGAGATACAAACGTAGAGAGATATAGTGTGTGGGTTTGTGAGAGTTTTGGGGGGGGGGGGTCAATCAAAAAATTTAACATATGCAATGTGTGTGAAATAGAGTCCTGGATATATCATACATATAGAGGGGGAGATCCACGAGAAGAGAGTGGAGGTATCATCGGCTTGAGGTGTCCATAGAATCGAAGAGAGGGATGATGTGTGTGTGTGTGCGCGCGATCGATAAAGAGTGCCATCGAATTTGTGTGTGCCCACGTCAAAGATATAGAGTGGCTGGCCTACTGGAATGTGAGAGGGGACAGGTGCAGTTTGTCTCTGTGGCATGGATACCTACCTATAGCGCTCGACTATCGGTGTGTGGTGGGGGGAGAGGGAGGCCTAATTAACTATAGAGGTACAATGGCTGGTATTTGTGTGGAGGAGGAGAGAGGCCGACCTCATGTATTAAGGTAGATCGATCTACCTCATGTATTAAGGGAGATCAATCGGCATCCATGCATATGTGTAGGAGAGGAATAAGGTTGGGAGAGAGACAGAGCTAGAGTGTTGGAGGGGGTGGTAGTGGGGTTGCTTCTAACAAATGGTGGGATAGGCTTTCTAGACAACCGGAGGGCACGCCTGCAATATCAATAAGAGAGGGGATGGCTGCCTGTCTGTGCACGTGCGTGTGAGATACGGGTCAGGAGGCATGCACGAATGATGACGGGGGACGATATGGCTGTGGTAAGCAGACATAACTACATAGGAAGATCAATCGTCCTTTGTCAGAGAAATGAGAGACATAACTTGTGAGGTACGTTGATCGATGGGGGGGAATAGTTAAAGTCGACCTAGGTATATGTTGGGAGATGGATCGGTATACATGCATGTGTGTGTTAGAAGCAAATGAGGCATGGGGAGAAGGATAGAGAGAGAGGGATGCATCTAGGAGGTGGTGCGAGAGTCATACTATATCAAGGTGGCAGGAGTGTGCAAGTACGAGATTGATGAAAAGAGTGGTGGGAGTGAGGCATGGATAGTGATAAGAGAAGAGGGGTAGCTTGTGTTTGTGCTAGGCACACCTGGCTAGAGAGGCATATCAATCGATGTGTGCTGTAAAGAAGGAGCTGGGGGGCCTACACACACCGTGGGTGAACGACCTAAAGTGAAAAGACGAATTTGCGCGATGGAGCTAGAGAATGCTGAGGGAGGGTGAGAGGGATGCGGGCGTGTGCATGCACGAGAGAAAGTTAGCGCTAGCTAAAAAGATAAGCGGGTTGTGTGGGTGTAAAAGACGAATAGAGATCATACTTCATTATAAAAAGCGAATTCGGATATTTGAAGAATTTATCATAGTGTTTTAAACCGACGCATGTGTGAATATATATATATAACGGTGATACATATGGTGTGGTTATGAACATGTTGTACCACATATAATATATTTTACTCTTATAAAAAACGGAGTTGTTGATGATGGTGTGCCTGCCATCCTGCAATATAGGCCGTCCGATTGATATCTGACGGATAGGAAGGAAACTATGGAAATTTTGAAAAAGATACCCACACCCCTCTCCATATTTTCAAATTAGGCCTCCCCTTGATCATGTTGATGTTCTGTGGAATGCATGGACATCTTGCTAGTACTACGTATAATATATAGAACATTGATCATAATTTGGGCTAATGTGTGGCTTTTACAGCTCAGGTCTAAATACTTGTCATAATGTAGGGGGCGGGGCACTATACTATGTGTGATAAACACGGTGTACGTATGGAACATGGTTTAGATTATGAATATATAATTAGTACATCAAATGTACTATTATTTGGAATCAACATCAAGTGCATTCAAAAAATAGAATTCGAGTTCATGTAGTACACATAGTTCATATCTATCTCTATAGTAATCATGTGGTGTGTTATTAAGGTAATACACGAATGGTGGTTGAAGTTGGCAACGATCATGATTGTAGATTCTTACTGAAATAGAGAAACGAATTCAAATTCAGTTTGAATTGCAGCAGTAGTATAGACATTTGGAATGCACTAAAATGTTGGTATGAGTAGGTTACATGCATTATAAAGGAAACGAAAAAATTTAATTGGACATAACATGCATTCATACTCCCTCCTTCCATCTATATAGGGCATAATGCGTTTTTAAGTCCGCCTTTGACTATTGACAAGATTAATAGTACATGACATGCACAATGTGAAAATTATATCATTTAAAGATCCTTTCACGGACGAATTTAACGGTGTGCTTTGTGTAAGTTGCATGTCAGATATTATTGCTCTAATATTTGGTCAAAGTAAGCGTCGAAAAATGCATTAGGCCCTATATAGATGGAAGGAGGAGTAGCTTTGAATAGCATTTTATAGTAAAACGGGCAAGACTCTCTCTTTGTGTGGTGTGAATAGTTTTATTTTTTTCGTTTTCTTTTTGGTTGAGGGAAGTGCGAATTGATTTGGTACGTACAAGTACAATATTACACGTTAGGCTTGTCCCTAAAATTCAACCCGCGCCTTGTTATATCCCAAAAATTCAGATATCGTGCTCCCAAAATTGGCTCCTTCACAACCCGCGCCTTGCTATCCCAAAATTACAACGCGCGCGAAAACTCCCTCCAGCTGCCAAATCCCGATATGCGAAATCCCCCTTCTAACCCTGAGCCGAAAGGGCCGCTAGTTCAAATCAGTGGGGGGTACTTTTGTAACACACCCTACATTTTGGACAAGCACGTCCCTAAGTCTTGGTTCACCCCCTCCCATCGCCTCCTTTGCCATCCTAAGCCGCCATAACCTCTCTGCTCCAGCCGCGAAACCACACCCTCCTCCGTCCGCCACCTCACCGCTACCAAGCCGGAGCCTCTTCCCCGACGACGTCGTCCACCGCAATAGCTCGACGTCCCTCGTCCACCTCCCCGGATGAGGATCCGTCGTCCATCTCGTCATCCCGCCGATTCAGCCGCCCCGAACTCCACCTCCAAGGAGCTGCTCCGACGATCGCCTCGTCTATTGCGGCTGCTCCATCCCCACAGCGCCGCCTTAACCTGCTCCACCGGAACCGCAGCATCCTCACCGACTCCTCGGACGAAGCCGAGGCCTACTCGGCGCCACCAAAGAGGTTGTACACTCATCGCATCACACCTTCTCCTTAACTCGACCTCCCAGCGCCGACGGTGGTCCATCCCGCACCCCCATGGAGCGGCTACCTTGAAGCTGGCGCCGTGGGCGACATCTCCATGGAAGCTCTCCCCCAGTGCGAGGCCCCTTCGACGGCAGCGTCCATACCAGCGGGATCTGCGGCTGCTGCTCCGGCTCTCACTCGCTCGCGCTGCTGCTGCTGCTGCTCTAGCTCTCGCTTGATCGCTCGCTCGGCTGCTCCGGCTCTCGCTCACTCGCTCGCGCTGCTGGTGCTGCTCTCTCCCTTGCTCGCGCTGCTGCTCTGCTCCGATTTAGCGACACTTCAGTCGACTAAATCGACTTTTGGGTCAGTCGATTTTCAGGGTGGGGGGCTCACGGAGTTAAGGAAGAACCACCCGCAGCGGGGACGGGGGCTCGCCGGAGAGGTACCCCACAATCTATCTTAGGGTTCAAGGTGGGGGGGCCTAGAGGGCTGGCCGGGGCGGCGGCGGACCGGCGGTGGGGAGTTGTTTCGGGGCGGCGAGGCCGCGCTGGGGCCGGCGGTTCGGCTGGTGGTGGCTAGCGGCTCAGGGGGGTGCAGGTTGAAGATGAACTGCAGGCCCTCCCTAGACTACATGTCAAGTGCCTCTTTGCTACCATTGCATTCAGTTTTGACAGTAACATTCAGATTCCATAGTAAATTTCAGTATCGACAGTTAAGTTCAGAGTCAACAATTTTTACCTCATCTGTTGTAGTTAGGTGGTTTTTGGTGATGTAAATTTTACATCTATTTTACATCATCTATTGGAGATGCTATTAGAATCCCACTTGAGATTGACGATGTCTGTCTTGTGCTGCTTCAGCCTTGACGTCTTACGGCTCACCGGAGCTGCTCCAACGACAGAATGATCCATCACAATAGAGCAGTGCCCTGGACACCGTCTACAGATTCCTCAGATCTTCCTCCACACCTCCGACAGCCACCTCTGCCTCAACTGCTTCAGCGACCAACCAAATGATGCTGAGGTTGACACGGCTACGGCAAAGAGGTTGTACACTTGTTGCATCACTTATTACTATACATTCATGTCGATCCATTAGGGCTATTTTGGTTCAACAAAAAAACATAGCAATAGGGAATTTTCCAATGGCACTCTACTATTCAATTATTCATGCATTTTGTTGAAACGAATGAAGCAAAACATCCACCTGGACGTACTTTTCAAAATCCTATGCATGAAAACAAGACCAAGTGCATTAGTGGCAGAATAACATTCTAACTGTACACGCTTTCATATGGTTTCACTTTATTTTGGCCATGTTTCTTTGCATTCCTCTGCTCTTCCAATTCCTGTAAACCGAATACCCAAGTTGACAAAAATCCTGTGTTTACAAATGCTCTGTTTACCATGTGCATTCCTATCCTATTCCGGTGTTTTTCCTATCCCTATGTTTTTAGAATCATGCAAGCCAAATGAGCCCTTACAGAATTACTTCAGTTATAGGTAGGTGTCGAAGGGAACTTTGTGTGGTTTGTCCTACTCCTGCCGCGACGTCTTCCACCTCACCTGAGCTGCTCCATCGATAGAAACATCCACCAAACCAGACATCACGACTCCTGACCGTCTTTCGCCACCTCAGATCTCCTTCCCTGCCGCCGACACCCACCGCAACGACATCACCATTATCGACTCAGCAGATGAACCTGAGGAGTACACGGGTCCACAAGAGAGGTCGCACTCTTTTGTTTCTGCTTATGCATTGCTTAAAATTAACTGCTACTTTCTCGTCCTGTTCACCTCTTGGACTCCAAGTCAGGTCCAAATTAATGTTCAAACTTGAGTTCTAAATTAGTTGTGGGGCACATATCGAGGAAGCAATGAATAGTATCTCTGTCTAATATCTGGTTCACCTAGGGTATGCCTATGTTCTTCATCTTGGGTGGGAAACAAATAGTAAATCAATCATCATCTGTCTTTTTATTAAATTAAAGCAATCATCAGCCTGCTATCATTA
Organism: Aegilops longissima; assembly: GCA_021605205.1. Classification (NCBI taxonomy): domain Eukaryota; kingdom Viridiplantae; phylum Streptophyta; class Magnoliopsida; order Poales; family Poaceae; genus Aegilops; species Aegilops longissima. Next base: position 171,461,330 of record CM038676.1, read on the forward strand.
TTTTTGGATCCATCCACTGGTTGTTACCATCACTCTAAATTTCTGCATAATCTCACCATATTTTTTTCGTATGCATGTCAGATATTGTACACAGTCATGCTGAACATGTAGAGAAAAAGAGAAGAGTTTTATGCTGGCAATACAATGTCATGCGACATCGCTCCATGGTGGGTTCAATGGCAAACCCTCCCCACCCCTCTCCAGATTGTAATCCAGAGGAAGATATCTGCTCGAGGCGGATTCGACGCCACGACCACTCCTATTTACCCCCAAGGTGTTTGCTCTACCTTGGCATGATGATGTTAGTCATATCATGCATATGTTGCCTTGCAGTGCCTACTTTTGACATCATATATGTCATATGCTTAGTTTAGACATGTTCGTAATGCCACCTGTTTAGTTTCTATATCATATATGGGAATTATGCGTCTCATGTCTTTTAGCCAGCCATAATATATGTGAAATGTGCAATGCCATCCTGTTTAACCAGGCATCATATATTTGAATGATATCTTGCCCATCCTTTTCTTCATTACATTTCCATTTGTCGAAAATGTTTGTACATTAAACTACTCTTCCCGTGAATCAGCCATTTGGGTGGGAGATTGAAACATCTGGAGTGAAAACAAGGCCTTCAGAGAAGACAGTGCTACCTGTCGAAGCAGATCTCTTGTTGGGTCCCGATAGCTCCTCAGAGGTGGATTCAGAGACAGATGACCAGTCCTATAACCCCACCGAGGTGTATGCTCTAACTTGGCACGGTTATACTGCTCATATCATGCATATGTTGTCTTGCATTGCATAGTTTAGACATCATATACACAATATTCAACACCATGTTCTTAGTTCAGACATCATACCAAATGCCCTCTGTTTAGCATATAAATCACATATGTGAATTAATTGATGTGATCCTGATTACTTACATAACATGTAGGTGAATTATGTCATGCGATCCTGTTTAGTTATTCATCGTATCTTTGAATTATGTTATGCTATGCTATCCAGTTTAGATAGACATCATATATGTGAAATTATGTCATGCTATCCGTTTTAGTTAAATAATATACATGTCAACTATTTCATGCCCTCTTTTTTCCACACTATCTATTGCATCATCTCTCATACAATGTTTGTACATTGAACTATGTTTCTGTTTATCAGCCATTTGAATTGGAGCGGTGATGCCAGATTCAGCGGACTAAAAACACGGTCTTCAAATAAAACAGTGCTACCTCTTGGTGGAGATAGCACCCCGGTTGTACATGCACGAGAACCAGCCCTACCACACATAACCCAAACTCTCACAGATTGTACCCCTACGGTGATGGACAGAGAACCAACTTCACCCAATCTAACCCCAACCCCAGCAGATATTAACCCAATTCCTGTTGACACAGCACCATCTCCACCACAGAGCTCCCAAACAAGAGCAGTTAGTAAGGCAGCTCCAGTGCACACAGGGCCAGTACTACCACGGCGAACCCCAAATCCACCAGTTAGTACGCCTATTCCTGTGGAGGAAGCAAGACCAGCTAGTCGTAGTTTAGCATCTATCGCATTTGATGTTGTTAAATCGTATGTGTGTATCTTCCCATCTTGGAAATATTATACTGAAGATGAAGGAAAATGCCAGTTGCAGGTGTTTATCCAGGAGTTATGTGTAAGTAATGTTATTCATGGCAATTAATTGCTTTGTCCCATACATCCTACCTCCGTGATGGTTATAATACATCAAATTTTCCATTTTTCTCTATAGAGAAGGACCGATTTGGAAACTCAGGATGAGGTAACCTGTGCTAATGCCTCTGCTATCTTCAAGAATGCTTGGTGGCAGTATCGGAATTACCTGAAGAAAACATAGTTCACCTGTGATGACCCACAGGTATAGGGGATCTATCGTAGTCCTCTCGATAAGTAAGAGTGTCGAACCCAACGAGGAGCAGAAGGAAATGATAAGCGGTTTTCAGCAAGGTATTCTCTGCAAGTACTGAAATAAGTGGTAACAGATAGTTTTGTGATAAGATAAATTGTAACGGGCAACAAGTAACAAAAGTAAATAAAGTGCAGCAAGGTGGCCCAATCCTTTTTGTAGCAAAGGACAAGCCTAGACAAACTCTTATAATAGGAAAAGCGCTCCCGAGGACACATGGGAATATCGTCAAGCTAGTTTTCATCACGTTCATATGATTCGCGTTCGGTACTTTGATAATTTGATATGTGGGTGGACTAGTGCTTGGGTGTTGTTCTTACTTGAACAAGCATCCCACTTATGATTAACCTCTATTGCAAGCATCCGCAACTACAACAAGAGTATTAAGGTAAACCTAACCATAGCATGAAACATATGGATCCAAATCAGCCCTTACGAAGCAACGCATAAACTAGGGTTTAAGCTTCGTCACTCTAGCAACCCATCATCTACTTATTACTTCCCAATGCCTTCCTCTAGGCCCAAATAATGGTGAAGTGTTATGTAGTCGACGCTCACATAACACCACTAGAGGCTAGACAACATACATCTCATCAAAATATCGAACGAATACCAAATTCACATGACTACTAATAGCAAGACTTCTCTCGTGTCCTCGGGAACAAACGTAACTACTCAAAAAGAATATTCATGTTCATAATCAGAGGGGTAATAATACGCGTAAAGGATCTGAACATATGATCTTCCACCAAATAAACCAACTAGCATAAACTACAAGGAGTAATCAACACTACTAGCAACCTAGTAGCACCAATCCCGGACTTGGAGACAAGAATTGGATACAAGAGATGAACTAGGGTTTGGAGATGAGATGGTGCTAGTGAAGATGTTGATGGAGATTGCCCTCTCCCGATGAGAGGAGCGTTGGTGATGACGGTGGTGATGATTTCCCCCTCCTGGAGGGAAGTGTCCCCGGCAGAATAGCTCTGTCGGAGCCCTAGATTGGTTCCGCCAAGGTTCCGCCTCGTGGCGGCGGAGTCTCATCCCGAAAGGTTGCTTCTGGTTTTTTTCTTGACGAAATACTTCATATAGGAGAAGATGGTCATCGGAGAGCCACCAGGGGGCCCACGAGGTAGGGGGGCGTGCCCTAGGGGGGGCGCCCCCCACCCTCGTGTACAGGGTGTGGGCCCCGTGGCCTTCATCTTTGGCGAGGATTTTTTATTATTTAATATAAGTTATTCCGTGGAGTTTCAGGACTTTTGGAGTTGCGCAGAATAGGTCTCTAATATTTGCTCCTTTTCCAGCCCAGAATTCCAACTGCCGGCATTCTCCCTCCTTATGTAAACCTTGTAAAATAAGAGAGAATAGCTATAAGTACTGTGACATAATGTGAAGTAACAACCCATAATGCAATAAATATCGATATAAAAGCATGATGCAAAATGAACGTATCAACTCCCCCAAGCTTAGACCTCGCTTGTCCTCGAGCGAAAAGCCGATAACAATAAACATGTCCTCATGTTTAGAGGTAGAGGCGTCGGTAAAAATAAAATACGGACATGAAGGCATCATGATTACTCTCATAACAACAACATATATAGATTTTGTCATATGATTACTTGTATTCAAGTGATGATCTATTCACAATGCAAAAGTATGAATCGGAAACCTTATTGAAAATCAACAAACTATAATCTCGGTCATTGAAGCAATTGCAATTTATCATAACACCGGAAAGAGTCTATGTCAGAGCTAAAAAGCAAGTCCGCATACTCAACTATCATCTAGTCCTTCATAATTGCTAACACTCACGCAATATTTGTGGTTACGGAGTTTTAATCGGACACAGAGAAAGATAGGGGCTTATGGTTTCGCCCCACAACCTTTTACCTCAAGGGTAATGTCAACAATAATAACTCATGCTCCCTTACATCCAATTAGATATATATATCAGGTTCTTTCCAACATGCTAGGCTTGCCAAAGGATAAAATGAAAAGGGAAAGGTGAAGATCACCATGACTCTTGCATAAGGTAGAAGATAATAATAAAAGATAGGCCCTTTGCAGAGGGAAGCAGAGGTTGCCATGCGCTTTTATGGTTGGATGCACAAAATCTTAATGCGAAAGAACGTCACTTTATATTGCGCCTTGTGATATGAACCTTTATTATGCAGTCCGTCGCTTTTATTGCTTCCACATCACAAGATCTTATAAAGCTTATTTCTCCCACACCAATCAATCATACATATTTAGAGCAATTTTTATTGCTTCGCATAGATGACAACTTACTTGAAGGATCTTACTCAATCCATAGGTAGATATGGTGGACTCTCATGGCAAAACTGGTTTAAGGGTATTTGGAAGCACAAGTAGTATCTCTACTTGGTGCTGAGAATTTGGCTAGCATGAGGGGGAAAGGCAAGCTCAACATGTTAGAGGATCCATGACAACATACTTTATCTCAGATATAAGAAAACATAACTCATTACGGTGTCTTCCTTGTCCAACATCAACTCTTTAGCATGTCATATTTTAATGAGTGCTCCCAATCATAAAAGATGTCAATGATAATATATCTATATGTGAAACCTCTCTTTCCTTATTACTTCCTATTAATTGCAACGATGACCAAAGCTATGTCTGCCAACTCCCAACAATTTTTAATCATCATACCCTTTCTATGTGAAGTCATTACTCTCAATAAGATCAATATGAACTCTTTTATTCTTTTTATTCTTTTTCTCTCATTCACTCAAGATCATGGCGAAATAATCAAGCCCTTGACTCAACACTAATCTTTATTATATAGCTCACGGACTCGATTACACAGAGAGATCATAAAGCAAAACTCAAAACTAGATCATGCCGTAAACTTTATTCTACTAGGTCAAGATACTACTAATAGGATCGAACTAAGAAAAAGGTAAAGGTAGGAGTTGTGATGGTGATACGATACCAAGGCACCTACCCCAAGCTTGGCAGTTGCCAAGGGGAGTGCCCATACTCATGTGATTATATCTCCTTCTTTGTTGGTGAAGAAGGTGGTGGTGATGATGGATAGTCGCACATCGAGCGTAAGAGGTACTCCAGCTTACGGATAATGCCCTTGAGTGCAACAATATGCTCCTTCAACAAAATATTTTCACGTGTGAGATACTTGTTCTATATACGAGCTAACTCAATCATCTTGAAAGCTCCGATCTCAGTTGGGGTAAGAAGATTATGATCAAGTTGAAGGGTGTCTTCTGCTGCCGGAGCTTGATCCTCCGTGACCTTCTTGATCCTTTCATCCTTGTTGATCTTCATGGGTTCTTCCCTCTTCAGATCTATCTTCATTAGCCAAGCATCGTTGTCACCATTGCTGGAGGAGGGGGACGACATGATGCCTGGCCTTGACAACCCTGACAGAAAACAGCTTCGAAACAAGAACAGAGGATAATTGCGTGATACAGTGGTCAAAACCTTCGTGAGAATATATAATGAATTTTTACCGACCGAAATACGTATCATGCAAGAAAACAGAGTCCGGAAGGCACACAAGGTGCTCACGAGGTAGGGGGGCGCGCCCTCCACCCTCGTGGAGCCCTCGTGTCCTTCCCGGACTGCTACTTATTTTTCTATTTTTCTAAATATTCCAAAACAGAGAAATATTGCCTTAAAATTTGTTTTGGAGTCGGTTTACTTACCGTACCACATACCTATTCCTTTTCGGAGTCTGAAACGGTCTGGAAAGTGTCTCTTATGTATTCCTCCGGGTTACAGTTTCAATAATATTGGTTTCAACATTTATAGGATTACCTGAGATATAATGTTTGATTATTTGATCGTTTACCACCTTCGGATTTGTTCCTTCGAAGTTTTAAATTTTTATGGCACCTGAACGATAGAACTCCTCGATAACGTAGGGGCCTTCCCATTTAGAGAGAAGTTTTCCTGCAAAAAATCTTAACCGAGAGTTGTATAGCAATACATAATCACCTATGTTAAATTCACGCTTTTGTATCCTTTTGTCATGCCATCTTTTAACTTTTTCTTTAAACAACTTGGCATTTTCATAAGCTTGGGTTCTCCATTCGTCAAGTGAGCTAATATCAAATAACCTCTTCTCACCGGCAAGTTTGAAATCATAGTTGAGCTCTTTAATAGCCCAATATGCCTTTTGTTCTAGTTCGAGAGGTAAGTGACATGCTTTTCCATAAACCATTTTATACGGAGACATACCCATAGGATTTTTATATGCAGTTCTATAGGCCCATAATGCATCATCAAGTTTCTTAGACCAATTCTTTCTAGACCTATTAACAGTATTTTGCAAAATTAATTTGAGCTCTCTGTTGCTCAATTCTACTTGACCACTAGACTATGGGTGATAAGGAGATGCAATTCTATGATTAACATCATACTTAGCAAGCATTTTACGGAAAGCACCATGAATAAAGTGTGAACCACCATTAGTCATTAAATATCTAGGGACTCCAAACCTTAGAAAAATAACTTCCTTAAGCATTTTAATAGAAGTGTTATGATCAGCACTACTAGTTGGAATAGCTTCTACCCACTTAGTAACGTAATCAACAGCAACTAGAATATGTGTATATCCATTAGAGGCAGGAAAGGGTCCCATATAATCAAAGCCCCAAACATCAAATGGTTCAATAACAAGTGAATAATTCATAGGAATTTCTTGACGTCTACTAATATTACCAATTCTTTGACATTCATCACAAGACAAAACAAACTTATGGGCATCCTTAAAGAGAGTAGGCCAATAAAAACCGGATTGCAATACCTTATGTGCAGTTCTATCTCCAGCGTGGTGTCCTCCATAAGCTTCGGAGTGACACTTGCGTAGGATCTGTTCCTGTTCATGCTCAGGTACACAACGTCTAATAACACCGTCTACTCCTTCTTTATAAAGATGTGGGTCATCCCAAAAGTAATGTCTTAAATCATAGAAAAACTTGTTCTTTTGTTGGTATGTGAAACTAGGTGGTATGAATTTGGCAACAATATAATTAGCATAATCAGCATACCATGGAGTACTACGAGAAGTAGTTATAACATTTAATTGCTCATCAGGGAAGCTATCATCAATAGGTAGTGGGTCATCAAGAACATTTTCTAATCTAGACAAGTTGTCTGCAACGGGGTTCTCAGCTCCTTTTCTATCAACAATATGCAAATCAAATTCTTGTAGCAATAGAACCCATCTAATAAGTCTAGGTTTAGCATCTTTCTTTTCCAGAAGGTATTTAATAGCAGCATGATCAGTGTGAATAGTTACTTTAGAATCAACAATATAAGGTCTGAACTTATCACAAGCAAATACAACTACTAAAAGTTCTTTTTCAATAGTAGCATAATTTCTTTAAGCATTGTTGTCGGTGTCAAAACCGGCGGATCTCGGGTAGGGGGTCCCAAACTGTGCGTCTAGGCGGATGGTAACAGGAGACAAGGGACACGATGTTTTTACCCAGGTTCGGGCCCTCACGATGGAGGTAATACCCTACTCCTGCTTGATTAATATTGATGATATGGGTAGTACAAGAGTAGATCTACCACGAGATCAAGGAGGCTAAACCCTAGAAGCTAGCCTATGGTATGATTGTTGTTCGTCCTATGGACTAAAACCCTCCGGTTTATATAGACACCGGATAGGTTAGGGTTACACAGAGTCGGTTACAATGGTAGGAGATCTACATATCCGTATCGCCAAGCTTACCTTCCACGCCAAGGAAAATCCCATCCGGACACGGGACGAAGTGTAACATCCCAAATTTCCTATTTGGAATGTTTTACAATTATAGCTAAGCATCTATCCATCTTTTTTGAATTTGAGTGGCATTTGAAGTTTTCAGAAGTTTTCTTTTGAGTTGTTGGAATTTGAATTCAAAGTTTGGCAGTTGAAAATTATTTCAAAACTATGCCCGACAAATACTTGAGAAAAGTATGAGAGGAGTAACATGACACTCCAAATATGTCGAAGAAACATTGCAAAAATTTGAATTCAAATCTGAATTTATTTGAAATTTTAGAAAATGATTTTTATGAAGTTTGAGTTTTGCCTCGAAAATGTTGAAATTATAGGAATATTCCTGATCATTTTGATATATATATGTCCTATATAAAATATTTATATTTATATATTTTTCTCTCTCTCTAAATATTCAAAAAATAAAATAGAAAGGAGACCCCAGCGCTACTAGGCCAACTGCCCAGCCAGGCCGAGGCGGCCCAACCAGATTGCTGACCGACCGCCCACCCAACACTGAGCCACTGCCTGAGCTGCCCACGCCTGAGCAGCCCAGCCCAGCCACCAAACGGCTCCCCATCGGCCGCCCGACCCGACTCCTCTCTCTCTCACCGACACCCGACCCCACCCCTTCTTCCTCCCCCGCAAGACACACACCGGATCACCGCCGCTCGCCGGAATCCCGTGATCCCCGGGATCTCCTCGCCCGATCTACCCCTCCTCCAAGTCGGTGCCCCCTATAAACCCCCTCGCCTGCTCCACCTCGCCCCTCGCCTAACCCCTCCTCCTCATGATCGCTCGCCGGAGCACCCGAGCCGCCGCCGCGCCATTGCCACCGCCCCGCCCGACTCCGACCACCTCGAGCTCGCCCGAGTCCACCCCCGAGCTTCCCTTGCTCCGCCGCACCCGCCGGAGGCCTCCGTCGTCGTCCCCGACCACCGGAGCCACCGGAGCCGTCGTCGCCCGAGCCGCCGTCGCCGTCGACCCCGCGGTAAGTTGCCGGAGTTCCCTCCGCCGTCCGATCTAACGCGTAGGGTGTAGATTAGATCCCCCGAAGGGGTACGGTCTATTTAGGTTTTAGTTTAATAGGCCGGTTTTTGTTACGGTTTAGTTGGCTTTTATTAGGTTTAGTTAGACCGGCCGACGCGGTTATTTTCTGTTAAACCACGGGCGCATTTTAGTTATATTAACGCCGATGCGTTAGATAGGCCCATTAGCCGGTTTTTCGTTTTAGTTAATTTTTTCATTTCTGTTTTTAACAGAATAGTTTCAGATTTGTAAAATCCATATCTTTTAATCTACTTAATATTTTTAAGTGATTCTTTTTTTGTTGGTTTGCAAATTTCTTGTAGTTTCTGTAGAAAATATAATTAGTCATGTTAAAATTATTTAAAATTTTTTTATTTTAGATTTAGACAGAATAGTAATTCTGCTATAAAATGAGTTAGGAATATTATTTTTTAGTGATTCTTTTTGTCACAACTTTGTTTTGCCCTTACCTAACCGTAGGAATTTATTTGGGTATTTTAGATTTAATAAAAAATAGTTTTAATCAAAATCATGTGATTCCTATTTATTTAACTAGCTACTGTTTTCCTATTGTTTCATATAGCAAATGATTTTATTTTTCCTATGTGATAGTTTATTCTAGTTTAGTTTCTGTAACTTTAGAACATGAACTTTTATTTATAATAAATAAAACTTTTATTTTATTTTTACTTGCTAGGATTGTTTTAGGCATAACAGGAGTTTTATAATAGCTTTTAATGTGATTCTTTTTGCTCCTAGTTGCATGATGATTTCTTTTCTGTTAGGTAGCAAAAACCCATGCTTAGGTTCTGTTAAGAAAAATTTTGTTATGCAAAACTATTTCTTTGGTTGTGTTTGATGTGGTGAAAACATTGAATTGGATTTCTTCGAGTTTCTTTGGGTTTTGGTTCCATTGCTTTGTGTGTTATGTTAGCATGCTATTATGTTAAGTGATCATATGTTGTATGCTTATTATGATTGTTGTTTGCCTCGGTAGAATTTCCGGAGTGCTGAAGCTTGCTACCACGAGTCCCTAGCTTTCGAAGATCGTCAGCAAGGCAAGTCATTGATCATATTTTCTTTTACTATGCCTATGATTTTATTGCATTAGAATTATACCTCCCCACCATGCATGAAGTAGGAGAAATTGAAGTTATGTTCTTGAGTAGTATCATGAGGTAGGATGAACCCAATTCCCCTTGTCACCATTGCCCGGGACGAAGTAGTTTATTTTTGCTATGCTCGTAGACGGGGTTGGTTGAGTGAATTCATAAGGGAGATGTGAGAGTCAAGATGATGACAACCCCATGACTTCAAGATCAAGATGGACTTCAAAATTCACTACTGGGTGGAGGACGGTTGACGGCACCTGGAGAACCCGGTGGTTGGCGGGATGCATGGAGAAGCGCCATGACATCTTGCGGAAAGCTTCACCCAGCCACGAAGAGACGATGTATACCCCATTGACCGGAAGCTTACCTGTGCAGCCGCAAGCCATTATGGGCTCTGGCTTGGTCAACCCTAGTTGTGACTCTGGCGGACGGTGCTACGAGATGTAGAAGAACGGTAGGATTGGATGGGTACCGGCAAAGGTGTCGAAGAACTCTTCGGAAGACCCTGTTTCGTTCGTCCCGTCTTCAAACACCATGAAGTGCGAAGACTTAAAAGGAGGGAATGATTCTTGCGGGTAAAGTGCACAAACCTCTGCAGAGTGAAGATCTAATCGGTTAGCCGTGTCCCCGGTTACGGACAATTTGAGCCTCTGGAACTTGGAAGTATTTCGGATATCTCAACACCAAAATTAATAAATTAATTGAGGGGATTATTTAATAATTGGGAATGAGACATTGGTTGGTGGAACCATCTCAATAACTACCAACAATTTTGTAGTAATTGCAAACAAGTCCTTATTGTAGGAAAACGGCTTTTCAGAAACAATGAAACTTAGAGCCCCACAGCCAAATTGCATATAGTGATAGTAATTTTTATTGTTGTTCTCTCTTCATGACTTGCCAGCATATTCAAAATGCTGACCTACACGGCTGCAACGTCTTATGTTGCAGAGGAGTATTCCGATCAGGAGTGAGGCTACGATCTGCGCTTGGCGATTGCCCTATGGAGTCGGATGGACTCGCTATTCTTCTACGCCCGCAGCTTTATTTAGTTTATTTTCATGAGTTGGCCTTCGCCAATTTATTCTATTGTAATAAAGACTCGATATGAGAATCGTAATAAATTCAGGTGTGATTGAACTTTGATTATTTCATCAATGTCTTGTGTGTGCAAAGATGATCTTGGGATGGTACAGCTACACGAGACTTGACCGATTTTGGGTCGGGTCGCCACAGAGATGGTATCGAGCACACGCTGACCGTAGGGACGAACCCCTAGGATCGGAAAGCCATAGGAAGAGACTATTTATTCTATGTCCTTATCATTCCGTAATTCTCCCTGCTCATTTCGACTCCTCTCCGATTTTCAACATTCTAGATGGCCGAAGTTCACCCCAGTTTGCTACCGGAGTTTTGCCAACCAGATGAGACGATGCCTTCGGCAAGAAGTTGGTCCAGATCGTGAAGAAGCTGAAGATTGCTCGCCTCAATCACCGGAAGCCTACCAATGCGCTCCGACGGATACCCTTCCAGATTGAGGTGCACATTCCAGGAGGACCTTCGGAGGACATTCAGAGCCCATTGACTTTGAGTTTACCGATTTCATCCGGATCCTCTAAGAGACATGGCGATTTATCATGCACTTGGACATCTCCGAGAAGAGTACAGGGCCGAGCTCGACCCATCAGACCTCTCCATGATTTCTCGCAGAGCTAGGAATGGAGATATCATCCATACCGTAGAGGATGACTCCATTCTCTCATATGTCCAAGACTTGGAGTGTCTCCTCAGGAAACGGGAGATCCGACTCGCCAGAACTCAAGGTACACAGGAGGCTGTTGTTCCGTGAACTGAACCGGAGGAGAAGGCACACGCAGTCTTCCTTGACTATGAAGAAGAAATCACGGATTTCATGGAGAGAGTCGACAAGCTGAGGATGGATGTTGCCGCATTAGAGGAGAAGATGGACTTGGGAGAAGACCTTTTCCGAGTGGAGATGACGGACCTCTCGTGAGCAATGACCAGGATTATGAAGGAGCTCCACCAAGAAAGCCGCAAGAGGAGGCGCCAGATCGAGGACGCCACACCGGAGGACGCCGCACTGAGGACGCAAGAATAATTGATGAAGACATTTAGTCGACCGCATGTTATTTTATTTTTCCGTCGATCAGTTAGGCCGTTATTTTCGATTAGTCGTGAGAATTTGTAATCGAGATTGAACCATGTTTGAGTGGATTGAATAAATGATTGGTGTGATTATGATTGTGCATTCATATGGGTAGTGATATTTTCTCGTTAGACCCTTGTTCTATTCTAATTTTCTCATCCACTCCAAAACACCAGATGCCTCCGAGACGTGACCCCGGTCTCAACTTTCCGCCGGAGCTCACCCAGCTGATCCAGCAGCAGAATGCCCTCATGCAGATGCTCATCCAGAATCAGAACAACAACAACAACAAAAATCCACCGCCACCACCCCTCGCTGACAACTTGACCCGCTTCCTAAGGCTGAATCCGCCGGTGTTCTCTAGCAGACCGAGCCGATTGTGGTCGGCGATTGGCTCCGCAAGGTCGGAAGGAGTTAGCCACCGCTGGATGCACAGAGGCAGAGAAGGTGCGCTTTGCCACACATCAACTTGATGGACCTGCAACCTCTTGGTGGGAGAACTACACCGCCACTTATCCCTCGCCACCATCACGTGGGATCAGTTCAAGAGCTTTCAGACCGCCATGTCTCACCTGGAGCCATGAGTCTCAAGAAGCGTGAGTTCCGCAACTTACGCCAGGGAACCGCATGTGGCAAGACGTGGATGAGTTCAGCAAGTTAGCCCGCTATGCCCCGGATGATGTGGCCACAGATGCCGCAAAGCAGGAAAAATTTCTCGAGGGACTCAATGACGAGCTGGGAATGCAGCTTATGGTGGCTACCTTCAACAACTACCAGGAGCTGGTAGACAAGGCCACCATACTTGAAGGCAAGCAGCAGCAGATTGATAGCCGCAAGCGGAAGTATGGCCAAGGGAAGTACAACTCTGGAGCTCAGCAGAAGCCCCGTTATGCCCCATACTCGGGAGGGCGTACCCATCATAACCATGGAGGACATAACCATGGAGGAAATGGGAACAACCGCAACCAGGACAACAAGTCAGGCAATGGAAATGGCAATGGAAACGGCAATGGCAACCAGCATCGTCCTGCCCTGGCTCATAAAGATCTGAGTCACATCACCTGTTTCAAGTGCCAAAAAACAGGGCACTATGCCACCGACTGCCCGGAGGCCAAGCAGAGGAATGGAAACGGCAATGGAAGCTCAGCAAAGAAGCCCAACCCTTTTCCTCGTGCTCAGGTGAACCACATTGACGTGGAGGACGTCTATGATCAGCCAGACACTGTGGTTGGTAAGTTTTTATTAAATTCACATCCAGTATTGGTACTCTTTGATTCTGGTGCAATGCATTCATTCATATCAAGGGTAGTTGTGGAAAAGTACGGGTTGCCCACTAGAACCCTTAGAAGCCCTCTTCACGTCAGTTCCGCAGGAGGAGAAATGATGGCAGGTTTAGGATGTCATGCAACCCTCAACATCGGAAACCATAAATTTCCCGCAGACCTCATAGTATTGGAAACCCAGACCTTGGATGTAATCCTAGGCATGGATTGGTTGACAAAGTTTGAAGGAAACATAGATCGTGCTCAAGAAGTCGATTCTGCTCACCACCCCGGAGCGTAAGAGGATCAAGTATGTATCCGCACGAATCCCGATGAAGAATCAGTGCATTTCTCACGGAGTTGTTCAGAGGAAGTGCCAGAGTGCAAGATTTTCCGATGTGTTTCCGGAGGAATTACCAGAATGCCACCGACAGAGACATTGAATTTCTGATTGAGTTATTGCCGCACAGCCCCAATATCCAAGAGACCCTATCGGATGCCACGAACGATTTGAAAGAGATCAAGAATCAAATTAATGAGCTATTGGAGAAGGGATATATTCGCCAAGCTCATCACCTTGGGGAGCCCAGTTCTTTTGGTAGAAAAGAAGGATGGAACCACGAGAATGGTTGTGGATTATCGCTCGCTGAACGACGTGACCATCAAGAACAAGTACCCTATGCCAATGATTAATGATCTATTTGATCAGCTAGTTGGAGCCAAGGTATTCTCCAAGATCGATCTTCGATCAGGGTATCATCAGTTGAAGATCCGTGAGAAGGATATACCCAAAACAGCATTTACCACCAGGTATGGTTTATATGAGTATACCGTCATGTCATTCGGATTGACTAATGCCCCTGCATACTTCATGAATTTGATGAACAAGGTATTTATGGAATATCTGGACAAGTTTGTCGTGGTGTTCATCGATGATATACTGATTTTCTCCAAGAGCGAGGAAGAGCATAAGGAACATTTGCTCTAGTTTTGGAGAAACTCCGAGAACATCGCCAGTATGCCAAGTTCAGCAAATGTGAATTTTGGCTGAAGGAAGTCGGATTCCTCGGACATGTTATTTCAGGAGAAGGAATAGCAGTTGACCCCGCCAAGGTTGTATCAGTCACCGATTGGCAGTCGCCCACCTCAGTCAAGGAGATCCGCAGTTTTCTCGGACTCGCAGGATATTATCGGAGGTTTATTGATAATTTCTCAAAGATTGCCAAGTCCATGACTGAGCTGTTGAAGAAGGACGCCAAGTACATTTGGACCGAGGATTGTGAAGCCAGTTTCCAGGAATTGAAGAAACGTTTGGTTACAGCCCCAGTGCTGATTTTGCCGGACATACACAAGGATTACCAGGTATTTTGTGACGCTTCTCGTCAGGGACTTGGAGGAGTACTCATGCAGGAAGGAAAAGTTGTAGCTTATACCTCTAGACAGCTACGACCACACGAGATGAATTATGCCACACATGATTTGGAGTTAGCAGCCGTAGTGCATGCACTCAAGACCTGGAGACATTTCCTTATCGGAAACCGTTGTGATGTTTACACAAATCATAAGAGCTTGAAGTATATTTTCACGCAGAAAGAGTTGAACCTCAGGCAGAGGAGATGGCTAGAGTTAATCAAGGACTATGACATGAGATTGCATTACCACCTGTGAAAGGCTAATGTTGTAGCAGATGCTTTGAGCCGTAAGAGTTATGTGAATACTCTTATAGCGGAGGATTACCCAGGAGTTAGTCGATGACCTCGAGATCTTCGACGGAGATAGTTCCGAGAGGATATGTTGCAACTCGAAGTTCAGTCCACCTTGGCCGAAAGAATTCGTGAAGCCCAGAAGTCGGACAAGGAAATTGATGAGATAAAGAAAAGGATGAATAAAGGAAAAGCTAAAGGGTTTCGTAAGGATGAATACGGAGCTATATGGTTCGAGGATCGATTTATGTGCCCAATGATCCCGAACTCAGAAGCTAATTCTTCAGAGGCTCATGATTCACGTACTCGATTCACCCCGTAACACCAAGATGTATCTGGATTTGAAGGAAAGTTTCGTGGATGTGTATGAAGAAGGATATTGCCGAGTACGTAGCAAGATGCGATGTTTGTCAACGAGTAAAGGCGAACATCGAAGCCAGCAGGTTACTTCAACCTTTGCCGATTCCCGAGTGGAAATGGGAAAACTTGGAATGGATTTTATCACAGGATTACCCAGACCCGCTCAGGTTATGATTCCATCTGGGTAGTGGTTGATCGATTGACCAAGGTAGCTCATTTCATTCCCGTGAAGACTACCTATACCAGTGCTAAGTTAGCCAAGATATACATGACCAGGATTGTATGTCTGCATGGAGTTCCGAGGAGTATCGTCGTCGATAGAGGAACACAATTTACCTCAAAGTTTTGGAATCAGTTGCATGAAACTTTGGGTACGAGGCTGGAGTTCAAGATAACTTTTCATCCGCAGACAGATGGATGACCGAGAGAGTCAACCAGATTCGGAGGACATGTTGAGAGCTTGTGCGCTAGACTATGGGTCTAGCTGGGATGATAATTTGCCATACGCGGAGTTCTCATACAACAACAGTTATCGCACCAGTCCAAGATGGCCCCTTCAAGCTCTATACGGAAGGAGGTGCGAACACCATTCTTTGTGGGATGGTGTTGAGATCGAACACTTTTCGGTTCCGATCCTATCAGAGATTCGAAGAGAAAGTCAAACTGATTCGAGATAGACTCAAGGTAGCTCATCGAGATGTAAGAGTTATGCCGACAAGAACGCAAGGAAGTAACATACAAGCGGAGACCGAGCATATCTTCGTGTGTCCCTCACTTCGTGGAATCAAGAGGTTCGTGTTAAAGGAAAGTTAGCACCCGGTTCATTGGCCCTACAAAATCCTCGAACGCCGAGGAGAAGTTGCTTACAAGTTGGAATTGCGGAAGGATTGTCCGAGTTCATGATGTCTTCCATGTTTCTCAATCAAGAAATGCCACACCGACATGGCCGATATTCCGTTGAGAGACACAAAGGCCCTAGAGGCCATACAGCTCGACAAAGTGATCTGACTTATAAGGAGAAACCCGTCTGAATTCTCGAGATGCGAACAGTCACCCGCAGCAAGATCATCATGTTTTGCAAGGTGTCAGGAGTCATCATTCCGAGGAGGAAGCCACCGGGAGCGAGAAGAAGACCTCCGCCGAGACCACGCGCACCTATTTGTTAGTTAACCCAATCTCGAGGGCTAGATTCATCTTAAGGTGGTAGGTTTGTAACATCCCAAATTTCCTATTTGGAATGTTTTACAATTATAGCTAAGCATCTATGCATCTTGTTTGAATTTGAGTGGCATTTGAAGTTTTCAGAAGTTTTTGAGTTGTTGGAATTTGAATTCAAAGTTTGGCAGCTTGAAAATTATTTCAAAACTATGCCTGACAAATACTTGAGAAAAAGTATGAGAGGAGTAACATGACACTCCAAATATGTCAGAATAAACATTGCCAAAAATTTGAATTCAAATCTGAATTCTATTTGAAATTTTAGAAAAATGATTTTTTATAAAGTTTGAGTTTTGCCCTCGAAAAATTTTCAAATTATAGGAATATTCCCTGATCATTTTGATATATATATGTCCTATATAAAATATTTATATTTATATATTTTCTCTCTCTAAAAATTCAAAAATAAAATAGAAAGGAGACCCCAGCGCCACCAGCTAACTGCCCAGCTAGTGCCGAGGCGGCCCACCAGCCCAGCCGACCGACCGCCCGGCCAGACCCGAGCCACCTGCCTGAGCCTGCCCACGCCCGAGCAGCCCAGCGCCCCAGCGCCGAAACGGCTCCCCATCGGCCGCCCGACCCGACTCCCTCTCTCTCACCGACACCCAACCCCACCCCTTCTTCCTCCCCGCAAGACACGCGACCGGATCACCCGCTCGCTGAATCCCGTGATCCCGGATCTCTCGCCTCGATCTACCCTCCTCCAAGTCGGTGCCCCCTATATACCCCCCCGCCCTGCCTCGCCTCGCCTAACCCTCCTCGCCCTCAATCGCTCGCTGAGCACCCGAGCCGCCCGCCATTGCCACCGCCCTCGCCTGACCACCACCTCGAGCTCGCCGAGTCCACCTCGAGCTTCCCTAGCTCGCACAAGACTCACGGAGGCCTCCGCTGTCGCCCCGACCACCGAGCCACTGAGCCATCGTCGCCCGAGCCGCCGTCGCCGTCGACCCCGCGGTAAGTCGCCGGAGTTCCCTCCGCCGTCCGATCTAACGCGTAGGGTGTAGATTAGATCCCCAAGGGTACGGTCTATTTAGGTTTTAGTTTAATAGGCCGGTTTTGTTACGGTTTAGTTGGCTTTTATTAGGTTTAGTTAGACCGCCGAGGCGGTTATTTTCTGTTAAACCACGGCGCTGCTTTTTAGTTATATTAACGCCGATGCGTTAGATAGGCCCATTAGCCGGTTTTTCGTTTTAGTTAATTTTTCGTTTCTGTTTTTAACAGAATAGTTTCAGATTTGTAAAATCCATATCTTTTAATCTACTTAATATTTTTAAGTGATTATTTTTTGTTGGTTTGCAAATTTCTTGTAGTTTCTGTAGAAAATATAATTAGTCATGTTAAAATTATTTAAAATTTTTTATTTTAGATTTAGACAGAATAGTAATTCTGCTATAAAATGAGTTACTGAATATTATTTTTAGTGATTCTTTTTGTCACAACTTTGTTTTGGCCTTACCTAACCGTAGGAATTTATTTGGGTATTTTAGATTTAATAAAAAATAGTTTTAATCAAAATCATGTGATTCCTATTTATTTAACTAGCTACTGTTTTCCTATTGTTTCATATAGCAAATGATTTTATTTTTCCTATGTGATAGTTTATTCTAGTTTAGTTTCTGTAACTTTAGAACATGAACTTTTATTTATAATAAATAAAATTTTTATTTTATTTTTACTTGCTAGGATTGTTTTAGGCATAACAGGAGTTTTATAATAGCTTTTAATGTGATTCTTTTTGCTCCTAGTTGCATGATGATTTCTTTTCTGTTAGGTAGCAAAAACCCATGCTTAGGTTCTGTTAAGAAATTTTTTTTTATGCAAAACTATTTCTTTGGTTGTGTTTGATGTGGTGAAAACATTGAATTGGATTTCTTCGAGTTTCTTTGGGTTTTGGTTCCATTGCTTTGTGTGTTATGTTAGCATGCTATTATGTTAAGTGATCATATGTTGTATGCTTATTATGATTGTTGTTTGCCTCGGTTGAATTTCCGGAGTGTGAAGCTTGCTACCACGAGTCCCTAGCTTTCAAGATAAAGAAGGCAAGTCATTGATCATATTTTCTTTTACTATGCCTATGATTTTATTGCATTAGAATTATACCTCCCCACCATGCATGAAGTAGGAGAAATTGAAGTTATGTTCTTGAGTAGTATCATGAGGTAGGATGAACCCAATTCCCCTTGTCACCATTGCCCGGGACGAAGTAGTTTATTTTGCTATGCTCGTAGACGGGGTTGGTTGAGTGAATTCATAAGGGAGATGTGAGAGTCAAGATGATGACAACCCCATGACTTCAAGATCAAGATGGACTTCAAAATTCACTACTGGGTGGAGGACGGTTGACGGGCACCCTGGAGAACCCAGTGGTTGGCCGGGATGCATGGAGAAGCGCCATGACATCTTGCGGAAAGCTTCACCCAGCCACGAAGAGACGGATGTATACCCCATTGATGGGAAGCTTACCTGTGCAGCCGCAAGCCATTATGGGCTCTGTCTTGGTCAACCCTAGTTGTGACTCTGGCCGGACGGTGCTACGAGATGTAGAAGAACGGTAGGATTGGATGGGTACCGGCAGTGTCTAGAAGAACTCTTCGGAAGACCCTGTTTCGTTCGTCCCGTCTTCAAACACCATGAAGTGCGAAGACTTAAAAGGAGGGAACGATTCTTGCGGGTAAAGTGCACAAACCTCTGCAGGGTGAAGATCTAATCGGTTAGCCGTGTCCCCGGTTACGGACAATTTGAGCCTCTGGAACTTGGAAGTATTTCAGATATCTCAACACCAAAATTAATAAATTAATTGAGGGGATTATTTACTAATTGGGAATGAGACATTGGTTGGTGGAACCATCTCAATAACTACCAACAATTTTGTAGTAATTGCAAACAAGTCCTTATTGTAGGGAAAAACTGGCTTTTCGCAAAACAATGAAACTTAGAGCCCCACAGCCAAATTGCATATAGTGATAGTAATTTTATTGTTGTTCTCTTCATGACTTGCCAAAGATATTCAAAATGCTGACCTACACGGCTGCAATGTCTTATGTTGCGAGGAGTATTCCGATCAGAGTGAGGCTACGATCCGCGCTTGGCGATTGCCCTATGGAGTCGGATGGACTCGCTTATTCTTCTACGCCCGCAGCTTTATTTAGTTTATTTCTCATGAGTTGGCCTTCGCCAATTTATTCTATTGTAATAAAGACTCGATATGAGAATCGTAATAAATTCAGGTGTGATTGAACTTTGATTATTTCATCAATGTGTGTGTGCAAGATGATCTTGGGATGGTACAGCACTACGTAGACTTGACCGATTTTGGGTCGGGTCGCTACATGAAGTCTTCAATCTTGTATCTTCATAGTCCAGAGTCCGCCAACGGTGATAGTTCGCTATCCGGACACCCACTAATCCAGACTCCTCAAGAGCTCTGAACCAGGCTTCAATGACGATTTAGTCCGCGCAAGATATTGTCTTCGCATTGCAAGCCGGGTTCCTCCTCCGTGATACTTCATAGTAGGTTTTGAACGCAGGGATAGTGTCCGCTCTGCAAAACAAGTTCCACATACCACCATAGAGAGAATAACTTTTGCACAGATCTGCTGACGTATTCCGCGGCGTGACATCACACCACGGCCAGGCCTTTATATGAATCGTTTTTTACCGTTCCACCTCAGCTCGTTTAGCGAGGCGGTTTCCCTGGCACGTCTTATCAAAGCAAAGATCGTGCCCCCTTATTCTGAGATTCTCATCAATACGGATGTGGGTAACCCATCCGCGCCCTTGATTACGGCGCTTGGGAGATAAGCGAGTTTTACCAGGCTGGCGGGGGACGCATAGCTTCGTCCGTCCATATAAGGGGATAAGGATCCACCTTTTCACCCACGCCTTCTTCCTCCTTTGCTCATCCATTTCCGCGCACTCGAGCTCCAGCGCCCAAGTCTGCACACCCCACCTCGACCTTCTCCAACTATGTCCGGAGCGGGAGGCAGGTGGATGGCCTCCTCCGTCACGGAGGGGCACATCACAAGATTGCGGGAGGCCGGATACTTGTCCGGCGACATCGCGTGTCAGCTACCCGACGAGGGGCAACTCATTCCAACCCCCAGGCCCCATGAGAGGGTGGTGTTTCTCCCCCACTTCCTCCGCGGACTAGGTTTTCCACTTCACCCATTTGTCCGAGGGCTCATGTTCTACTACGGCCTGGAGTTCCACGATCTGGCCCCGGATTTCATCCTCAACATCTCGGCGTTCATCGTCGTGTGCGAGGCTTTCCTCTGCATCCAGCCCCACTTCGGCTTATGGCTGAAGATCTTCAATGTCAGGCCGAAGGTAGTGGGCAGCCGTCAAGCAGAGTGCGGAGGCGCCATGGTTGGCAAGATGGCCAAAGCCCTATGGCTCGAGGGCTCCGTCGTAGAGACAATAAAGGGGTGGCAATTGGGGTGGTTCTATATCACCGAGCCGCGCGACCCCAAATGGGCGGCGGCCCCCAGTTCAGATCTGGCTTCCCCACACGGCTCTCATCATGGAAAGAGACGGGCCTGACGTGGGGGAATTCGGACGAGCTATCCGAACTCCAAACATGCGTCCGAAACCTAGTGGACAAGAATCTCAAGCTTGTCAACGTAATCCAGGTGATGCTCATCCGCCGGATTCTCCCATGCCAACAACGGGCCTTCAAATTGTGGGGTTCGATTCGGCACAGCACTCGACTCTAAAAAGGCTCTTCGACACTACGTACGAAGATGCCCGGAAGGTGCTGTTCAAAGGCGCCGAGGTCCCTCATCCGCCATCAAGATCGCGGATACAGCTCGCAGCGTCAAGCTGGCGAGGTAAGTTATTTTACCCTTTACGGGACTCTTTTTTCATAGATTGACTCCAAGTGGTATCTAAAACTCCCTAACCTTTGACAGGACTGGCTGAAGAAGTCCGGACAGATTAACTGTCCGGCCTTTGCTCAAGACTCCAATGGACGCCTGATTGACGGAGCTGCTGGCCCGTACCCCATGTGGTGCCGGAGAAGAAGGCTAAGAAGGAGGCCACGGAACTCAAGGAGCTCCGTCACCAGTTGTCGATTCAAGCGTAATCTTCTCCCGAGAACGAGGAGGAGGAAAAAGCCTCTCCCCGGGGAGGAGAGAAAAGGAAGGCCGCCCAACCGGGAGGCCGGAGGGTCTAAGAAGGAAGGACCTTCCTCCGACTCTCCACCAACGCCGACAATGACGAGGAGGAGTGGCCAACAAGGGCCAAGCCCCTGGCGAGATCGTAAGTGTCCAGATACCCATGGCTTTTTAATCATTGCATAGTGTTCTCTAATGCCGAACAATCATGCAGCCCGCCCAAGGGCGAGCTCGCCGCTCGACGAAAGCGGGTCCCCGAGTTCGCCGGAAATGGAGAGTACTTCACTTCCGCCGCCTCACCTCACTCACGCTGGACGACGCCGAGGTGGGACCCCAAGGGGGCCTGGTCAAGAGGAGGTGGCACAGGAGGCGCCGCAAGGCAACCTCCCTGACTCAGCGTGGGGCGAGACCCCAGGGCTCTAAGCCCGACCTCGTCCGGACTCCATGCCGGAACCTTCAGCGGTTCCGAGTCCGCAAGCAGTTCCTTCAGAAGAAGGAAGACGCCGTGTCCTCCGCCCAACCGAGGCACCGGATAGCTTATCGAGGCGCTGAACAGCGGCTCCATCGAGGAGGAGCACCCGACTGTTATGAGTGTGGTGATCCGGACAGTCCAGTCCGCCAAGAGCGGGCTGATCAAGCATGTACCAGCCTTCTAACAGGCTTTGAGGTAAGTTTAAAATATGTAAAAAAATTACCGTGATAGACAGTAGCTCATGATGCTTAGTTCGTGTTCAAAAGAAAAGCCGGACTAAGGATCTAAAAGATATACGCAGGAGTCTAACATAAGTATGTCAATATGGGAATGCAGCTGCGCTGCTTGACCTCTGCCAGACCGATCATGGAGGTCAATGCATTGAAGCAGAGCCTCGAGCGGTCCAAGAACGAGCTCGGCCTTGCCAAGAAGCAGCTCGAGGACAAGGAAGGTAAGTAATACCTTGTTAAAGAAATACCTTATAGAAAGGATTCGGTTGGAAAAAATAACAGGAATAACATGGGTGCTGCAGG
Source organism: Aegilops longissima (assembly GCA_021605205.1). Taxonomy (NCBI): domain Eukaryota; kingdom Viridiplantae; phylum Streptophyta; class Magnoliopsida; order Poales; family Poaceae; genus Aegilops; species Aegilops longissima. The sequence goes on from CM038676.1 coordinate 171,483,982, forward strand.
GCCACGAACAAGGTGGCGACTGAAGGAAGCGTGTCCGTGGGTCGAAAGCAAAGCGGCCCAGGAGCGCACCGAGCGAGAGAAGGGGAGGCGAGCTGGCGGAGGTGCGGCAAGAGCTCCAGTGCTCGTGAAAAACACGAGGGTTTGGAGCGTGACTCAAGACCGAGAGTCCGAGCTTGCCTCGGCTCTTGAGAGTGCCAAAGTTGCTAAGGCCGAGGCCCAAAAGCCTCCAAGAAATTGAATCGTTAAATAAGATAGCGCGGGTAAGGCATTCTTTATGCAAAGCAAGCATGTGAAAGTGAATTACCTATTACTTACCCGGATTCAGAGCTCTCCAGAGCATTCGCAGATTTGCCCCAGAGGTGTCCGATGTTGTCGCGTTCTACCGCGCCAAGGAGGGGAGCTCGACGGAAAAGGTGTTCTGGTCTCAGTATGCTGAGGCCGGACATCCGGTGCCCCTAAGCGACCAGCTGAAGCAGTTGGTCGAGCTCCACAAGGTCGCCGAACAGGCCATGAAGGGCCTCATAGTTCGGCTGTGGCCATTGGAAGCCATGCCTGGGAGCTACTTTGGGCTAGTGCGGCGGCTGGTGGACGCATGTCCAAGGATTGAAGTCATCAAGCGCTCCGTCTGCATTGAAGGTGCCCGTCGGGCCCTTGCCTGTGCTAAAGTGCACTAGGGCAAGCTGGATCAGAGAAGCTTGTGATGGACGGGCCACCAAAGGGCAAGGAGCATCGCACGCCCGAAATGTACTATGAGGGCCTCCTGAAGGGTGCCCGCCGTATAGCGGATGAGTGCTCCAAAGATGTAATTTTTGAATAGACTCGCATTTGTTATCATGTACGCTGAAAACTTGTTCATATGCGCTAAGCAACGCTTGTTAATTTAAAATATTACCTTCTGTGCGGCCGTTTATCAAATTTGAGAGATGGCAAGCCATTGGCTTCAGCCCCCATGCCACAGTGTCGGGTGTTCGGATAAACTTGAGCGCTCTTGTTCCCATTCTTGGGTCCATCGAGGAGGCGCTCAACGAACGAACAAGGCAACCGGACTTATAATGCTTGAACACTCTCACTTAGCCATAGAATTCTATAATTTTAAATTTCGCTGAAGCCCTAGTATTCGAAGACCGAGTTCGGGCGCTATCCACGCCTTTGGCCGGACAATTCCGGTTCCTCGCCTAAGCGGCATAAGTCTTTAGGGACCCGAAAAAACCTCTCGAACGGCGACCAGCTCTCGCCCTATCATGACGGTGAGTTTTAGCTTTCTCCACCGAGGTGCTCAACCTAGCTCAACCGGGCACAATCGCAGTGGTTCTCCGGTGCTACCTTAGCCGATATAACGGAACGTAAGGTACCAAAACACTAAGCCGGAAAACCCAACTATTGACCCAAGACATGATTCGAGCCGATTCATATAATGCTATAAGTTCGGGTGCCGACTTGTGAAAGTGTTCGGACTTATCACACCATAGTTTTGGGGTACTTAAGCCCTCGGTGTATTGGCCGCACTAAAGTGTACGGTGCAACATGTCATGAAATGAACATATGTATAGATAAAAAGGCAATAATAGGCAAGAGCTATATATTGGTTATTAAAAAGAAACTGCAAATAAAAGCAGAACGATACAAATTGTGCGATAAGAAAGGGATGGGACTATTTAACATGTCCCCCTCCAGGGGTAAGCTGCGGGATGGTATGTAAAGCAGGTATAATGCTCATAGTAGAGACCACCTGAACACTCGACGTAGCTTTCTGCTTCCCTGGCTGTTGCATCGTTAGTTCAGCAATTCTAGTGCCGGACAGGACTTCTGGAGAACGGAGTCCTAAAAGTAAGAAAAAAGAAAAAAAGAAAAAGAATGACACAATCGGGAGCCCCTAGTGCGGTCGAGCCGCATTCTTGGCGTGCCGTGGTCGTGCCCCTCCCCTTATGCCCATGGTATCTCCAGAGCATAGTTATGTACGCGTAATACTGGCTTCGCAATTTCGCAAGGGCTGGGGTTGGGGCCGGATTGCTACGCGTGCTTTCGTGCCAGGCGGTCTTGTTGTAGATTACTCCGGGCGCGCTTGACAGTGTCCGGACGTTTAGTGGCCGGACTCGAGAATTGCTGCGAGAGGCCGGACGTTTAGTGGCCGGACTCGAGAATTGTTGTGAGAGGCTGCTTTGTACCTCCGCCGCGAGGGCCGCCGTGGTGCTTCTCCGCTTGGAGAGAGCGTTCGTGTTTCCATTGACCGTGATTACTCCTCGAGGGCCCCGCATCTTGAGCTTGAGGTATGCGAGTGCGGCACCGCATTGAACTTTGCAATGCGGTTCGTCCGAGCAAAGGCGTGATAGCCATCGCGAACGGTACTATGTCGAAGATTAACTCTTCGCTCGGAAGTTATCCGGGATCCAAGACCACTTCGAGTGTAATCGAGCCTGCATAATTGGCCTCTACACCCGTATGATGCCTTTAAAGGTCGCCTTTGTAGGTTTAATCCTTGAGGGTCTATGCCCATTTTGCGACCGTATCCCGATAAAGCAGGTTCAGCTGCCGCCGGCCCATCAGGACTCTAGTGAGGTGAAATCCGCCAATAATTGGGTCAAGAACCAATGCGGTGAAACCGCCGTGGACGGATGCTAGTGGGTGGTCCTTCGATCAAGGTGTTCGGGCAGGAAGACCATGGGTTGAACTTTGGGGCGACCGCTCCATCGCATATACGCCCCTTAGTGCACACTTCCGCTCCCTTTGGGTACGTGGGTTGCGATATCATGTTCACCGTCCGCACTTGTGGGGAAAGCCCTTCGTCCTCTATTGTTCGGGCGGCCGGGCTCTTCCTCGTCATCGCTATGCAGCCCCTTGTCATTGAGTTCGCACTTAGCTTGCTCTGCTTGTTTGAACACCCAACAATCCCTGTTGGTGTGATTGGCTGGTTTTTCGGGGTGCCATGTATTTGGCACAAGCGATCGAGTATTCGGTCCAAGTTGGACGGGCCTCGGTATTTCTTTTGAATGGCTTCTTCCGCTGACCGGTTTAGAGCTGAATCCGCATTGACCGCCAGATCTTCATCATTGTCGCCCGTTAATGTGGCGCTTTGTTCTTGCGACGCCGACCTGCCATTGTTGTCCTTGGTATCCGAACTACCAGGGTTTTTGGTCAAGTTGTTACTACGAGCTAGCTAGCTGTCCTCTCCGCACAAAAGCGGGTCATGAGTGTTGTGAGGGCTGCCATGGATTTCGGCTTTTCTGTCCTAGGTGCCGGGCAAGCCACTCATCGCGAAGTTATGTTTGAAGGCTGCAAGGGCCTCTGATCCGGACAGTCAACGATTTGATTTTTCTTTGTTAGGAACCGTGTCCAGAATTGTCCGCCGATTCTTCCGCTGCTGAATTATATGGCTAAGGTCATCGGCGCTCGTGGTCGCACATATGTGCCCGGAAGTTATCAAGGAATGCGGCTTCCGTGTCCTCCCAACAACCAATTGATTCTGGCGGCAAGCTGTTAAGCCAATGTCGAGCTGGTCCTTTAAGCTTGAGGGGAGGTATTTGATGGCGTGTAGATCATCACCGCGGGCCATGTGGATATGGAGGAGATAGTCCTCGATCCGCATCGCAGGATCTGTGGTACCATCGTATGATTCGATGTTTACGGGTTTGAAGCCCTCGAGGATTTGATGATCCATTACTTCATCTGTGAAGCATAGTGGGTGTGCGGCACCTCAGACAATATATCATGACGTAGCTCATATGAGCTTTGTTCATCAGGTTCGCCCGCCGGATTTGTTGTATCCGGCGTGACGGTAATCATCCCGGGTCGTTGGGCGCCCATGCGATCCATAGATCGATCTTGTATGTTTTGCCTTATCCTCCAATATATATCGCAAGTCCAGCGCGTTTTCCCGTGCCTTGGTACTTTTTGAGCGGCGTCGGGGTGCGCCTTGAATGGAGGGTCTAGAGGCCTCTTCGTCGCTGCCACGGGTGGCCGGTCGGCCGCGATCATGCGCCGGTGACTTGGGTGCTTCTTCTTCCGACGAGGCAACGGCTGCGCTTGGGGTAGCTTTTGAGGGGCGCTCGAGTTCATACTCTTTGGCGGCAAGGACTTCAGTCCATCCGCTGCCTATCGTGTCTTGGTCAGCTCTAAGTTGTTGCTGCTTTTTCTTGAGGCTGCTTGTCGTGGCTATAAGCCTGCGCTTGAAACGCCCTGTTCAAGGGATCCTCAGCACGAAAAATTGCCGCCGCCGAGGCTTGCCTCATCTTCGGAGGGAGGCGATAATTATCGCCCTCTACCTCTCTTTCTCGCTGCATCACAGCGGACTTGCTTCTCCTCCTCCCGCGCCGAGTCCCGCCGAGGGGGTTGTCTTCGCACCGTCCGAGTGTTATTATCTCCGTGCCGGAATCACCATTTTTGCTGTGGCGGATTTAGAGCGGCGCCACCGACGCCGGGCGCTTGGTTGTTTCTTGAGGGTCATCCTCCGTTGTTCCATCGCTGCTCCCATCTTTTGGGATGTCCACCATGTATATGTCGATGACGAGGTGGCCTTCCAAAGGCCCTCAGTAGGCGCTGGTCTTGGTCGCTCCAAAGATCGCCGCCCATACCGCCAATGTCTTCGGAGTCAAGTCGAGCATGTCGGTTAAATCATCGAAAGTGGCTACAAAGTGGGTGGTGGTGGGCGTTGAATTTCTTCGCCGTCTGCGATCCCAACCTTCCCGACCATAGTCCGCCAGGCTCTCCGGATAAAGAGAGAGACTTTAGTGAATTCAGGATGTTGCCAAAGGGCGAAAGGAAAGATGTCCCGCGGTGAACTCCATGACCGCGCCCAATCGGATTCGATTTGTTGGGCGCGGAGGGTTCGGAGTCCGCAAGGAGTCTCGCACCAGGGAGTCACGGGCTTCGCAAAGGACAGGGATCATGTTCGGATCAATCGCTGTAGAGATCGTAGCCCCGAGGCGGTGTCCAACCACTCGCCCTCGATCGGGAATCCGCCCGGATTAAGGGTCGGAGCGGCATCGTGCGGTTTCCGTGACACCGCTCGACGGCAGAGCTAGATCGTGTCCATCGAGACAAGGCGGCGCGCTTGGTTGCGCTTGAATCCGTCAAGATCAAGTCTCGCGGATGTCGGTCGTGTAGTTTAAACTTCCAAATCTGACCTGATGGCTGTGGGCGAGCTTTCGATCGCTCCGGTGGCTGCTTAATTGGCTGCAGCAGCAAAGCCGCCGAATCTAAGATCTGTCCGGGACAAAAGCTCACCCTCGACTGCGCTGTTTGATGATCAAGGAGCCATCGGAATATAGGTGATGACATAGAGGAACTCTCAATGAAAGCACCAATGTCGGTGTCAAAACTGGCGGATCTCGGTAGGGGGTCCCGAACTGTGCGCCTAGGCGGATGGTAACAGAGACAAGGGACACGACAGTTTTTACCCAGGTTCGGGCCCTCTCGATGGAGGTAATACCCTACCCTGCTTGATTAATATTGATGATATGGGTAGTACAAGAGTAGATCTACCATGAGATCAAGGAGGCTAAACCCTAGAAGCTAGCCTATGGTATGATTGTTGTTCGTCCTATGGACTAAAACCCTCTGGTTTATATAGACACCGGATAGGTTAGGGTTACACAGAGTCGGTTACAATGGTAGGAGATCTACATATCCGTATCGCCAAGCTTGCCTTCCACGCCAAGGAAAATCCCATCCGGACACGGGACGAAGTCTTCAATCTTGTATCTTTATAGTCCAGGAGTCCGGACAACGGTGATAGTTCGGCTATCCGGACACCCCCTAATCCAGGACTCCCTCAATTTTCTAGAGTCTTACTAGCATAATGAATATTATTTAATTTCTTATCAACTCTTTGCCCTAGAACAACACCTACAGCATAATCACTGGCATCACACATAATTTCAAAGGGTAAATTCCAATCAGGTGGCTGAACAATAGGTGCAGAGACTAATGCTTTCTTAAGTATTTCAAATGCTTCTACAAAATCATCATCAAAGACAAATGGTATATCTTTTTGCAATAAATCAGTCAGAGGCCGAGAAATTTTTGAGAAGTCCTTAATGAACCTCTTATAAAATCCGGCATGACCAAGGAAACTTCTTATATCTTTGATGTCCTTGGGACATGGCATCTTTTCAATAGCATCAACCTTGGCTTTATCAACTTCAATACCTCTTTCAGACACTTTATGCCCCAAGACAATACCTTCAGTAACCATAAAGTGGCACTTTTCCCAATTCAAGACAAGATTAGTTTCTTCACATCTCTGCAAAACTCGATCAAGATTGCTCAAGCAATCATCAAAAGAGGAACCATAGATGGAAAAGTCGTCCATGAAAACCTCACAAATCTTTTCACAAAAGTCAGAGAATATAGCCATCATGCATCTCTGAAAGGTAGCAGGTGCATTACATAAACCAAAAGGCATACGTCTATAAGAAAAAGTACCAAAAGGGCAAGTAAAAGTAGTCTTTGATTGATCTTTAGCCGACACAAGTATTTGAGAGAAACCAGAATAACCATCTAAGAAGCAATAATGTGTATGTTTGCATAATCTTTCTAGCATTTGATCAATAAAAGGTAAGGGGTAATGATATTTCTTAGTAGCCTTATTTAATTTGCGGAAATCAATTACCATCCTATAACCTGTGATAATTCTTTGTGGGATCAATTCATCTTTATCATTAGGAACAACAGTAATACCTCCCTTCTTAGGGACACAATGGGCAGGGCTTACCCACTGACTATCAGCAACGGGATAAATTATACCTGCCTCCAAAATCTTTAGTATTTCTTTTCTTACCACTTCTTTCATTTTAGGATTCAAACGTCGTTGAGGATCACGAACTGGTTTGGCATCTGCTTCCAAATTTATTTTGTGTTGACATAGAGTGGGACTAATGCCCTTAAGATCATCAAGAGTATATCCAATAGCGGCACAATGCTTCTTCAGAGTTTTCAATAGTCTTTCTTCCTCATGCTCTGAAAGGTTAGCACTAATAATAACAGGATATATCTTCTTTTCATGAAGATAAGCATATTTAAGATTATCAGGCAACGGTTTAATCTCAAACATGGGATCACCCTTGGGTGGAGGAGGATCCCCTAAAAATTCAACAGGCAAATTGTGTTTTAGAATAGGTTCCTGTTTAAAGAATACTTCATCTATCTCCCTTCTTTCATTCATAAACATATCATTTTCATGGTCTAGCAAATAATGTTCTAGAGGATCACTAGGGGGTACGACAATAGAAGCAATACCAATAATTTCATCCTTACTAGGCAATTCCTCCTCACGATGTTGTTTACTAAATTTAGAGAAATTAAACTCATGAAACATATCATCCAAGCCAATAGTAACAACATTCTTTTTATAGTCTATCTTAGCATTAACGGTGTTCAAGAAGGGTCTACGAAATATAATGGGACAAAAGCTATCTTGTGGGGAACCAAGAACAACGAAATCAGCAGGTATTTAGTTTTCCCACACAAGACATCAACATCTCTAACAATTCCCACTGGTGATATAGTATCTCTATTGGCAAGTTTAATTGTGACATCAATATCTTCTATCTCAGCAGGTGCAATTTCATGCTTAATTTCTTCATATAAGGTAATAGGTATAATAACACTAGCACCCATTTCACATAAGCCATGATAACAATGATCTCCTATTTTAACAGAAATAACAGGCACGCCTACCATAGGTCTATGTTTATCTTTAGCACAAGGTTTAGCAATTCTAGCAGTTTCACCGCAGAATTGTATAACATGGCCATCAATATTATCAGACAAGAGATCTTTAACAATAGCAATATTAGGTTCTACTTTAACTTGCTCAGGAGGGGTATAAGTTCTAATATTGCTTTTACGAACCACAGTTGAAGCTTTAGCATGATCCTTTATTCTAACAAGGAAAGGTGGTTTCTCAACATAAGAAGTAGGAACAATAGGATCATTGTAAGTGACAGTCATTTCATCAACTTTAATAGGTGCAGCTACTTTTACTTCTATGGGAGGATGATATTTAAACCATTTATCCTTAGGGAGATCAACATAAGTAGCAAAAGATTCACAGAAAGAACCTACTATCTCAGAGTCAAGTCCATATTTAGTGCTAAACTTACAGAAAATATCGGTATCCATAAAAGATTTAACACAATCAAACATAGGTGTCATACCTGACTCCTTACCTTCATCGAGATCCCAATCTTCAGAGTTGCGTTTAATTCTATCCAATAAATCCCATTTAAATTCAATAGTATTCATCATAAAAGAGCCAGCACAAGAAGTATCGAGCATGGTGCGATTGTTTTCAGAAGGCCGAGCATAAAGATTTTGAATAATTGTTTCTCTTGGGAGCTCATGATTGGGGCATGAATATAACAATGATTTAAGCCTCCCCCAAGCTTGAGCGATGATTTCTCCTTCGCGAGGCCAAAAATTATATATATAATTGCGATCACGATGAACAAGATGCATAGGATAATACTTTTGATGAAATTCCAATTTCAGTCTTCTATAGTTCCATGATCTCGTGTCATCACATAGCCTATACCATGTCAAGGCATCTCCCTTCAAATATAAAGGGAAGACCTTCTTCTTGACAACATCATCGGGTATACCTGCAAGCTTAAATAATCCACAAACTTCATCCACATATATTAGGTGCTCATCTGGATGCTTTGTTCCATCTCCTGCAAAAGGATTAGCTAGCAGTTTTTCCATCATACCCGAAGGAAGTTCAAAGGGAACATTTTCATATTAATTTTCAGTAGGTTCATTAGGTTGAGGAGCAAGTCTTTGCTCTATTGGTCGGGGTGAAGATACCCCAAACAAGCCCCTTAGAGGATTACTTTCCATAGTAACAAGTGACAGTAAATTTCAGCACACTATATACATTTTTTCCTTACCAAATTCCACCTACCAAAGGCGCTTCACTCCGCAACGGCGCTTTAAAAGAGTCTTGATGACCCACAAGTATAGGGGATCTATCGTAGTCCATTCGATAAGTAAGAGTGTCGAACCCAACGAGGAGCATAAGGAAATGATAAGCGGTTTTCAACAAGGTATTCTCTACAAGTACTGAAATAAGTGGTAACAGATAGTTTTGTGATAAGATAAATTGTAACGAGCAACAAGTTACAAAAGTAAATAAAGTGCAGCAAGGTGGCCCAATCCTTTTTGTAGCAAAGGACAAGCCTGGACAAACTCTTATAATAGGAAAAGCGCCCCGAGGACACATGGGAATATCGTCAAGCTAGTTTTCATCACGCTCATATGATTCGTTCGGTACTTTGATAATTTGATATGTGGGTGGAATAGTGCTTGGGTGCTGTTCTTACTTGAACAAGCATCCCACTTATGATTAACCTCTATTGCAAGCATCCGCAACTACAACAAAAGTATTAAGGTAAACCTAACCATAGCATGAAACATATGGATCCAAATCAGCCCTTTACGGCAACGATAAACTAGGGTTTAAGCTTCATCACTCTAGCAACCCATCATCTACTTATTACTTCCCAATGCCTTCATCTAGGCCCAAATAATGGTGAAGTGTTATGTAGTCGACGCTCACATAACACCACTAGAGGCTAGACAACATACATCTCATCAAAATATCGAATCTAATACCAAATTCACATGACTACTAATAGCAAGACTTCTCCCGTGTCCTCGTGAACAAACGTAACTACTCACAAAGCATATTCTTGTTCATAATCAGAGGGGTAATAATATGCGTAAAGGATCTGAACATATGATCTTCCACCAAATAAACCAACTAGCATCAACTAGAAGGAGTAATCAACACTACTAGCAACCTACTAGCACCAATCCCGGACTTGGAGACAAGAATTGGATACAAGAGATGAACTAGGGTTTGGAGATGAGATGGTGCTGGTGAAGATGTTGATGGAGATTGCCCTCTCCCGATGAGAGGAGCGTTGGTGATGACGGTGGCGATGATTTCCTCCCGGAGGGAAGTGTCCCTGAGAACAGCTCTGCGGAGCCCTAGATTGGTTCCGCCAAGGTTCCGCCTCGTGGCGGCGGAGTCTCGTCCCAAAGGTTGCTTCGGTTTTTTTCTTGACGAAAGACTTCATATAGGAGAAGATGGTTATCGGAGAGCCACCAGGGGCCCGACGAGGGGGGCGCCTGGGGCGCCCCACCGTGGACAGGTGTGGGCCCCGGCCTTCATCTTTGGCGAGGATTTTTATTATTTAATATAAGATATTCCGTGGAGTTTCAGGACTTTTGGAGTTGTGCGAATAGGTCTCTAATATTTGCTCCTTTTCCAGCCCAGAATTCCAGCTGCCGGCATTCTCCCTCCTTATGTAAACCTTGTAAAATAAGAGAGAATAGCCATAAGTATTTTGACATAATGTGAATTAACAGCCCATAATGCAATAAATATCGATATAAAAGCATGATGCAAAATAGACGTATCATCCGGCAAAGAAACTTGTCAAATTCCCTTAGGTTCTCCTGAGACACATCTACTAGACGATGACTGGGAACGCCTTCTTCTGTACTAGTACCGAACCAAGAATGTGGTAAGGTCTATGAGCTCATTTTCTATTTTTAAGTACTATATTCTTGCGACTTACTGTACTCTGTTCATGTAGAACAAGTGCCTAAACCTGAAGAACAACTGTTCTAATTTAAGATTCCATTGCTATCATAGTTCAATAAAGCGCTAGGCGTTAATTGTGCATTTTGCCACCGCCTTGCGCTTTGCTGACCAAAGCGCATGCTTATGCACAGTTATGCGCAATGCGTTTTGCCAACGCCTAGAGCCTAGGCGCGCTTAAGCGCTCGCTTAGGCGCACCTTTTTTAACTATGATTGCTATCATGCATACTGCTTTGCTCTTGTATCACTGTATTTACTCGTACAAACTTATTTTTAAATTGAAGGATCCAATCGAAACTCCAATGGCACAACAGGTATGTTCATGCATCTTTCTTTAACAGATTTTCCCTTATCAATAGCTCTGTTGGTTTCAATTTCAATTGTGTATACAGTTGACCTCTCATATCATGCACATTTCTAGCATCACAACAGAGCCAATAGTGTTATTGTACATGTAGACCCGTGGTACCCATCTGAAATCTTGTTGTGCCGTGTAGTTTCCCACGCTTTGTATACTTTCGCTGATGCTTTGTCTTGAACTGATGTGATTTGAACCATGTCTCTATTTTGATTTGGCAAGACAATGCAGTGACCATAGGACATAGATATATGTTTGTTTGATGCTTTTATTATGTACTAGTACTTGGCAAAAGAAGACTTGGTAGTTTAATCCTGTCCACCTTACTAATGAACTGGTTCACCGAAATGAGTTTCATATACTAGTACATGCTAAACCTGTTATGTGTCTACTTGTTTCTTCTTTTAGAATCTTCGATGTAATATTGGGGAAGAGTGCCTTATTAAGCAATGGTAAAGGAAGTAATGCAAATAAGGTTCAGGATAGTGACACATCCTTTTTGGTCTCCAACAAAGCTGATAAAACGGCTAAGGAAAACTATCTCGAAGACAGTGAGACAACCACAAAGTCCTGTCTTTGTTTAGTGTTCAAGTTACTGGCCACTACCGCTTGCACAAGCTATTCAAACTCACTGCCTGAATCAGTTCGGTTTCTTGAGTCTCAACTACAAGCTGAAAGACATCAATCAGCTGTGCTACGACAAGAAGCGGAAGGACTGCAGAAGTCCCTGGAGCATTCAGATGCATACTTTCTGGTGCAACAACAAGCGTTGGAGGATTTTTAGCGCCAAACAGTACAAAGTTAATAAGCTTGCTAAGCTTATTGCCAGCATGGTGGATACACAGGATAACATTTCTTGAGCTCTTCTGAAGTTGTTTCAGTTATGCTCTTGTTTTGCTGCCGTGTTTATTTGCACTGGTGGCCAATTTTGACGGCCAGTGTATGTAATATGCTGCTTTGTTCCCTATATTTGCACTGGTGGCGAACTTTGATGCCCAATGGATGTAATATGTTTAATAGCGGTAATAGGCTAGCGTTAATTGCTTGCTTCTTTATTTCCTTATTGTCTTGTTTAGTTGTTTGCTTGTAGTCACTGCAGTTCTTTTTCTGTGTTTTTCTAGTGGCCACAATAACCTATTTTTGGAAACTAGGCCAAAATAATCATGGCAACACACCTGATTGTTGTAACCATGGGCCTCTCAAGGGTCAGTATGATCCATGGGCCTTCTAGGGTCGTGGGATCCATGGCCTTCTATACGGGCCGAGGATCCATGGGCCTTCTACGGCCGCACGATCCATGGGCCTTTTACGGGCCGTAGGATCCATGGGCCTTCTACGGGCGATCATCATTTCGCCAATCATGGGTCGTATTTATTCTCGACCATAACGGGCCGTTAATAGGCCGATTTATAACTCTATGAAAACAGCCCAACGGGTTTTTTTGACATGAAATCGGCCCAACGTATTAACGAGCCACAAACGGGCCGACTGTAACCACGGGCTGAATTTGGCCCACAAGTAGAAAATGGCAGTAACGGACCGTAAGTAACCGAATGCTGGAAATGAGCCCAAGAATAAATGGGCCCTGAGAAGGCCGAAAGATAACATGGGCTGGAAATGGCCCAATGGAATAATGGGCCGTTAATGGGTATGAAGTGATACACTGTTCATTACGGGCCAGTTTCACCACGGGCCGTTAACGGGCCAAGAGTTACAAAGGGCCTCATATGGGCTGAAAGACATCATGGGCCATACATGGGCCGAAAGTTAAAACAGGCTGGAATCATATTGGACGGCCCAAATGACGGTACTGGACCTAATTCAGAGAGGTCGTGACGGGCCCTGGGTTAGCGGGCTGTAAATGGGCTATATGCGGACATACCGTTAACAGGCTTTCCGTGGGCCAGCCCACCACCTTTTGACCAAGTCAAACAGGCCGGCCTTTTCATGGGCCTCTCTTGGGCCGTGCCATGTGTCGACGTATCATAGGCGCCATGGGTGCAATGAGTGGATGACATCTGTCCCAACGGTGAGCCGACACTGTTTCCTCCAGCCAATGATGATTTTACACGTGGAAAATCCCCATTGGTCGGGGCTGTTAATGGGTTATCGGATCCAAAACCGGACCTGATAGCTTAACGGTGTTCCGTTACGGTGGATGCCACGTGTAGGTCACCCTTGATGAAAGCACTTCTGTGATGCGTGATTTATTGTCATGGAAGTGGACACTTCCGTGATGATAATTTTGGTAATGTCATGGAACACTTCTACGACAGCATAGGTATGACTATCTTGATTCTGTCATAAAATCGTCATGGATGTACATGCATGACAAAAAACGTGACCTACTGTGACAAACACGTATCATCACGGAAGTGTATTTTTTTGTAGTGATACCATTTCTTAGTGGAAATTGAAATTTAATATTCTCTTCTTTCAAGTCAATCATGGCACCTATAGTGCGTAAAAAATGGTCTACAAAGTATAGTAGGACAAGACGGATTGCAATCAATATCAAGAGCAATAAAATCCATGGGCACATAATTCCTATTTGCAGGAATAAGAAATTCATTAATTCTTCCCAAAGGCTTTTTAATAGTAGAATCTACCAAGTGCAAATTAAAAAAACATTCTTCAATATCGATAAGACCAAGCACATCACATAAAGATTTCAGAATTGTGGAAACACTAGCACCCAAATCACATAAAGCAAAACACTCATAATTTTTAATCTTGACTTTGATAGTAGGTTCCCATTCATCATGTAATTTTCTAGGAATTGAAATCTCCATCTCCAATTTTTCTTCCAAAGCTTTCATCATGGCATCTACGATATGTTTAGTAAAAGCTTTATTTTGTTTATAAGCATGGGGTGAATTTATCATGGATTGAAACAAAGAAATACAATCAATAAAAAGAACAATTATCATAATTAGAGTCTTTGTAATCCAAAAGAGTGGGCACATCACTAGTTAAAGTTTTGACCTCTCCAAACCCACTTTTATCAATTTTCTCAAGAAGATTTTTACCCTCTAAATTATCGGGACGGCCTCTAACTAAAGTTGACTCTTCTTTAGTCCCTTTTTCATCAATTTTAATTTTGCAAAAGAAGGAATTAATACAAGAAACACCAATCACATTAAGATCTTCATCATTTTTATGAAAGCCATCACTAGAAAACGCTCTTTCTAAACATTCTCTTTTAGCTCTAAGCATAGCGGTTCTTTTCTTACATTCATCCATAAACATATAACGATTTAATTGATTCATCGATATCAACCTTAGGTGAAATTTTTTTGATCTTGAGATTTTATACATCATGCGAAATTCTATCAATACTCCTAGACATATCATCAATCTTATTCAACTTTTCTTCTAGAAAACGCTCTTTCTAAACATTCTCTTTAGCTCTAAGCATAGTGGTTATTTTCTTACTTTCATCCATAGAAACATATAAAGATTTAATTGATTCATTGATATCAACCTTAGGTGGAAAAATTTTGATCTTGAATTTTCTACATCATGCGAAATTCTATCAATACTCCTAGACATATCATCAATCTTATTCAACTTTTCTTCTATCGTGGTATTGAAAGGTTTTTGATGACCCACTACCTATTGATGATAGCTTTCCTGATGAGCAATTATATTTCATAAATGCTTCTCGTAATACTCCATGGTATGATGATTATGCGAATTACATTGTTGCTAAATTTATACCACCTAGTTTCACAAACCAGCAAAAGAAAAAGTTTTTCTATGATTTATGACATTACTTTTGGGATGACCCGCACCTTTATAAAGAAGGAGTAGATGCTGTTATCAGACGTTGTGTACCTGAGCATGAATAGGGACAGATCCTACGCAAGTGCCACTCCGAGTCTTACGGAGGACACCACGCTGGAGATAGAACTGCACACAAGGTATTGCAATCAGGTTTTTATTGGCCCACTCTTTTTAAGGATGCCCGTAAGTTTGTCTTGTCATGTGATGAATGCCAAAGGATTGGTAATATTATGTAGCGACCCGACCTTAGATGGTCAAGTCTCTGTGCTTCTGTGTCATCCCTGGATCGGTAATGCTGACACACACAGTACTCGAAGGATTTATAACAGAGTAGCAATCACACACTTATGACATCGAATGTCTCAAAAGAGAACTTATTACAATAATATGGCTTAAGGCTATCTAATGCGATAACAGCGGAAGGCTTGGAAGATAAAGTGAGTCCATCAACTCCAACAACATAACTGAGCTGCACGGCAACGACCTATAATCCTTACTCCTCGTCTGAAAAGTCTGCAACATAATACGTTGCAGCCCGAGAACGGGTCAACACATGGAATATGCTGGCAATGTAACACATAGAGTAATGAAAGAATAATCTATACTACATGCATATATGGCTGGTGGAAAGCTCTATGTTTACAGTTTTGCGAAAAGCCAATTTTTCCCTACATCAAAGGAATAAAATTTTACTTTAACTATCATGGTGGTTGAAACATCATTGAGAAGGTATAACCCCAACTCAATCCCAATTAAAGTGATTAACAACCCAACAGTATTAATTTAGAGTGATGAGATACATGTGAATACTCAAGTACTAGATACTGAAATTGTCCATAACCGGGACACGGCTAACCATGATTAGATTGTACACTCTGCAGAGGTTTGCGCACTTTTCCCCACAAGACTCGATCGCCTCCGTTGGTTTCTCGACTGCATGGTGTTTGAGAGCGGATGACCGAGACACGATCTTTCGTAAACATTAACTCTCTACTCCGGATAGATCATACCAAACCTATAAAACCCACTACCTGCTGACCTACCTCTTCGAGAGCTTCACGTAACTTACTCAACTATGCTAGAGCCCATAATAGCTTGTGGCTGCACACGGAAGTTTCTAGCATGAATAATCTCAGTTCCCTTTGAGCACTGGTGGCGGTCCATAGGAAGATCACACGGTAACCCGGGATTTCAAAAAAAAAGACAACAACTGGGTTCCCAGTGCCTCAATCCACCCAGATGTGTATTTAAGTTGCCACCTTAAAGTAAACCATTAATTAATAATCTCACATCTGTCGTGAATATCTCTCAAACCCAAACCACGTCTCTGAGCATAGCATGGCAATATAAGCATAACGTAGAAGTAACTCCCAAGGGTTTGAAAGTAACAGGGCAATAGGTTCCTACCTCATCATCTACTTCCCAACACACGAATTAATGACATCCTAATCATGCAATGTTGGAGGGTTGAGCTAATGCATAAAAGCTGGGTAGGAAAAGATATGATCAAGTGTTACTTGCCTTGCTGACTATCCGTGAATCCTAGAGACTCGTAGTAACACGCTTCGCACTCCGGGAATTCTATCGCAAGCAAACAATACATGCATAAGTAAACAAACAAAGATGCACAAACGAAACTTCAACTGAAAGGGGGTTGACCGGAGAGTTAAACTTAAGATCTCCGGTTTGCAGAAAGAATCAAACCAAACGGAACAACGAAACTCAAACGGCGAAAGAAATAGGGTCCGTTTACTAATCTGAACTAGGGACAAATTTTACATGTACAAAAACTGGTTTAAGTTGATTATTCGGAAAGAGGGTTTCGAGATGAAACTCCAGGCGCTTGAATCGCCTGATTCTGATAAACGAGCGAAAAGATAAACAGGTTTGAAAAACGGTTCAGAAATCGCGATCGTAATAACCGCGGAATAAATCGATAAAAGAAAAGCGACGAACGCTAAGCGAGCGAACGTTCGTTAACAGAACCTAAACGGTGAACGCGTTCGTTAGAACGAACGGACGAACGGACGTTCGCTAAGTAAATAAACCGACGAAATAAACCGATCTATAAAAAAACGATCTAGGGTTTTATAAAAACGAAGGTTTTCTTAAAAAAACCGTGGCGGGTCGGGTACCTCGGCGAGGCGCGTCCGCGGGCGGGCGGCTCGGCGGGTTCCGGGTGGGGCGGGTCGGCGAGGCGGCGGCGACTCGGCGGGAGGCGGCGGCGGCGCGGCGGGCGACGGCGGATCGGGCTCGGGCGGCTCGGGGCTCGGGCTCTCGGTTCACGGCGTTCGGCGGCTCGGGTGGTGGCGGGTGGTGGTGGTGTGGCGGCGGCGGCATTTATAGGGGCGGGCGGCTCGGCTTGGGAAGGGGCGCCGGGTGGAGTCCGTCTCGGACTCCTCGGCGTCCGTGCCAGACGCGGCGTGCCATGGGAAGGCGGCGGCGCGAGCGGGCCGGCCTGGCTCGGCTGGGCCTTTGGCCCAGTCGGGCGAGGGTCCATTTTATTTAAACATTCCGCCGAATATAAAAAAACCTAGAAAAATAAATAAAAATCTAAAAATTCCAAAACAAGTTTTCTCCGTCTAAATAAAATATTTAGAACTAGATGAACTTTTCTTGGCCCCTAAAATGCAACTTTTTAAAGCGTGCAAATTTTTCTAGGGCAATTAAAATTCCAAATAAAATCAAATAAAAACCAAATAATGATTTTAACATTTTTCCTCCGTTATTTCAATTATTTTGGAGAAGTCATATTATCTCCCCTCATTTATTTTAAACTTGAAATATTTTTCCGGAGAGAAAAATAATAAAATCCAATATCCTCGTCTTTCATTATTTGATAAAATTCAAATATGAAAATCGAAAAATCCCCAACTCTCTCCGTGGGTCCTTGAGTTGCTTAGGATTTCGAGGATAGCAAATGAATATGCAATAAAACATGATTTGCATGGATGACCTATGTATAACATGCCAAATTGAAAATTTGGGATGTTACAAACCTACCCCCCTTAAGATGAATCTTGCCCTCGAGATTCGGGTTGGCTAGAAAATAGGTGCGGATGGTCCTTGCGAATATCCTCTTCTCGCTCCCAGGTGGCTTCCTCCTCGGTATGGTGGCTCCACTGAACTTTGCAAAACTTGATCACCTTGTTGCGAGTGACTCGGCTATCAAAATCGAGAATCTTTACTGGCTTCTCCTCATAAGTCAAATTATTATCCAATTGTATCGCCTCCAGGGGTACTGTATCCTTTAGCGGTATGTCGGCCATCTCAGCGTGGCACTTCTTCGCCAGATATCGTGAAACACGTCGTGAACTCCTGACAGTCCTTCAGGTAACTCCAGCTTGTAGGCAACTTCTCCCATCCGTTCCAAAATACGATACGGTCCTACAAATCTTGGGGCTAACTTTCCCTCTACTCCAAAACGTTTCACTCCCCTCAAGGGTGATACTCGCAGATATGCTCTGTCTCCGATTTCATAGGTTACTTCCTTGCGTTTTGAATCTGGGTAACTCTTCTGTCTAGATTGAGCAATCTTTAGCCTGTCTCTGATCAGTTTAACCTTCTCCTCTGAGTCTTTGATCAAATCTGGTCCAAAAAACTGATGGTCTCCAACCTCATCCCACATCAATGGTGTTCTACATCTGCGTCCATCTGAGCTTGAGCGGTGCCATCTTCAAACGGCACGGTAGCTGTTGTTGTATGAGAATTCTGCGTACGGCAAATTGTCATCCCAACTAGATCCATAATCTAGCGCACAGGCTCTCAACATGTCCTCCAAAATCTGATTGACTCTCTCTGTCTGTCCATCCGTCTGTGGGTGGAACGCGGTACTAAACTCCAATCTGGTACCCAAGGTCTGGTGTAGTTGATGCCAAAATTTTGAAGTAAACTGTGTTCCTCTATCTGATACGATACTCCTCGGAACTCCATGCAAACATACGATCCTGGTCATATATATCTTGGCCAACTTGGCACTTGTATAAGTTGTTTTCACTGGAATAAAGTGAGCTACTTTGGTCAACCGATCCACTACTGCCCATATTAAAGCATATCCTGCTTTGGTTCCGGGTAATCCGGTGATAAAATCCATGCCAAGTTTGTCCCACTTCCATTCGGGTATTGGCATAGGCTGCAACAGTCCTGCTGGCTTTTGATGCTCTGCCTTCACTCTCTAGCATACATCGCAAACGGCTACATACTCGGCAATATCCTTCTTCATACCAGTCCACCAGAAACGTTCCTTCAAGTCCAAATACATCTTGGTGTTTCCGGGGTGAATCGAGTATGGTGAGTCATGAGCCTCTTCAAGTATTAACTTCCTGATCTCCAAATTGTTGGGCACATAGATCCGATCCTCAAACCATAAGGTATCGTGCTCATCCTCGCGAAAACCTTTGGCTTTTCCTTTGCCCATCTTCTCTCTTATCTCAGCAATCTCTTTATCCTCCTTTTGAGTGTCTCGAATCTTGTCTAACAAGTTCGACTGAACCTCCATTGTTGCAAGAAAACCTCTTGGAACAATCTCCAACCAAGTTCCATAACATCCTCTCGCTAACTCCTTTGGCAGTCCTCTACCTTTAAGGATATTGGCATAACTCTTCCGACTCAAAGCGTCTGCTACAACGTTGGCTTTTCCTGGATGATAGTGTAGCTTCATGTCGTAATCCTTTATAAGTTCCAGCCATCTCCTCTGTCGAGGTTTAACTCTTACGTGTGAAAATGTACTTCAAACTCTTATGATCGGTGTACACATCACAACGGTTCCCTATGAGATAATGTCTCCAGGTCTTCAACGCATGTACTACAGCTGCTAACTCCAAATCATGCGTGGCATAGTTCAACTCATGAGGCTTCAGTTGTCGTGAGGCATACGAAACAACTTTTCCTTCCTGCATAAGAACACATCCAAGTCCCAAGCGAGAGGCATCACAATACACTTGAAACTCCTTATGTATATCTGGCAATGTCAGCACTGGGGCTGTAGTCAACCGTTTCTTCAACTCTTGGAAGCTTGTCTCACAATCCTCTGTCCATTTGAACTTGGTATCCTTCTTTAGTAATTCTGTCATTGGTTTAGCAATATTGGAAAAATTCTCAATGAATCTCCGATAATATCCTGCCAGTCCAAGGAAACTGCGAATCTCGCTGACTGAAGTGGGTGCCAACCATTCGATGGATCGACTGAATTTTTTTGGGATCTCTGCTATACCCTCTCCGATATAACATGCCCAAGAAATCCAACTTCCTTCAACCAAAACTCGCACTTGCTGAATTTGGCATATAAGCGGTGTTCCCTGAGTTTCTCAAGAACCAAGCGAGGTGTTCTGCGTGCTCCTCTTTGTTCTTGAGTAAACCATAATATCATCGATAAACACCACAACAAACTTGTCCAAATACTCCATGAACACTTTGTTCATCATACTCATAAAATAGGCAGGGGCGTTAGTCAGTCCAAACGACATGACCGTATACTCATATAATCCATATCGAGTGGTGAATGTTGTCTTTGGTATATCCTTCTCTCGGATCTTCAACTGATGGTATCCTGATCGTAGATCAATCTTAGAAAACACCTTAGGTCCTTGCAACTGATCAAACAGATCATTAATCATCGGTAAGGGATACTTGTTCTTTATCGTTACTTCATTTAGAGCTTGGTAATCAACAACCATCCTTAGGGATTTATCCTTTTTCTCCACCAAAAGTACTGGAGCTCCCCAAGGTGATGAACTTCTACGAATGTAACCTTTCTCCAATAGCTCCTTGATTTGCTTCTTAATTTCCTCCAGATCATTTGCGGGCATCCGATAGGGTCTCTTTGATATTGGCCCTGTACCTGGCATTAGCTCTATCGTAAACTTCGATGTCTCGATCCGTGGCATGCCGGTAACTCTTCGGAAAAACATCTGGATAATCCTTCACAACCGGTACTTCCGCTTGTACAACTCCCGTGAGGGTATTCACTTGGCTCCTCCTAGGCACATGCCTAGATACATACTTAATCCTTTTTCCCTCTGGGGTGGTAAGATAAATTGACTTGCTAGCACAGTCAATACTTCCTCCAAACTTTGACATCCAATCCATACCTATTATCACATCCAACCCTTGCGACTCCAAGATAATTAGGTCGGACGGAAAAACATGTGTGCCAATGATTAGGGGTATCTGGGTGCACCATCGCTAGCCATATATTCTGCCAAAGCGAGCTCACTAAAAGGGGGTTCTAAGGGTGCTGGGTTGGTAACTTAAACTTATCCACAAATCCCTTGATATATATGAATGCGATGCACCAAGATCGAAAAGAACAATAGCGGTAAATGACTGAACCAAAACTTACCTATTACGCATCCGCTCGCTCTTCAACTTCCTCCACGTTAACGTGGTTCACTTGTCCTTTGTTGAATGGATTGGGCTTCTTCCCAGCGCTCCCATTTCCGTTTCCATTCTTTCCTTGAGGCAGTCATTGGCATAGTGCCTGTCTTCCCGCACTTAAAGCAAATAACTTGGCTCAAGTCTCTCTTAGCGGGTGTAGCTGGGTTAGAGCGATTCTGATTATTGTTGGCTGCATTTCCATTCCCATTCTTCGCACCATTATGCGATCCTCCTCCAGTATGGTTATGTCCTCCATGGTTATGAACTAGTCCTCCCGAGTTCGGGGTTAAGCGAGGTTTCTAGTGAGCTCCTGAGTTATACTTCCCTTGTCCATACTTCCTCTTATGACTCTCAATTTGCTGTTGCTTTCCTTCAATCATTAGGGCCTTATCTACCAACTGCTGGTAGTTGTTGAAAGTTGCCACCATCAACTGCATACTCATCTCATCATTCAGTCCTTCCATAAACTTCTCTTGCTTCGCGGCATCCGTAGCCACATCATCAGGGGCATAGCGTGATAACTTGCTAAACTCATCCATGTCTTTGAGCCACGGTCACGGTTCCCTGGCGTAAGTTGCGGAACTCACGCTTCTTTATCTGCATGGCTCCGGTTGAAACATGGGCGTCTGAAAAGCTTGTTGGAACTGGTCCCAAGTGACATTGGCTATAGGAAAAGTAGCGTGTAATTCTCCCACCAGCGGCTGCTGGTCCATCAATTGATGTGCGGCAAAGCGCACTCTTTCAACATCCGTGCATCCTGCGGTGGTTAACTCCTTCAATACTGGCGTAACCAGTCATCGCAACTATTGGCTCGGTGCTCTTTGGAAAACACCGCGGTTGTAACCTCGAAAACGGGCTAAATTGTCCCTTGGCGGCGGGTTGTTGTTGTTGTTGTTGGCATTGCCCTGGTTACGAACTAGCAATTGCATCAAGGCATTCTCGCTGTTGGATCAAGCGAGTGAGCTCCGTGGGAAAGCAAAACCGGGTCACGTCTCGGAGGCATCTGAGGGTTTAGAGGGGAGAGATTAGAAATAGAAAGAGGTCTAGTGAGAAAACACTACCCATATGCACATGAGGGAAAACACACATTCATTCAATCAAGCAAGCAAGGGCATACAAAACGATCTAGGACTATCGCATACGTGCTCAACTACTACTAGTTACATGGGGGAAATATTACTAATATTTGGTGGTCATCTAGAAATTTTGATCGGTGGAAGACTCCATGATGTCTACTCCAGCTTCGTCTTCATAGTCATCATCACTTGGATCTGAGTCGGTGTCATCGATGATGATGTAGTTTTCTGGACAAGTGGGGTCTTCTTCCTCTTCTTGCTTGTAACGCCCGGATGGTTATGCAACAGTGATCACCTCGGTTACTGTGCTAAACCTCTCTTTGATTCGAACCCGTTCTAAAACAAAAATCAAAACTAAAACAAACGATAAAAAGTTTCAAAAACAAAATCTAAAATGTTCGGGGGTTGTCTAAAATAGCTAACCTAATTATGGTGGGGTGCACTAATTTTGGTAAAATGCTTTGGCATTTTAAATAAACTAAAAACAGAAAAGAAAATTAATAAAAGAAAAAGAAAGACAAAACAAGTGGGGGAGGAAAACACCCTGGCCCAGCCAGCCCCCCCTCCCCACCTGGCCCCTCGCCCCCCTGGCCCATTCCCCCCCCCCTTGGGCCGGCCCATCGGCCCAAGCGCCCCGGCCACATACCCCCCACCCCCCGCGGCAAACCCTAGCCGCCCCGCACTCCCCGCCCCCACCCCTCTCCCTCGCCCGATCTGGATCGGGGGCGGAGACCCGACCAAGACCCGTCGCCCCCCCACACTCGCTGGCCCCCCGCCGCCCCACCGCCGCCGGACCCCCTCCTCCTCCTCGCCACTGCTGAGCCCCCTCCTTCCTCCGCCCCCAAGCACGAAGCGACACCATGGTCGATCCCGACCCTCCGCGTCCCCGACACGGCGAAGCTTCGCCCGCTCGCCTCCTCGCCGGTCGCCACCGCCCTCCACCGAGCCGCTCGCTTAGACCCCACGGCGCTCGGTGAGCTCGCCTGACGGTTCCCTCTCTTCCCCCTCCCGACGACGGCTCCGGCCACCTGCGGCCACCTGCGCCCCCTCGCTCCCCTCTCCTCTCCGTCAGACGACGTCAGCCCGTCGCCCGGCTCCGTCGCCTGCTTGCCGCCAGCACGCTCGCCCCACCCCCGTTCCTCTCTTCTCCCCGCCGCCCGGCGCTGCCCTGCCCGACCTCCATGATCGCCGACCCGTTCCTCTCCTCCCCCCCTCGCCCGGCCCGGCCGTCAGAAACCACGACCGAACGCGCCTCGCCCCTCCGGCCCCGAACCGCCCCGGCCGTCGCCTTGGTCTCTCCCCCTCCCGAACCCCCGTCGACGACGCCCCGTCGCCCCGGACGCCACCGTCGCCGGCGCCCTTCCCCCGTCGACCACCGAACCCCCCCGGCCGTTTCCGGCCATCTCCGGCGAAGTGCCGCCGCAGGAGAGGCTTGCCGGAGCTCTCTCCGGCACCTGCCTATGTGGCACCGCCCGGGGCCACCCGCTGGGTCGCTGACCGGTGGCCCCAATGGCCCCGCTAGCCCCCATGGCGTGTTGGCCCGGTCGGCCCGGCTGACTGGACCGGCCCAGGGCCACTTACATGCGGGCCCCCGCGCCCAGAACGTTTTATAAAAAGAAAAAGGGAATAAAAATAAAATGAAAATGAGTTAAAACTAAATAACTAATTAAATAATTAATTAATTAATTAATCTAATTAATTCTGATTAATTAACCCTAATCACTAATTAACCTAATTAATCAATGATTAATTAAATCTAATTAGGGTAATTAGATATTAGAGAATGACATGCGGGACCCACCTGTCAGGGTTGACTCAGTCAACCCTGTTGACTGATGACGTCAGCATGACATCATGCTGATGTCATAAATGCATTTTCGAAATTAATTAAATAATTAATAAAATTCCAGAAATTAATAAAATCTTTTAAAAATCATATCTTTTAATCCGTAATCCGGATTAAAATATTTTCAACATGAAAGTTGCTCAGAACGACGAGACGAATCCGGATACGCAGTCCGTTCGTCCGCCACACGCCTCTAACCTATCGAACCTGCAAACTTTCCTCTCCGGTTCATCTGTCTGACAGACGTCCGGAACCGGGAAAACTTCCCGGATGTTTTCCCCCCTAACCAGTACCCCCTCATACCACGTTAGGGCACGCCTAGCATCGCTTCTTGACATGTCATGCATCGATATGCATCTGTTTACTTTATATTCATTGTTTCTTCCCCCTCTTCTCTCCGGTAGACTACGAGACCGACGCTGCAGCTGGCCAGTTCGACTACGGTGTTGACGACCCCTCTCTCTTGCCAGAGCAACCAGGCAAGCCCCCCCTTGATCACCAGATATCGCCTACTCTTATCTACACTGCTTGCATTAGAGTAGCATAGCATGTTACTGTTTTCAGATACTCCTATATCTGCTGCATAGCTTTGTCCTTGTAACTTCGTTGTTACCTTACGCAATCCTATATGCTTAGTATAGGATGCTAGTACATTCATCTGTGGCCCTACATTCTTGTCCGTCTGCCGTGCTATAATATCGGGCCGTGATCACTCGGGAGTTGATCACGGGTATATACTATATACTTATACATGATACATGTGAGACTAAAGTCGGGTCGGGTGATGGAGCACCAGAGTGGATCTTTGTGGCGGAGGCGGCAGGCAGGTTGAGACCGCCTAGAGAGAGGTGGCCTGGCCTGTTCGGCGTTCGCGGTTACTTAACACGCTTAACGAGGTCTTGGTATTTGATCCGGGTTGGCTCTGAGCTTATACGCACTAACCATCTACGGGAGTAGTTATGGGTATCGGCGTCGTGGTATCACCGGCACTTCAGACGTCGGCTGACGAGCGGCGCAGCGCCGGATTGGATGGAACGCTGATGGGCTAGGCTTCGGCGCGTCACAGAGCGTCTTGGTGTGCTCGAGGCGATGGGCCTGACCCTGGCGCTTAGGTTTAGACCGCGCGTTGGCCTCTCTGTTGTGCCTAGGTGGGGCTGCGGCGTGTTGATCTTACGCGGCGTGCATGACCCCGGAAAGTGTGTCCGGCCAAATGGGATCAAGCGTCTTTGGGTAAGATGGTGCACCCTGCAGGAAGTTAATCTATTCGGATAGCCGTGATCTTGATAACAGGGCGACTTGGAGTTGTACCTTGTGCTTATGACAACTAGAACCGGATACTTGATAAAACACACCCTTCCAAGTGCCGATACAACGGTGGTCGCTCTCGCTCGGGGATATGAGCAGGGATTGCGGGTAGGATTATTGCTATATTATGTTACTGGAGGACTTGATTGCCCTCCTCCTACCTGTTGCAAGGCAGGTGTCCGAGCGTAGTCTTCGTTAAGACTAGCTATCCCCTCTTATTACGGCATTCTCGATTCAGTCCACCGATATGGCCTTTACACATATATCCATGCATATGTAGTGTAGCTCCTTGCTTTTGAGTACTTTGGATGAGTACTCACGGTTGCCTTGTTCCCCTTTTCCCCTACCTCTACTCGATTGCTGCAGCAGACGTTGGTGCCCAGGAGCGACGCCGCCGCCTATGGCGACTATTACTCGAGGCGCCTACTACTACGTGCAGCCGGCGGCGACCGACCAGAGTGACCTAGGAGGATCGAGGCGGAGGCCTGCTCCTCTTCGATCTGTATCCCGGTTTGTGTTAGCCATCTTATGGCAACTTGTTTAACTTATGTGCGTTCTCAGATATTGTTGCTTCCGTGACTTCGTCTATGATCGAGCACTTGTATTCGAGCCCTCGAGGCCCCTGGCTTGTATTATGATGCTTGTATGACTTATTTTATTGTAGAGTTGTGTTGTGATATCTTCCGTGAGTCCTTGATCTTGATCGTATACATTTGCGTGCATGATTAGTGTATGATTGAATCGAGGCGTCACAAGTTGGTATCGAGCCATTGCTGTAGAATCCCCTTCCACACTCCTTGGCAAGTCGAGTCTAGACATTGCAAAAACTTTTACTAACTTGGCTGTGTGCCTTACGGGCCCACGTTGCCATCGGGTGGTACTAGGATCTTTTACTCCTCGACCTTTGCTCTGGGACTCTGAACTCTCTTCTACTCGGGTTAAACGATTTTACTAACTATCACTAGGGTCCCGTGATCGCATTCACCCCAAAGTTGGATATAGCCTTAGTTGTTTTTGGAATTGTATTGAGCAATTTCACACCTTGTCATTTGACTCCTTTGAAGCGTCTTTGTTTTCAGATGGAACCCACGAGGCAGGTAAATGCGCCACACGACGGCCATTGGTGCCTCGGGATCACCTGCGGTGCTAGCCGAGATGATGACCTATCTGGGTTATCGCTGGCACCCTGAGTACACCGTCTATGAGGAGTACCAGGACTATAACCAGGAGCAGTACCGCGCCATCGTCCACCTCTATTCTCGGGAGTACGAGTCCACTACTGTGCTGCACACCGCACATGGTGTTGGAGTGACTATCGATATGGCAGTCCACGATGCTGCTTATGCTGCTCTGACCCGTCTTCGTGCAGAGTATCGAGAGTTGGACACCTCCCCTTGAGCACATTGCTATCGCGTCGATGTTGGTGAGGAGGGTTACTACACCGCTGCCTACACCATTGTCACCAGAGAGCCTTTCCACCATCGAACTTTGTTACGCATCTCGATGGGCTGGATCGAGCTAACCGAGCTCTTCGCCACGAGTTGTACATCACCCGTCGGCACCTCTACCGTGCTCGACGCTGATGCACCCTTTGTCCGATCCGGAGAGCTGCCGCGTTCTGCGATCTACCCAGCCAGACCGTGATGCCCCGTGGTGTCGGTTGGCGGACGTGGGAGGCTACTCTCCCGCACTTGGCCCCTTTCGCCACGGACGTCGGATTCAGCACCGAGTATCCGCGGCCCCTGTGTCACCGCGTGGAGGACTATCCTTTGCCGCACTATCAGCTTTAGGGCTACAGCTACCTCCATGATGCCGCGTGGACCGATGTAGGCTTGTTGTTAGTGTTTGATGTATTCGCCATGAGCCTGTGCCGCCTATGATGTAGTAGTCTATGTACTGGACTCTATGTATCGAACACTTTGCATGATTCCTTTTGTAAGATATGCCAACTACTATGTAGTTCCCATCATGTTGCTTTCATTATGCATGTTTCATCATGAATGATTCTTGTCTCTTGCTTATTTTCTCAAATGCTGAACTACCCCTGTTATATAATAGCAGGATGGTTAGGCCAGCTGGTCGTGGTCGTGGTGCCAACTTCCCACCACCGCTTTGAGTACATGGCTGGTATGATCCAACAGCTCGAGATGAATCGCCAGTTCATGGAGAACATGATGGCTCAGTTCCTCGCCCCAATATGCACCCAGCACCCAAACGGAACAACTCTACAGGATTTCATCGCTGAACCCCGGCGTGTACCGCAGCTCAACCCAGCCATCGGATCTGATGGTGGCTCCGTGACATCACCTATGAGATGGAGTCTGCTGATGTAGCCCCGCCAGCTATGTCACCTTTGCTTCCTTCTTCTGAAGGGACCCGCAGCTCAATGGTGGGACAGCCACAGCGTATTTCGCCGCTTGGAACACTCATCACCGCCAGACTTCCGGGCTGCCTTCCGTGCCGCTTCATCCTCAAGGAGTCATGGACCGAAGAAGCGTGAGTTCATAACCTCACCCAAGGCAACAAGACTGTTGAAGCCTATCGGCGAGAGTTCTGGACTTGTCTTGCTATCTTGAAGAGGATATTGCAACCGATGCACGCAGACAGAGAAGTTCGTGGACGGTCTTCAAGTCGACATCAAGCTCGCACTTCTAGTGCACGACTTTGCTGATTTCGCCACCTTGGTGAACAAAGCTATCAACGTCGAAACTGGTCTGCGCAGGAATACCAGAGCTCTAACAGCGCAACCATGACACGGGCTCATCTTGGGCCCGTCCTCGCAGAAGCGCAAGATATGGATTCCCAACAGCATGTACCGGCCGAATGCACCGCTTCAAAGCGAACTATGCTACACCTCGATGCGCCTACAACTAAGCAGCCAAGCTTCCAGCTCCACCACCCCAAGCTCTGTTCCCACTCCCAATAATGGCTTATGCTTGGTGCGGACAGCCGTGGCACCGTGCTAGAGAATGCAACGAACCGAATCAATGGCCCTTCCGCAGCTGGCCGTGGAAACACCTGAACCGCAACAACACCGGCAAGTCTTATGGGCAAGCTCGGGCCAACCACGTTGATCTGAACGAAGCTCAAGACCAGCCTGCTCTCGTGATGGGTACACTCCTCGTAAATTCAGTACACAGACTCATTTTATTCGATTCAGAGCATCGCATTCATTCATGTCTCAAGACTTTGCATACAAGCACGACGTTAAGTGTGAAGAGATGAACTCTTGGTAGTGGTAAAAACCCCATTGGGACAATGTCAAACCTCCATGGTTGGCGTCGACGTCCCCGTGGAAATCGAAGGGCTGGAATTCTATGCCTCCCCCATTATCCTGAAGACGTCTAACATCAACCTCATTTTGGGGATGGATTGGTTGAAAGCGATACGGCGTCAATCGTTTGCGCCACTAAGACCGCCCATCTGCTACACCCTTCGATGAAATCGTAGCTACAATGCTAAATCGGTTCAAAATGCCGAGGCAAGGCTCTATGCATTGAATGCATTGAACACCGCACCCTCGAGGGAATTGAAAACATTCCGCTGCTTGCGATTTCCAAGACGTCTTTCTGAAGAACTTCCAGGGATTCCCCCTGCTAGAGCTGTCGAATTCGTCATCGACTTGAAACCAGGCACCACTCCTATAGCCAAGCGACCCTACAAGATGCCGCCGCATGAACTCCTTGAGCTAAAGGAGGAAATCGACAAATCTCTTCAAAGCGGCTTCATTCGCCCAAGTTGCTCTCTTGGGGAGCACCTTCTCTCTTTGTCAAGAAGAAGGATGGGACAAACCGATTGGTCCAAGACTACCGTCCTATAAATCAAGCTACCATTCGAATAAGTATCCTCTTCCTCGGATCAATGATCTTTATGATCAAGCTGGCTGGTTAAATCGGTGTTCTCGAAACTCGACTTGAGGTTGGGTTACCACCAGATCCATGTTCGTGAGGAGGATATCCCCAAGACCGCATTCGTGACTCGTTATGGTTCTTACGAGTACACCGTCATGTCTTTCGGCTTAACCAATGCTCCAGCCACCTTCTCTCGCCTGATGAACTATATATTCATGGATTACCTCGACAAGTTCGTCGTGGTTTATCTGGATGACATCCTGATCTATTCCAAGAATGAAGAAGAACATGCTGAACATCTTCGTCTTGTGCTGGAAAAGCTACGAGAGCATCAACTCTATGCCAAGTTCTCCAAATGTGAATTCTGGCTTCCCGAAGTAACCTATCTTGGGCATGTCATTTCTAAGGATGGTATTGCCGTCAACCCTGAAAGAGTTCAGGCCATTCTCGATTGACTCCTCCAAGAACGTTAATAAGTCGAAGTTTTCTCGGTCTCGCCACTATTGCCGTCGATTCGTCGAGAACTTCTCCAAGATTGCCGAGCCTCGACTAACTTTGTTGCATAAGGCGCCAAATTCCAATGGGCGGATAAGTGTCGGGAAAGTTTCCGGGCACTCAAAGACAAGTTGACGTCTGCCCGGTGCTAGCTCCTCCCGATACTAAGAAGGACTTCGTCATTTATCGCGACGCTTCGCCAAGGATTAGGCGGTGTCCTAATGCAAGAGCGCAAAGTGGTTGCTTATGCCTCTCGGCAGTTGCGCCTCACGAGGAGAACTACCCAGTTCATGACCTCGAACTTGCTGCCGTCATTCATGCACTAAAGCAGTGGCGACGTTACCTTCTCGGTAATCGCTGCGAGATCTTCACCGACCACCAAAGTCTGAAGTATCTGTTTACTCAGCGGACCTGAACCTCCGCCAACAGAGATGGATGGAGACATTGCAGACTTTGATTTGGGTATTTCCTATCGCCGAGCAAGGCTAATGTAATGGCTGATGCCTTGAGCCGCAAGTCTTCTGCAATCACCTTCAGTTCACCAAGTTCAGCCCCACTTGTTGAAGAATTCAAAGCTGAACCTCCATATTGTTCCTCCGGTGCACTCGCTCCCCTCCTCCGGAGTTCCGCAAGATGAATCTCCGTGTTGTTCCCCAGTGGTTCCCTTTATACCTGGTTGTTGAACCCGATCTCGTGGGCACCATAAAGACAATGCAGGATTTGACTCAAGTCTACAAGCTTAAACAAGACATCGAAAGGAAATCCTCATCCTTCACTATTCTTGAGGATGGCGCCTTGTACTTCAAAGGCCGCCTAGTGGTGCCGTAAGAAGGAAAACCTGAATATGACTCAGAAGGTTATGAAAGAAGCTCATGATACGCCTCTATGTATCCATCCTGGCAGTACAAAGATGTATCAAGACATTCGTCAGAGATTCTCGTGGTCTAATATGAAGCAGGACATTGCTCGCTATGTTTACGAGTGTGACGTTTGTTGACGATCAAAGCGTAACATCAAAGGCCTCTTTGGAACTCTGCAACCTATCTCTATTCCCGAATGGAAATGGGACCATGTTGAAATGGACTTCGCCTTTGGATTTCCCAAATCGCAGAAAGGTAATGATGCTATCCTTGTCGCCATTGACCGCTCTCTAAAGTTGCTCACTTTTCCGCGGTCAAAGAAACGATCACCGCTAGCCAGCTTGAACTCTCTATATGTCCGAATTGTTTCACTTCACGGTATTCCACTGGTTATCGTTCGGACCGTGGCAGCTTATTCACTTCAAGATTACGGGCAAGTTTTCAAGAAGCTATGGGGACTCATTTATCTTTCAAGATCGCTTTTCATCCGCAGTCCCAAGGGCAAGTTGAACGTGTCAACCAAATTCTCAAGACATGCTTCGAGCTTGTGTCGCTTCCTTCGCAAGAAATGGGAGGAATCTCTCCCGATGCTGAGTTCTCTTATAATAATAGCTATCAAGCTAGTCTAAAGATGGCCCCTTTGAAGTGTTATATGGACGAAAGTGCCGAACCCTCCGAACTGGTCGAAATCGGGAACGCCCACTCTTCGTCCGGATATTATCCAACATGCCAAGAACAAGTCCGCATTATTCGCGAGAATCTCAAGACTGCTCGATCGCGTCAAAAGAGCAATTATGACCGTCATCACAAAGACATGGTCTATCAACTGGCGAAAAGGCCTATCTTCGCTACACCAATGAAGGGTGCTCACCGCCGGGATCAAGGGCAAGTTAGCTCCTCGCTATATTGGCCCTTTCACTATTCTCGAAAGGCGGAAAAGTGGCTTATCAACTGGAGCTTCCGTCGAACCTTTCTCAGGTTCACGATGTGTTCCACGTGTCCCAACTCCGACGCTGCTTCAAGGACCCAATCCGAGCAGTGGACCATGAAGTGCTCGAATTGCAACAGGACCTCTCCTATAAAGAGCATCCGGTCCGCATTCTCGACCAAGCTGAACGCCGCACACGTCAGAAGGCGATCAAGTTCCTCAAAGTCCAGTGGTCGAATCACTCTGAAGACGAAGCCACCTGGGAACGCGAGGATCGTCTACGAGATGAATATCCCGCACTCTTTCCTTCTACCTCCTAAATCTCGGGACGAGATTTCTTGTAGTGGAGGAGATTTGTAACGCCCGGATGGTTATGCAACAGTGATCACCTCGGTTACTGTGCCAAACCTCTCTTTGATTCGAACCCGTTCTAAAACAAAAATCAAAACTAAAACAAACGATAAAAAGTTTCAAAAACAAAATCTAAAATGTTTGGGGGTTGTCTAAAATAGCTAACCTAATTATGGTGGGGTGCACTAATTTTGGTAAAATGCTTTGGCATTTTAAATAAACTAAAAACAGAAAAGAAAATTAATAAAAGAAAAAGAAAGACAAAACAAGTGGGGGAGGAAAACACCCTGGCCCAGCCAGCCCCCCCCCCACTGCCCCTCGCCCTGGCCCATTCCCCCCTTGGGCCGCCCATCGCCCAAGCGCCCGACCACATACCCCCCCCCCGCTGCAAACCCTAGCCGCCCAAGACTTCTCCCACGCGCCCCACCCTCTCCTCGCCCGATCTGGATCGGGCGGAGACCCCGACCGAGACCCGTCGCCCCCCCTCGCTGGCTGGCCCGCCCCGCCCACCCCGCCCGGACCCCCTCCTCCCTCGCCATCACTGAGCCCTCCTCCTCCTCTCGACGCCCCCAAGACTGGCGACCGCACGCCATGGTCGATCCCGACCTCCGCCTCCCAGCCGACGCCGGCGAAGCTCGCCCGCCTCCTCGCCGGTCGTCACCGCCTCCACCGAGCCGCCGCTTACACCCCACGGCTCGGTGAGCTGCCGACCCCAGTTCCTCTCTCTTCTCTCCCGTCGACGACGGCTCCGCCACCATGCCATCGCACCGACCCCTCGCTCTCTCTCTCCCAGACTGACGCCAGAGTGCTCTGCTCCGCTGCCTGGCTGCTTGCCGCCATGCTCGCCCGACCCCTCCCGCTCCTCTCTCTCCCCCGTCGCCCGCGCTTGTCGCTGCCCCACCCCTCATGATCGCCGACCCGTTCCTCTCCTCCCCCCCCTCGCTGCCCCGGCCTTCGAGGCCACGACCAACGGCGCGCCTCCCCCCCTCGGCCCCGAACCACCCTGCCGCTTGGTCTCTCCTCCCGAACCCCGTCGACGACGCCTGTCGCCGGACGGCACCGTCGCCGGCGCCCTTCCCCCCCGTCGACCACCGAACCCCCGGCCGTTTCGGCCATCTCCATGGTCTTGCCATAGAGAGGCTTGCCGAGCTCTCTCCAAGACTCGCCTATGTGGCACCGCCGGCCACCATTGGTCGCTGACCGGTGGCCCCAATGGCCCCGGTAGCCCCCATGGCGTGTTGGCCCGGTCGGCCCGGTGGCTGGACCGCCCAGTAATACTTACATGCGGCCCCGCCTGTAACATTTTATAAAAGAAAAAGGAATAAAAATAAAATGAAAATGAGTTAAAACTAAATAACTAATTAAATAATTAATTAATTAATTAATCTAATTAATTCGATTAATTAACCCTAATCACTAATTAACCTAATTAATCAATGATTAATTAAATCTAATTAGGTAATTAGATATTAGAGAATGACATGCGGGACCCACTGTCAGGTTGACTCACCAACCCTGTTGATCGATGACGTCAAGATGACATCATCTCGATGTCATAAATGCATTTTCAAATTAATTAAATAATTAATAAAATTCCGAAATTAATAAAATCTTTTAAAATCATATCTTTTAACCGTAATCCGGATTAAAATATTTTCAACATGAAAGTTGCTCGTAACGACGAGACGAATCCGGATACGCAATCCGCTCGTCCGCCACACGCCTAACCTATCAAACCTGCAAACTTTCCTCTCGGTTCATCATCGTCTCGACAGACGTCCGAACCGGAAAACTTCCGGATGTTTTCCCCCCCAACCCCCTCATACCACGTTAGGGCACGCCTAGCATCGCTTCTTGACATGTCATGCATCGATATGCATCTGTTTACTTTATATTCATTGTTTCTTCCCCTCTTCTCCTAGAGACTACGAGACCGACGCGTACTGGCGGTTCGACTACGGTGTTGACGACCCCTCTCTTTTGCCGTGAGCAACCAGGCAAGCCCCCCTTGATCACCAGATATCGCTTACTCTTATCTACATCGCTTGCATTAGAGTAGCATAGCATGTTACTGTTTTCAGATACTCCTATCGCTGCATAGCTTCGTCCTTGTAACTTCGTTGTTACCTTACCGCAATCCTATATGCTTAGTATAGGATGCTAGTACATTCATCTCGTGGCCCTACATTCTTGTCCGTCTGCCGTGCTATATTATCGGGCCGTGATCACTCGGGAGTTGATCACGGTATATACTATATACTTATACATGATACATGTGAGACTAAAGTCGGTCGGTGATGGAGCACCATGAGTGGATCTTTGTGGCGGAGCGACAGGCAGGTTGAGACCGCCTAGAGAGAGGTGGGCCTGCCCTGTTCGGCGCTCACGGTTACTTAACACGCTTAACGAGGTCTTGGTATTTGATCTGGGTTGGCTACGAGCTTATACGCACTAACCATCTACGCGGGAGTAGTTATGGTTATCCCGCGCCGTGGTATCACCAAGTACTTCAGACGTCAACGGCGGGCGGCCGGATTGGACCGAACGCCGATGGGCTAGGTCTGCTTCCGGCACAGACGTTAACGCGTGTGTGTGCTCGTAGGCGATGGGCCTGCACCCTGCGCTTAGGTTTAGACCGGCGTGTTGGCCTCTCTGTTGTGCCTAGGTGGGGCTGCGGCGTGTTGATCTTACGCTGGCGGGCATGACCCGGAAAGTGTGTCCGCCAAATGGGATCAAGCGTCTTTGGGTAAGATGGTGCACCCCGCAGGAAGTTAATCTATTCGGATAGCCGTGATCTTGATAACAGGATGACTTGGAGTTGTACCTTGAGCTTATGACAACTAGAACCGGATACTTGATAAAACACACCCTTCCAAGTGCCGATATAACCGTGGTCGCTCTCGCCGGGGATATGAGCAGGGATTGCGGGTAGGATTATTGCTATATGATGTTACCGGAGGACTTCAGATTGCCCTCCTCCTACCTGTTGCAAGACAGTGTCCGAAGCGTAGTCTTCGTTAAGACTAGCTATCCCCTCTTATTCGGCATTCTGCAGATTCAGTCCACCGATATGGCCCTTTACACATATATCCATGCATATGTAGTGTAGCTCCTTGCTTGCAGTACTTTGGATGAGTACTCACGGTTGCCTTGTTCCCCTTTCCCCCTACCTCTACTCGATTGCTGCAACCAGACGTTGGTGCCAGAGGCTGACGCCGCCGCCTATGACGACTATTACTCCGAGGCGCCTACTACTATGTGCAGCCCGGCGACGACCACTGGAGTGACCTAGGAGGATCCCTGCAGGAGGCCTGCTCCTCTTCGATCAGATCCCAGCTTTGTGTTAGCCATCTTATGGCAACTTGTTTAACTTATGTCTGTTCTCGATATTGTTGCTTCCACGACTCGTCTATGATCGAAAGACTTGTATTCGAGCCCTCGAGGCTCCTGGCTTGTATTATGATGCTTGTATGACTTATTTTTATTGTAGAGTTGTGTTGTGATATCTTCCCGTGAGTCCTTGATCTTGATCGTACACATTTGCGTGCATGATTAGTGTACGATTGAATCAAGGGCGTCACATTGCTCCTCTTCCTTGGGTGCTGGTCCTCCCATGAAAACTCCAATCTTCTTGACTAGGTCATCGTTCTTCTCCAGTAGTATCTTGATTTCTTCCTCATATCCATCGTGTGTAGTCTTGAGTTCTTCCTCCAATTCGATGATCTTAGTTTTCGCCTTCTTCAAATCCAGCATGTGCAGGCACATCTGGTTCTCATGACGCCGAATGTGCTGGTTTAGTTCTGGATGTAAGCTGCAATGGATCTATCCTTCTTGGTGCTAATTACTTCCCATTGCTCGTCTCGGCGCCCACATATTTGGTATATGGTGTCTTTAAGCTCCTTGTTGTAGACTTCTCCAATGCGCCCCATGGTAATGTGAGCTGCCATACTCTTTCCCAAACTCCATGTTGGTGCATTGAAAACACATACTATGGGCTCCGTGTTTGGTGCAAACGTCCTTCCGGAACTAAGGCTTGAATCTTCCAGCATTCTTCTTCGGTAAGGTGGCGTTGTACGTCCCGGTGAAGCTCGGTATTCCAATATTCAGGTACCTAGTGCTTCCTTCAAGTGGCGTCCGAAAGGTGTGTCTTCATCCGGTTGGGCAAACTTGTACTTCATCTCCGTCATCCTAAAGAGTGGAAAAATCGAGAGAGGTCAGAAATGAGTAGAGAAGAGTGACCTATGGTTTATCTTAGTGGTCGTGTCCTACACTCAGCGTATGCTCTAATACCATCTTGTAGCGACCCGACCTTAGATGGTCAAGTCTCTGTGCTTCTGTGTCATCCCTGGATCGGTAATGCTGACACACGATTACAAGATCAAGGATTTATAACAGAGTAGCAATCACACACTTATTACATCGAATGTCTCAAAAGAGAACTTATTACAATAATATGGCTTAAGGCCATCTAATGCGATAACAATGGAAGGCTTGGAAGATAAAGTGAGTCCATCAACTCCAACGGCATAAGCGAGCTGCACGGCAACGACCTATAATCCTTACTCCTCGTCAAAAGTCTGCAACATAATACGTTGCAGCCCGAGAACGGGTCAGCACATAGAATATGCTGGCAATGTAACACATAGAGTAATGAAAGAATAATCTATACTACATGCATATATGGCTGGTGGAAAGCTCTATGTTTACAGTTTTGCGAAAAGCCAATTTTTCCCTACATCAAAGGAATAAAATTTTACTTTAACTATCATGGTGGTTGAAACATCATTGAGAATGTATAACCCCAACTCAATCCCAATTAAAGTGATTAACAACCCAACAGTATTAATTTAGAGTGATGAGATACATGTGAATACTCAAGTACTAGATACTCAGAATTGTCCATAACCGGGGACACGGCTAACCATGATTAGATTGTACACTCTGCAGAGGTTTGCACACTTGTCCCCACAAGACTCGATCGCCTCCGTTGGTTTCTCGTGACCGCATGGTGTTTGAGAGACGGATGACCGAGACACGATCTTCGTAAACATTAACTCTCTACTCCGGATAGATCATACCAAACCTATAAAACCCACTACCTGCTGACCTACCTCTTCGAGAGCTTCACGTAACTTACTCAACTATGCTAGAGCCCATAATAGCTTGTGGCTGCACACGGAAGTTTCTAGCATGAATAATCTCAGTTCCCTTTGAGCCTGGTGGCGGTCCATAGGAAGATCACACGGTACCCCGGGATTTCCAAAAAAACAGACAACACTGGGTTCCCCAGGTGCCTCAATCCACCCAGATGTGTATTTAAGTTGCCACCTTAAAGTAAACCATTAATTAATAATCTCACATCTGTCGTGAATATCTCTCAAACCCAAACCACGTCTACGAGCATAGCATGGCAATATAAGCATAACGTAGAAGTAACTCCCAAGGGTTTGAAAGTAACAGGGCAATAGGTTCCTACCTCATCATCTACTTCCCAACCCACAAATTAATGACATCCTAATCATGCAATGTTGGAGGGTTGAGCTAATGCATAAAAAATTGGTAGGAAAAGATATGATCAAGTGTTACTTGCCTTGCTGACGATCTGTGAATCCTAGAGACTCGTAGTAACACGCTTCGCACTCCGGGAATTCTATCGCAAGCAAAAAATACATACATAAGTAAACAAACAAAGATGCACAAATGAAACTTCAACTGAAAGGGGGTTGAACGGAGAGTTCAACTTAAGAACTCCGGTTTGCAAAAAGAATCAAACCAAACGGAACAACGAAACTCAAACGGCGAAAGAAATAGGGTCCGTTTACTAATCTGAACTAGGGTCAAATTTTACAAGGATAAAAACTGGTTTAAGTAGATTATTCGGAAAGAGGGTTTCGAGATGAAACTCCAGGCGCTTGAATCGCCTGATTCCGATAAACGAGCGAAAAGATAACCAAATTTGAAAAACGGTTCAGAAATCGCGATCAGAATAACCGCGGAATAAATCTGATAAAACAAAAGCGACGAACTGCTAAACGAACGAACGTTCGTTAACAGAAACTAAAAAGTGAATGCGTTCATTAGAATGAACGGACGAACGGACGTTCGCTAAGTAAATAAACCGACGAAATAAACCGATCTATAAAAACGATCTAGGGTTTTATAAAAACCGAAGGTTTTCCAAAAACCGCGGCGGGTCGGGTACGGCGAGGCGCGTCCGGGGGTGGGCGGCTCGGCGGGTTCCGGTGGGGCAGGGTCGGCGAGGGGCGGCGGCGGCATGGAGGGGCGGCGAGGCGCTGGGCGACGGCGACGGCGGATCGGGCTCGGGCGGCTCGGCTACTGGCTCCTGCGGGTTCGGCGGCGGCGGCGGCTCGGGTGGTGGGGGGTGGTGGTGTGGCGGCGGGCGGCGGCATTTATAGGGGCGGGCGACTCCGGCTTGGGAAGGTGCGCCGGGTGGAGTCCGCTCGGACTCCCTCGGCGTCCGTGCCAGACGGCGGCGCTGGGAAGGAGGCGGCGCGAAGGGGGCTGGCTCGGCTGGGCCTTTGGCCCGGTCGGTAGGGTCCATTTTAAAAAAAATTCATGAATATAAAAAAACCTAGAAAATAAATAAAATCTAAAATTCCAAAACAAGTTTTCTCCGTCTAAATAAAATATTTAGAACTAGATGAACTTTTCTTGGCCCCTAAAATGCAACTTTTAAAGCGTGCAAATTTTTCTAGGGCAATTAAAATTCCAAATAAAATCAAATAAAACCAAATAATGATTTTAACATTTTCCTCCGTTATTTCAATTATTTTGGAGAAGTCATATTATCTTCCCTCATTTATTTTAAACTTGAAATATTTTTCCGGAGAGAAAAATAATAAAATCCAATATCCTCGTCTTTCATTATTTGATAAAATTCAAATATGAAAATCGAAAAATCCCCAACTCTCTCCGAGGGTCCTTGAGTTGCTTAGGATTTCGAGGATAGCAAATGAATATGCAATAAAACATGATATGCATGGATGACCAATGTATAACATGCCAAATTGAAAATTTGGGATGTTACATATTAGTAGACGTCAGAAATGCATATGAATTATTCACTTGTTATTGAACCATTTGATGTTTGGGGCTTTGATCATATGGGACCTTTTCCTTCCTCTAATGGGTATACACATATTTTAGTTGTTGTTGATTACGTTACTAAGTGGGTAGAAGCTATTCCAACTAGTAGTGCTGATGATAACACTTCTATTAAAAGGCTTAAAGAAGTCATTTTTCCGAGGTTTGGAGACCCTAGAGATTTAATGACTGATGGTGGTTCACATTTTATTCATGGTGCTTTCCGTAAAATGCTTGCTAAATATGATGTTAACCATAGAATTGCATCCCCATATCATCCTCAGTCTAGTGGTCAAGTAGAATTGAGCAATAGGGAGATTAAATTAATTTTGCAAAAGACTGTTAATAGATCTAGGAAGAATTGGTCTAAGAAACTTGATGATGCATTGTGGGCTTATAGAACTGCTTATAAGAATCCTATGGGTATGTTTCCATATAAAATGGTTTATGGAAGAGCATGTCATTTACCTCTTGAACTAGAACATAAGGCATATTGGGCTATTAAAGAGCTCAACTACGATTTCAAACTTGCCGGTGAGAAGAGGTTATTTGATATAAGCTCACTTGATGAATGGAGAACCCAAGCCTATGAGAATGCCAAGTTGTTTAAAGAAAAAGTTAAAAGTTGGCATGATAAAAAGATACAAAAGCGTGAGTTTAATGTAGGTGATCATGTTTTTCTATACAACTCTTGTTTAAGATTTTTTGCAGGAAAGCTTCTCTCTAAATGGGAAGGCCCATATATCATCGAGGAGGTCTATCGTTCCGGTGCCATAAAAATCAATAACGCCGAGGGCACAAATCCGAAGGTGGTAAACGGTCAAACAATCAAACATTATATCTCAAGTACTCCCATAAATGTTGAGACCAATATAATTGATACCGTAACGCCGGAGGAGTACATAAGGGACACTTTCCAGAACGTTTCAGACTCCTAAAAGGAATAGGTATGTGGTACGGTAAGTAAACCGACTCCAAAACGTTTCCAATGATAAATTTTCTCCGTTTTGGAATATTTAAAAAACTAGGAAAATTAGAAGTAGTCCGAAGGGGACACGAGGCCACCACAAGGGTGGAGAGCGTGCCCTACCCCATGGGCGCCCGTCCTTGTGGCCACCTCGTGTGCCCTCCGGACTCCGTTTTCTTGCTCGATACTTCTTATGGTCGCTAAAAATTCATTATATAATCTCCCGAAGGTTTTGACCACCGTACCACGACAATATCTTCTGTTTTTGTTTTGAGTTGTTTTCTGCCAGAGTTTTCAAGGCCAGGCATCATGTTGTCCCCTTCCTCCAACAACACGAGTGATGATGCTTGGCTAATGAAGATAGAGAAGAAGAATGCGACAACTCCATCATCACCACCCCCTAAGAAAGAGACATAAATACATGGGTATTGGCACTCCCCTTGGCAAATGCCAAGCTTGGGGAGGTGCCCCGGTATCATATCACCATCACATCTTTATCTTTATGGTTTTTCTTAGTTCGATCCTTTTGGTTATATCTTGATCTAGTAGAATAAATTTTTAGTATGATCTAGTTTTGAGTTTTGTTTTGATCTCTACCTATGTAATCGAGTCCGTGAGATATATAATAAAGAGTAGTTTTGAGTTGAGGGATTTGTTTCCTTGCTATGATCTTGAGGGAACTAAATTAAAGAAAGAATAAAAAGAAATAAAAAGATCATATATTGATCTTATAGAGAGTAACGACTTCACATATAAAGAGTATGATGAATAAAAGTTGTTGAGAGCCAAACATAGTTTTGGTCATTGTTGCAATTAATAGGAAGTAATAAAGAAAGAGAGGTTTCACATATAAATATACTATCTTGGACATATTTTGTAATTGTGAGCACTCATTAAAATATGACATGCTAAAAAGTTGATGTTGGACAAGGAAGACAACGTAATAGGTTATGTCTTCTTATATCCGAGTAGAAGTTATACATCCAACATATTGAGCTTGCCTTTCCTTCTCATGCTAGCCAAATTCTTTGCACCAAGTAGAGATACTACTTTTGCTTCCAAACATTCCTAAACCCAGTTTTGCCTTGAGAGTCCACCATACCTACCTATGGATTGAGTAAGATCCTTCAAGTAAGTTGTTATCAGTGCAAGCAATAAAAACTGCTCCTTCAATATGCATGATCTATTAGTGTGAAGAAAATAAGCTTTATACGAACTTGTGATAAGGAAGAAATAAAAGTGACGTACTGCATAATAAAGGTCCTTATCACAAGCGGCAATATAAAGTGACGTTCTTTGCATTAAGATTTTGTGCATACAACCATAAAAGCGCATGACAACCTCTGCTTCCCTCTGCAAAGGGCCTATCTTTTACTTTTATCTCCTACCCTTATACAAGAGTCATGGTGATCATCACCTTTCCTTTTTACACTTTATCCTTTGGCAAGCTCTGTGTGTTGGAGAGATCCGGATATATATATATCCACTCGGATGTAGGTTTTCATAAAGTATTATTGTTGACATTACCCTTGAGGTAAGAAGCCCCTATCTTTCTCTGTGTCCGATTGAAAATTTGTACCCATGAGTATCGCGTGAGTGTTAGAAATTGTGAAAGACTAAATGATAGTTGAGTGTGTGGACTTGCTGAAAAGCCCTTATATTGACTCTTTCCGATGTTATGATAAATTGCAATTGCTTCAATGACTGAGATCATAGTTTGTTAGTTTTCAATGAAGTTTCTGATTCTTACTTCACCTTGTGAATGAATTGTTACTTTAGCATAAGAAATTATATATTGTTGTTCTAAAGATGATCATGATGCCCTCATGTCCATATTTTATTTTATCGACACCTTCTTTTCTAAACATGTGGACATATTTATCGTTATTGGATTTCGCTTGAGGACAATTGAGGTCTAAGCTTGGGGGAGTTGATACGTCCATTTTGCATCATGCTTTTATGTTGATATTTATTGCATTATGGGCTGTTATTACACATTATATCACAATACTTATGCCTATTCTCTCTTATTTTATAAGGTTTACATGAAGAGGGAGAATGCCGACAGCTGGAATTCTGGACTAGAAAAGTAGCAAATATTAGAGACCTATTCTGCACAACTCCAAATGTCCTGAAACTTCATAGAGCATGTTTTTGGAATATATAAAAATATTGGGCGAAGAAAGACCCAGAAGGGGGCCACCAGCCAGCCACAAGGGTGGAGGGCGCGCCCTACCCCCTTGGGCCCCCCCCTGACCTTGTGGGCCCCCTAGCAGGCCTCCGGTGCCCATCTTCTGCTATATGGTGTATTTTACCCTGGAAAATATCAGGAGGAAGCTTTCGGGACGAAGTGCCGCCGTCTGGAGGCGGAACCTGGGAAAAACCAATCTAGGCTCCGACGGAGCTGTTCTGCCGGGGAAATATCCCTCCGGGAGGGGGAAATCATCGCCATCGTCATTACCATCAATCCTCTCATTGAGGGAGGGTCAATATCCATCAAAATCTTCACCAGCACCATCTCCTCTCAAACCCTAGTTCATCTCTTGTATTCGATCTTGGTCCCAAAACCTCAGATTGGTACCTGTGGGTTGCTAGTAGTGTTGATTACTCCTTGTAGTTGATGCTAGTTGGTTTATTCGGTGGAAGATCATATGTTCAGATCCTTAGTGATAATTAATACTCTTCTGATTATGATTATGAATATGCTTTGTGAGTAGTTACGATTGTTCCTGAGTACATGGGAGAAGTCTTGTTATAAGTAATCATGTGAATTTGGTATTCGTTCGATATTTTGATGAGATGTATGTTGTCTTTCCTCTAGTGGTGTTATGTGAACATCGACTACATGACACTTCACCATTATTTGGGCCTAGGGAAAGGCATTGGGAAGTAATAAGTAGATGATGGGTTTCTAGAGTGACAGAAGCTTAAACCCTAGTTTATGCATGGCTTCGTAAGGGGCTGATTTGGATCCATATGTTTCATGCTATGGTTAGGTTTACCTTAATTCTTCTTTCGTAGTTGCGGATGCTTGTGAGAGGGGTTAATTATAAGTGGGAGGCTTGTCCAAGGAAGGATAGCACCCAAGCACCGGTGCACCCACATATCAAATTATCTAAGTAACGGACGTGAATCATATCAGCATGATGAAAACTAACTTGACAATAATTCCCATGTGTCCTTGGGGGCGCTTTGCTTTATATAAGAGTTCGTCCAGGTTTGTCCTTTGCTACAAAAAGGACGGGGCCACCTTGCTACACCTTGTTTACTTTTATTACTTGTTACTCATTACGATTTGTCTTAACACAAAACTATCTGTTACCGATAATTTCGGTGCTTGCAGAGAATACCTTGCTGAAAACCACTTTTCATTTCCTTGTGCTCCTCGTTGGGTTCGACACTCTTACTTATCGAAAGGACTACGATAGATCCCCTATACTTGTGGGTCATCACCCACCAAGTCCTCAAAAGCCCATGCGGCTAGGGAAGGGAAAAAAGGAGAGTCCTAGTAGGAATAGGATTGGATTTGGAGTCCAAGTCCTCTCCCCCTTGGCGCCAACTCCTATTAGGAGTAGGGCTGGACTCCCTGCCCTACCACACATATAAATACGGGGGATGGGTGCAACTAGGCACCCGAACACATTGGCCTTAGCTGCTGCCCCGTCTCTCCCTCCCGGTATAGTTCTTGTCGACGGTTTTTTGCTTAGCAAAGCCCTGCCGGTATTCCGACTCCACCACCACCATCACCACCACGCCGTCGTGTTGGTTGTGGTTCCATCTACTTCTCCACCTTCTATTGCTGGATCAAGGAGGAGGAGACATCATTAAGCCGCACATGTGCTAATCTCGGAGGTGCCGTCCGTTCGGCACTAGATCGGTTGGATCATGATCGGATGGCGAAGAGTACGACTACATCAACCGCATTATATACACTTCTTCTTTCGGTCTACGAGGGTACATAGACATACTCTCCCATCTTGTTTCTACACTTCTCCTAGATAGATCTTGGGTGTCTGTAGGAATCTTTTTGATTTTCATGCAACGTTCTCCAACAGTGCCATCATGAGCTAGGTCTATGCGTAGACGTGTATGCATGAGTAGAACACAAAGAGTTCTGGGCGTTCATGCTCAAATTGCTTACCTCTCTTGTCTTATTTGGATTCGACGGTATTGTGAGGTGGAGTGGCCT
This sequence comes from Aegilops longissima, assembly GCA_021605205.1. Classification (NCBI taxonomy): domain Eukaryota; kingdom Viridiplantae; phylum Streptophyta; class Magnoliopsida; order Poales; family Poaceae; genus Aegilops; species Aegilops longissima. The sequence continues at coordinate 171,528,077 of CM038676.1, forward strand.
GGGCCAACCTTACTTGTCCATGCACAAGAGACCGGTTCCACCAACAGACATGCAACTTGTTTTGCATAAGGTGGCTAGTGGGTGTTTGTCTCTCCTTCTTTAGTTGAATCTAATTTGACGAAGGCGGTCCTTGTAGAAGGTTAAAAGGCAACTTGCTTATCACCGTTGTGGCTTTATGTAGGTAAGAATGGTTCTTGCTATTTGCCCATAGCAGCCACGTAAAATTTGCAACAACAAAGTAGAGGATGTCTAACTTGTTTTTGCAGGGCATGTTGTGATGTGGTATGGCCAAAACGTGGTATGATATATGTTGATGCATGAGATGAGCATGTTTTGTAATAGGTTCACGACTTGCATGTCGATGAGTACGACAACCGGCATGAGCCATATGGTTGTTTTTAATTTATTATTCGTCTTGTAATTGCTTTACTTCATTGCTATGCGTTATCAATAGTTGGCGAGACGACCACGTGATGACACGGTGATGGAGATCATGCTGTTATGCCGGTGATGATGGAGATCATGCTGGTGCTTTGGAGATGGAGATCAAAGGCAGGAGATGATAATGGCCTTATCATGTCACATATTGATTGCATATGATGTTTATCTTTTTATGCATCTTATTTTTCGTAGAACGACGGTAGCATTGTAAGATGATCCCTTCACTTAATTTCAAGAAATTGTGTTCTCCCTAAGTATGCACCGTAAAAAAAATTGTCGTTTTGAAGCACCTCGTGATGATTGGGTGCGATAGACTCTACAACGCATACAATAGGTGTAAGCCAGTTTTACACATGCAGAATACTTGGGTTAAACTTGATGAGCCTAGCATGTATAGACATGGCCTCGGAACACAGGAGACCGAAAGGTCGAACATGAGTCATATAGTAGATATGATCAACATGGAGATGTTCACCATTGTTGCCTACCCCATCTCACGTGATGATCGGACATGGGTTAGTTGATTTGGATCATGTATCACTTAGAAAACTTGAGGGATGTTGATTTAATTGATAGTTCATTCGCAATTTGATTAACTGAACTAATTATCATGAAATTAGTCTTAAATAGTCTTTGCAAAAAATTTGTTGTAGATCAATGGCCCGCGTTGTAGTTCCCCTGAATCTTAATGCGTTCCTAGAGAAAGCTAAGTTGAAAGATGATGGAAACAACTATGCGGGCTGGGTCTGTAACTTGAGGATTATCCTCATTCCTGCACACATGGCTTATGTCCTCGATGCACCGCTAGGTCCTGCACCCCCTCCAGCGTCGTCTATGGATTTTGTGAACATCTGGCTGGCACGTTCTGATAACTACTCGATAGTTCAGTGCGCCATGCTTTACGGCCTAGAACCGGGGATCGAAAGACGTTTTGACCACCACAGAGCATATGAGATGTTCCAAGAGCTGAAATTGGTATTTCAAGCTCATGCCTAGGTCGAGAGGTATGACACCTCCGACAAGTTCTTTAGCTGCAAGATGTAGGAGAAAATTTCTGTTAGTGAACATATACTCGGAATGTCTGTGTTTCACAACCGCTTGACTCAGTTGGGAGTTAATCTTCCAGATGACATGGTCATTGACAAAGTTCTCCAGTCACTGCTACCAAGCTATAAAGGCTTTGTGATGAACTATAATATGCAAGGGATGGAGAAAAATGATTCCCGAGATCTTCGCAATGCTTAAGGCCGCGGAGGTAGAAATCAAGAAGGAGCACCAAGTGTTGATCATTAGAAAGAGCACTAGTTTCAAGAAAGGCAAGGGAAAGAAAGGGAACTTCAAGAAGAACGGTAAGAAGGTTACTGCTCCCATGAAGAAACCCAAGGCTGGACCCAAACCTACGACTGAGTGCTTCTACTGCATGGGGAATGGTCACTGGAGACGGAACTGTCCCAAGTACTTGGTAGATAAGAAGGCTGGTAACGTCAACAAAGGTATATGTGATATACATGTTATTGATGTGTACCTTACTAGTGCTCGTAGTAGCACCTGGGTATTTGATACTAATTATGTTCCTAATATTTGTAACTCGAGACAGGACCTGTGGAATGAACAAAGACAGGCTAAAGACGAGGTGACGATGCACGTCGGAAATGGTTCCAAGGTTGATGTGATCGCCGTCGGCATGCTCACCTCCTATGCACATGAGGTGTTTGATGAAATGCCCAAGCCACACTTAAGCTTTCTCCTCTTGAGGCTCCTTGTCCAAGCTCCATTTTCCTCAAGATTTGTCTATGTTTGGCGGTCCGTTGTGTCCCGTCCCCGTCCTCACCGCCGTTCATCGTCCGCGCCGATCTCGTCACCAGCACCACCGTGGTGAGCCTCTTGTTCTTATCTTCTTTCTAAAAGAAAAAAATTCTTACTTCTATGATTTAGATAGATACTTGCATAATTTTCTTACTTTTATTATTGTTTGTTATTATATAGTGCGATGGTTTTGGTATCCGCCTCCGTCGGCCCTCGTCTTGTCTATGACACAGATGTGATATGTATTGTCTTTTATAACTATTTGTTTCATTTAGTATTTATGAAAATTATGCTGACCAACGTGACATAGATGTTTTTATCGAGAGCTTAAGTTTAGTTGAAAAAGAAAAAATTACTTGAAGGAAAAATTGAAAAGAATTGAGGAGGAGAAGATGAATTTGGAGTTGCATGTTGCGGACGTCGTCGATGATCACAAGATAAAGATGGATGCAATGCGCTTGAAGATTAGAAAGATTATAAAATATGCCATTCATACTGAGGCTTGGTATCATTATGCCGTTGGATCAATTGTTACCTTAGTTGCAATTATAATCGCATTTGTCGTTGCATTGAAAATGTTTTACATAGTTTCAACGTATGGTTTAATTAGATGCTCTAGAGAGCTATATGTTGTTCAATGAGAACTATGTATGAACTTTATGTATTTATTTTTTCAGTAATAACATTTGATCACTACTGTACTTTGGTTTTAATGTGATGATGAACTTCTATTAATTTGGTCACTTCTCTATTCATGATGTTCTGTAATGGTTTTTGACACACTTAATTATATATAATGCACGCAGATGAACCGGCAATGGATGTACGATGACAGACGCACCTCCAAGTACATTAAGGACGCATAATTTTCTCAAAGAGGCTGAGGCAAACAAGCATAATGGTTGCATGTGTTGTCCATGCCCTATATGTGAGAATACAAAGTCTTACTCTGACTCAAAAACCCTTCACATCCACCTGCTTGAGAAGGGTTTCATGCCACACTATAATGTTTGGACCAATCACGGAGAAAGAGGGGTTATGATGGAAGACAACAAAGAAGAAGAGGATGATGACAACTATCAGCCCCCTGAATATGGTGATGCTGCAACAGGGAAGCTGAAGATCAAGAGGAAACTGATGATGTGCCTGATGATGATCTTAGCCGGGTCATTGTTGATGCAAAGAGACAATGCCAAAGTGAAAGGGAGAAGTTGAAGTTCGACCGCATGTTAGAAGATCACAAAAAAAGGGTTGTACCCAAATTGTGAAGATGGCAACACAAAGCTCGGTACCACACTGGATTTGCTACAACGGAAGGCAGACAATGGTGTATCTCACAACGGATTTGAGAAGCTACTGAAAATATTGAAGAAGAAGCTTCCAAAGGATAATGAATTTCCCGACAGTATGTACGGAGCAAAGAAGCTTCTATGCCATCTAGGATTGGAGGTGTATAAGATAAATGCATGCCCTAATGACTGCATCCTCTACCGCGGTGCGTATGAGGATTTGAACGCATGCCCGGTATGTGGTGCATTGCGGTATAAGATCAGACGAGATGACCCTGGTGATGTTGAGGGCAAGCGCGCCAGGAAGAGGGTTCCTACCAAGGTGATGAAGTATGCTCCTATAATACCACGGTTGAAACGTCTGTTCAGAAAGAAAGAGCATGCCAAGTTGATGTGACGGCACAAAGAGGACCGTAAGAAAGACAGGAAGTTGAGAGTACCCGCTGACGGTCGCAATGGAGAAAAACCGAGAGAACGTTGGGGGACTTTGAAGGTGATGCAAGGAATGTATGGTTTGGTTTAAACACAGATGGCATTAATCCTTTTGGGGATCAGAGCAGCAATCATAGCACCTGGCCCCTGACTCTATGTATCTACAACCTTCCTCCTTGGTTGTGCATGAAGCGGAAGTTCATTATGATGCCAGTGCTCATCCAAGGCCCTAAGCAACCCGGCAACGACATTGATGTGTACCTAAGGCCATTACTTGAAAAAAATTTATAGCTGTGGAATGGAAAAGGTGTATGTGTGTGGATGAGCACGGCCAGGAGGAACTTGACCTACATGTGTTACTGTTTGTAACCATCAATGATTGGCCTGCTCTCACTAACCTTTCAGGACAGACAAACAAGGGATACCACGCATGCACGCACTATTTAGATGACACCGAAAGTATATATTTGGACAAATGCAAGAAGAATGTGTACCTGGGACATCTTCGATTTATTTCGACCAACCATCAATGTCGAAAGAACGGCAAGCATTTCAAAGGTGAGGCATATCATCGGAAGAAGCCCGCCGTTCGTAGTGGTGATTACATACTTTCTATGGTCAATGATTTACAAGTAGTCTTTGGAAAGGGTCCTGGCGGACTATCTGTTCCGAATGACGCTAAGGGATGCGCACCCATGTGGAAGAAGGAATCTATATTTTGGGACCTACCCTATTGGAAAGAGCTAGAGGTCCGCTCTGCAATCAACGTGATGCACGTGACGAAGAATCTTTGCGTGAACCTGCTAGGCTTCCTGGGCGTGTATGGGAAGACAAAAGATACACCAGGGGCACGGGAAGACCAGCAACATGTGCACGAAAAAGACGACATGCCTCCAAAGCAGTATGAAGGTCCTGATAGCTACGCTCTTACCAAAGAAGAGAAGGAAATCTTATTTGAATGCCTTCTAAGTATGAAGGCCCGTCTGGCTTCTTGTTGAATATAAAGGGAATAATAAACATGGCAGAGAAAAAGTTCCAAAACCTAAAGTCTCATGACTGCCACATGATTATGATGCAACTGCTTCCGGTTGCATTGAGGGGGCTTCTACCAGAAAACTTTCGATTAGCCATTGTGAAGCTATGTGCATCACTCAATGCAATCTCTCAGAAGGTGATCGATCCAAAAATCCTACCAAGGTTAAGGGGTGATTTGGCGCAATGTCTTGTTAGTTTTGAGTTGGTGTTCCCACCATCCATCTTCAATATCATGACGCACGTCCTAGTTCATCTAGTCGACAAGATTGCCATTCGTCCTAGCCAATGATGTGGAGCTGGTTTTCTATGTGAAGGACATGTCTACCAAACCGAGAAAAAGAAAAGATAACACTAGTACAACGAGCTCCTAAAAAAAGGGTTTAAAACCCCTTTCCGCGATGGCATTTGGAACCGTCTCCAAGTGAGTGTGGGCGATAGGGGGGTCCTTCCCACACGACCCAAAAACCATCGGGGATATGCCCTCCTGGCACACACGTTCGGCAAAATGAGGTCGTGTGCGACCGACGAGCACTCAAATACGGAAATATGTACAGTAGAGCTAAAAAATACAATTATACGACGAAATTGTTTCCGATCGCAAGTACATCCCACACAGTCAGTCCCTACTAAACATTTCCGTTCGTATGTACATCCCACACGGTCGCTCGAAGGAAAACGTTTCCGTTCACAGGTACATCACACACAATTTTTCCCGTTAAATCTCTTGCGTTATTGAATATATCACACATGGTCCGTGGAAGAAACTGTGTGGCAAAGGCTGTCCATCACACACAGTTTTCATGTGGTAAACTTTTGCGCAAGGTGGCCTAATGCAAACAGTTTTCAGGAGAAAGTCTTGTGTGATTGTTCATTGATCCAACACGGTTTATTCCTAGAAACTGTGTGCGTTGCCTGCGGTCATCGCCCATGTTATTTTTTCAACAACCGTTTGCAATAGAAAAACCCAATTAGCAGGCTAATTCGCCACTAGAAGGCTAATTATCCGATTATTCATAATCCATTTATTAATCTAATTGACAGTTCATATTATGCACACAATATATTTCATTTTCATAATTGAAATACATCAGAGTACAACATCATATAGCTTCAGCACTCAGCTACCCCATTACACAACTACACCAGGACCAAGTTTCACATGCAACATCTATAACCTTTCGAAATTAGAATCATAGACGGTACATAGACAGATGCATCTCATCTGGAAAACTGCTGAAGCAGAAGGCAAATATTGAGCCTTCATTGATGTTCAAGGTCTTTGTAACTTTAGGCCAGTGCCTGTGGATGATTTACCGTCCATCTGTCATCCTCTTCAGGAACACTTCAATATTGAACCGTGGGTGTTGTATGAATACCTTCCTCGCCTCCTGACCATACAGGTGGTTTGAGAGGTAATCATCAGTGAACTGGTTTGGAAAGGCCTGAAAACAAGGATGTGCATAAATATCTTCTCTATATTGGAAATGGGGCAAAGGAATTAAAAAGGCAAGGTATAATAGTTAGTACCATCATGTAGTGAACTGATGTCTTCTTCATTGTGCAGACAAAGATCTTGTTGTTTTTTGTCGCTAATTTCTTTATCCTAACAATCTTTCTGAGTTTCTTGACTTGATGATATTCATGGACAACTCATTTCCCCATATTCAAAAAGGGTCAGTGGGTCAAAACCTCTGATAGCAGGACCTACATGTGCAAGACCAAATTGTTAAAAACCTAAATATTAGAATGGTTCCTGCAATTGCACAATAATGTGCTATTAGACAACGGACCACGCACGTGGTAACCTCGATTATAAACCTCAGTGCTTCCCATTGTTTCCCTGCAACACATATAAGGTAGTTAGTCATCAGGTTAAGTAAGGGTTCGCATGCTATCAGTAAAATATGTTGATGTAATCACATTGCAGATTCATCAGATTAACTCAAGCCACAGGGAAAACCCATTTACCCAAACCATGCATGATTAAGAACTAGGAACTATAGCACTTGTATATGTTTCTCATGTATTAAGTGCAGCCAAATTCGATTTATTCCTCACATAAACAACAATACAAAATTCTACCCACGACAATTGGACATCGCATTGCAGAATTGAACCAAGCAATTAACTAAACACCACAACAAATGAACCAAACATTAACTGAGAACCACATTGCACAATATAACATTGAACCAAGCAGTTAACTAAACACCACAAAAAATGAACCAAACATTAACTGAGCACCACATTGCACAATATAACATACTCCTAATAGAAGATCAGACAGTTAATCAAACAGTTAACTACAGCCAATTGTAGCAATTGTATTTGGTTTTCATTATTTACTATAGCCAAATTCAATTTATTCCTCACATGGTATACAATAACAGAATGCACCCACAATTTTGTAAAGATAAATTCGATTTATTTCTCACATGGAAGACAATACAAAATTGCAGCCTGAAGAATTGAACATCACATTTGTAGAATTGAACCAAACAGTTAACTTAAGACGACAACTAATTAACAAATCAGTTAATAAGTGAGCACCACACTGCACGACATATAGAACATATACACTAAAGCAACAAATTGCATGGTAAAATTAGATAGCACAATTCACTAGAATTTGTGATGGAAAGGCAGGAGCAGCACACGCAACGGGTAAACTGAGCATGCTTAACCGGCATAGCTAGCAAATGGCAAGGTGCTCCTTCAAGATCTGGGAGTCGGCACGAATGGCAGCCATCGCGATCTCATCCACGCGTGCAGTCGGGATTTGCTTCTCCGATGCCAAATGCTCCTTGAGGTCCTGGCTATACTGCATGCACCATGGCTTAGGCCGGCGCTTATTTGGTGGAGGGGTCGGTGATTTGGGTGGAAGGTGTCGTGCTCGCGCCGGCAGTAGGGGCATGTGGGATGTGTAAGGAGGAGGAGGATGGGGGTCGGGTGTGGATTACCTACCTGGATAGGCGAGGCCGAGGAGCGTGAAGGAGGTTCACCGGCGAGGAGGTGGCGGCGCTGCAAGCAAGGAGTGAAGGTTTCAACTTGGAAAGGAAGGCGGAAAGGGGGGGAAATGTGGCTTTTGGTAAGGGGGAGGGGCGGGGAGGTAGATATTTCCGCCGAAGCTGAAAATTTGGAATCGCTTCAGCCAAAAAACTGGCGCGCAAAGTGTCATCAGACACAGTCCCTTATTCAGAACTGTGTACGATATGTGAACATCACAAACGATTCAGATAGCTTAACCCGTGTGTGTTGAGTCTGAACGTCAAAAATTTTGGTTTGAATTTCCCTGGTTACAGTGGTCATCCATGCCATTGCATAATTTGGGTACACAAAGGAGACTAACTTCTTAATCGAGCAAGTTCAGCAATTAAACAGAGCTAGCTGACCTAAACATTACTCTAACAAATTAAAGAACGGTGCTCTAAAGTAAACAAAACAAAGAGTACTACTATGGCTGGTGCTCGTCGATCTCCACCGCCGCCTCCATGTATAGTTCGCGACCGACGGTCGCCTGGGGAAGGGGCTCCATGGCATCAATTGCACCATACTCGTCAAGCATGTCGCCATCCGTGTCCGCCATATCTTTGGAAAAGGCCGCCACGAGCTGGGCGTGAGCAGACACCATGTGGGATCTTGCGGGCTCCGTCGTGGCAAGGTATGCCACGCAGGAACGAACGGCTGCTCGAACTCTCTCGACGATTGCCAGCTCTTCGGCCATGGCTTGCCAAACGTTGTCGGAGAAGCTTCGTTTGATTTGCGCGATGACCGCCACGACCTGGGTGTGACGGCCTCAACATGGTAGTGGGCGGCCTCCAGCAGGGCTAAGGCCGCCGCTGTGGAATGGACAACTGTTGTGCCGCTCTCGCCAGTTGCAATCCCCGAGGCAGATGTTGTTCCCACCGCTTGAGAAGCAACAGCGGTCATTTGGGCTGCCTTGGCCGCCCGGACGCAGATCATGGTCGCCTCACGGCTTGTTAGCACGCTACCGGGCGGCTGTGGGCTGGCTCATGGAGCGGGTCGCCGAAGTTGCTCTCACGATGTGGGTCCACGTCCCCATCTTTCACCGGCGATGAATGAACAGTGAAATGGTATTTTGGGAGTGAGCTAGCTAGTGTGCTTGACACGCCGGCTGTGGACTGTAACCGATGCACCTTCTCTCGTAAGGCATGGGCGTACTATACACCGACGGTGCTCCAAGATATTTTGTGCTACATCTCACACGGTTGGTGATAATAAACTATGTGCGATGTACTTGATTTATCGTCTTGATCATTTGAATTATGTAATGGGGTCACAGCTACAAAGGATGGTGTTTGAATTGTTAGAACCTTTATCTGCAGTGAACATGCAACTATAGGTGTGTCGTCAAAAAAATTGGAATTATTTAGGGTTCGTTTGTACATTTTTATACATTAACTTGGTTTTCCAGGCATTTTATGCGCATAATTCAAATTTGAACTACATGCACATGCTCCAGTGCATATAAACTTATTGAAAAATCAAATATGTGGCCTTGGTTGCATGGTTAGGTCCCATGCAAGAAACGGGAATGAATTTCAAACACCCTGCCACCATCACTTGGCCGCAAACATTGAAATACCTGGTTTATAAATTCTAGTAAATCCAAAACTCGTCTGAAATTCCTGAAACTTGGCATGCTATCATGTAGCAGCATCAAAATGCCGTGGTAAAGTTTTTGTCCCATCTGGGGCAAGTTTGGGTATATGCTTCTCACAAACCGGAGCTTCTCACAACAAGCATGATGGTTCCCAGTAGGGAACGTCCCACCTTTGGGGACGAAACGATATCCATTGCCTCTTATTGCTTTCAAAATTTTTTCTCGTGTCAACATAGATACATGAGTGTTGTGTGAATTTTTGTGATTTTTCGGGGTTCGTTTGGACATTTTTATGCACTAACTGAGATTTCAATGCATTTATGTGCATAATTAAAATTTGAACTACATGCACATGCTCCAGTGCATAAAAATCGGTTGAAAAATCAAATCTGTGTCCTAGTGTGCATCCTTAGGTCCCATGCAAGAAATGGTAATGAATTTCGAACACCAGGGCACCGTTGATTGCCGGCAAAACATTGAGATGCCTGGTTTTTAAATTCTAGTAAATCCAAAACTCGTCTAAAATTCATGAAACTTGGCATGCTATCATGGAGCGGCATCAACATGCCGTGGTACAAATTTTGTCCCATTTGGGGCAGGTTTGGGTATATGCTTCTCACAAACCGGAGCTTCTCACAACAAGCATGATGGTTTTCGGTAGGGAACGTCCCACCTTTGGGGACGAAACGATATCCATTGGCTCTTATTGCTTTCAAATTTTTTTCTCGTGTCAACATAGAACAACAGGAGTGTTGTGTGAATTTTTGTGATTTTCCGGGGATCGCTTGGACATTTTTATGGATTAGCTGAGTTTTCAATGCATTTATGTGCATAATTCAAATTTCAACTACATGCACATACTCTAGTGCATATAAATTGGTTGAAAATCAAATATGTGTCCTAGGGTGCATGCTTATGTCCCATGCAAGAAATGGGAATGAATTTCGAACACCACGGCACCGTTGATTGCCGGAAAGACATTGAGATGCCTGGTTTTTAAATAGTAAATCCAAACTCGTCTGAAATTCATGAAACTTGGCATGCTATCATGGAGCGGCATCAACATGCCGTGGTACAAATTATGACCCATTTGGGGCAGGTTTGGGTATATGCTTCTCACAAACTGGACCTTCTCACAACAAGCATGATGGTTTTCGGTAGGGAATGTCCCACCTTTGGGGACGAAACGATATCCATTGCCTCTTATTGCTTCCAAATTTTTTTCGTGTGTCAACATAGAACAACAGGAGTGTTGTGTGAATTTTCGTGATTTTTTGGGGTTCATTTGGACATTTTTATGCATTAAGTGAGTTTTCAATGCATTTATGTGCATAATTCAAATTTGAACTACATGCACATGCTCCAGTGCATATAAATTGGTTGAAAAATCAAATTTGTGTCCTAGGGTGCATTCTTAGGTCCCATGCAAGAAATGGAAATGAATTTCGAACACCAGGGCACCGTTGATTGCCGAAAAAACATTGAAATGGAAACGAATTACTGTTGGGAAATTGATAGAACTTCAAATAATCATGACGATATCCAAGATTAGTAGATCGACTCCTGCCTTCATCTACTACTATTACTCCACACATCGACCGCTATCCAGCATGCATCTAGTGTATTAAGTTCATGGAAAAACAGAGTAATGCAATAAGAACGATGACATGATGTAGACAAGATATACCTATGTAGATATAGACCCTATCATTTTATCCTTAGTAGCAACGATACATATGTGTCAGTTCCCTTTCTGTCACTGGGATCAAGCACCGTAAGATCGAACCCACTACCGGGCACCTCTTCCCATTGCAAGATAAATAGATCAAGTTGGCCAAACAAAACCAAAATATCGGAAATATGAGGCTACAAGAGAGCATGCATATAAGAGATCAAAGAAACTCAAATAACTTTCATGGATATAAAAAGATATAACTGATCATAAACTCAAAGTTCATCAGATCCCAACAAACACACCGCAAAAGAGTTACATCATATGGATCTCCAAGAGACCATTGTATTGAGAATTCAGCGAGAGAGAGAGAGAGAAAGCCATCTAGCTACTAACTACGGACCCGAAGGTCTACAAAGATCTACTCACGCTTCATCGGAGAGGCACCAATGGAGGTGGTGAACCCCATCTGAGATGGTGTCTAGATTGGATCTGGTGGTTCTGGACTCTACGGCTGCTGGATGAATATTTCGTCGACTTCCCTAGGGTTTCTGGAATATTGGGGTATTTATAGAGCAAAGAGGTGGTCCGGGGGCACCCGAGGTGGGCACAACCCACTAGGGCGCACCTGGGCCTCCTGCCGCGCCCTGGTGGGCTGTGCCTCCCTCGGGGCACCCCCCAGGCGCAGCCAGAGCCCAATGTGTTCCTTCTGGCCCATAAAAATCATCGTGGATTTTCGTGGCATTTAGACTCCGTCTGGTATTGATTTTCTGCGATGTGAAAAACATGGAAAAATTAGCAACTGGCACTTGGCACCATGTCAATAGGTTAGTACCAAAAAATGATATAAAATGATTATAAAACATCCAAGATTGATAATATAACAGCATGGAACAATAAAAAATTATAGATACGTTGGAGACGTATCAGCATCCCCAAGCTTAACTCCTGCTCGTCCTCGAGTAGGTAAGTGATAAAAACAGAATTTTTTATGTGGGATGCTGCCTATCATGTCATATCATATTTATTTTCTTTATAGCATGGACATTTGGACTTTTTATGTGATTCAAAGCAATAGTCTAGTTTTGACATAATAATTTAGATACTCAAGCATATCAACAAGCAACCATGTCTTTCAAATATCAATGCTAAAATAAGTTATCCCTAGCCCATCATGCTCAAACATTGATCCATTCATGAAACACACTCAAATATTAGCTACACCCAATACTTAAGTACGATCATATTGCCTCCTAGTTGGTGCTTTTTATGAGAGAAGATGCAGACTCAAATTCAAAATAAAATTGCATAAAGTAAAAGAAAGGCCCTTCGTAGAGGGAAGTAGGGATTTGTAGAGGTGCCAGAGCTCAAAGCGAAAAAATTAGAGTTAAAAACATTTTGATAGGTGTATCCATCCCACCAACGAAAACAACCTAGAGTTCCCAACACTTTCCATGCAAGATATGCCATAGGCGGTTCCCAAACAGAAAATAAAGTTTATTCCTTTTTCCACCATACTTTCACTTTCCATGGCTAGCCGTATCCACGGTTGCCCTCCATACCAACACTTTCCAAGGAATTTATTATTTGACAACATAAAGTTAATTCATTTTTGCATTTCGGGACTGGGCATCCCTAAGACTTTGCCTTACTCTCGTGTAATGACAAGTGAATAAACACTCATCGTGAGAATAGCACATCCAGCATGGAAAATATTAGCCACCCGTCACCGCTCCGCGAGCGAAACAAACACACAAAAGAGAAATTCATTTTGAAAATTAGAGATGGCACATGCAAATTTGCTTAGAACGACATAAGAATACCGCATATATGTAGATATAGTGGACTCATATGGCAAAACTGGTTTAAAGGATTTTGGATGCACAAGTAGAGATCATACTTGGTGCAAAGTGAAGGCTAGCAAAAGATTGGGAAGCAACCAACCAAGAAACGGATAATCTCATAAGCAAGCATTCAGCATAAATAACACCGAATAATGCACCACAAGTAGGATATAATTTTCATTGCATGACTATTGACTTTCGTACTTGCATCGGGAATCACAAACCTTAACACAATGTTCTTACTAAAGCATAATTACTCATCAACATAACTCACATATCACATCATCATATGTCAAAACTATTACTAAGAATCAAGTTTATTTTGTCCAATGATCCTCATGAAAGTTTTTATTATATCCTTCTTGGATATCTATCACTTTGGTACTAATTTTCATGTGTTGCTTTTCATAAGCTCAAACAAATATAAGTGAAGATCAAGAGCATGATATTTTCTACTTTCTCTCAAAATAATTGAAGTGAAGCAAGAGAGAATTTCTTCAAAATTTTACTAACTCTCAAATAAATCTAAGTGAAGCAAGAGAGCATTTCTTCAAAAAATACTAAGCACACCTTGCTCAAAAGGATATAAGTGAAGCACTAGAGCAAGTCCATAGCTCATAAAAATTTAAGTGAAGCATAGAGAGCAATTCCAAAAAGTCATGACATAATTTTGGCTCTCTGAAATAAGTGTGTCCAGCAAGGATTGATGACTTAAAACACAAAATAAAAAAATCAAAGACTCATATCACACAATACGCTCCAAGCAAAACACATATCATGTGACGAATAAAAATATAGTTTCAAGTAAAATACCGATAGTTGTTGGAAGAAAGCGGGGATGCCACTCGGGGGCGTCCCCAAGCTTAGTTGGTTGCTCATTTTTGGATAATAGTCTGGGATGCCGGGGCATACCCAAGCTTAGGCTCTTCTATCCTTCCTTCATCCATCATAAGATAACCCAAACCTTGAAAACTTCAATCACACAAAACTCAACAAAACCTTCGTGAGATCCGTTAATGTAAGAAAAATAAATCACTACTATAAGTGTTGTATCAAACCAATTCATATTTTGTTTTTGTATGATATCTACTCCAACTTTTCTATGGCAAAAACTCATCAAAGAAAACCATAGAGCCATCAAAATAAGCACACAACACAAAGAAAACAGAATCTGTCAAAACAGAACAGTCTGTAGCAATCAGACTTTTTAGAAAACTTCTGGAATTCCAAAACTTCTGAAAAACTAGGACTACCCGAGTAATTTGTATATTCGTCTCCTGCAAAAAGAATTGGCATTTTATCACGTTCTAGTGATTTTTAACAATTATTTTCATGAGCGCAAAGTTTCTGTCTTTTTCAGCAAGATCAAACAACTATCACCCAAGAAGATCCTATTGGTTCTACTTGGCACAAACACTAATTAAAACACAAAAAGCACAATCATAACAGTAGCATAATTGTGCTAACACTCAAGAACAGAAAGCAAAAAGAAAAAATATAATTTATTCATTGGGTTGCCTCCCAACAAGCGCTATAGTTTTACGCCCTTAGCTAGGCATAAAGCAAGGATCTATGTTTTGTCTTCCGAAGTTTTGGCAACTTTTGTAAGGGTTTTCCCAAACCTGGGAGGCTCTTTATGCTTCCCTAAATTCTCCAGAAAAGAAACCATCTTAAGAGCCAAAATATACAATCGCTTGTTACAAAGAGTAATCATAGTATTCATGTGATTGATACTACCATTGAGGTGTTTGAGGGGTTCATTATATTTCTGTATTTCAACCATATGTTTATGCAATTCACCAAGTTTGTCCAACATTTGAGCTCCCTCGGGGGTAAAAGGAAACCCCTTTCTTTCGAGGTGGAATTCCCAAAATTCCCTCTAAGATTTCATAGGCAACATTGGCATCAAGTTCAATAAAATTTCCTTTCGTGGCAAAATCGAGAAGTTGTCTATGATGCAAAGTCAATCCTATGTAAAACTTATGAAGCAAAACCTTGGCGTCCCCCTTTAAGTTGGAAATACGATACGATTCCATAAGCCTATACCAGGCATCTTTCAAATTTTCTCCTTGTCTTTGCTTGAAGTACAGGACTTCAAAATCTGGTGACAAAGGAGGAGTAGGGACGCTAGCCATCGAAACTAGAAAGCAAGAGAGCGGCGAACGGAAAAGAGAGGCAAATAAAACGGAAAATCTTTGTGAAGTGGGGGAGAGGAAAACGAGAGGCAAATGGAAAATAATGTAAATTGCGTGGAGATGAGATTTGTGATTAGGAACCTGGTATATGTTGAAGATCCTCCCCGGCAACGGCGCCAGAAATTCCTTTTGACGTCGCTTGAAGCTACGTCGGTATTTCCCCAAAGAGAAGGGATGATGCAGCACAGCGGCTGTAGGTTTTTCCCTCAAAAATGAAACCAAGGTTATCGAACCAGTAGGACAACCAAGCAACACAACGTAAACAGCCCCTGCACACAGATAACAAATCCTCGCAACCCGACGTGTTAAAGGGGTTGTCAATCCCTTCCGGGGTATGGCGCCTCAAGATAGGCAAACGGACGTGAGATAAATTGTAGTAGATTGATAGAAAGAACGCCAAATAAAATAGTTATAAATAAAACGCAGCAAGGTATTTTTGTATTTTTGGTTTAATAGATCTGAAAATAAATGCAAGGAAAAAGTAGATATCAAAGGCAAAAATATGTGAAATAAGACCCGGGGCCGTAGGTTTCACTAGTGGCTTCTCTCGAGAAAAATAGCAAACGGTGGGTAAACAAATTACTGTTGGGCAATTGATAGAACTTCAAATAATCATGATGATATCCAGGCAATGATCATTATATAGGCATCACGTCCAAGATTAGTAGGCCGATGATACATCTCCAATGTCTCTATAATTTTTGATTGCTCCACGCTACTTTATCTACTGTTTTGGACTATATTGGGCTTTATTTTCCACTTTTATATTATTTTGGGGACTAACCTATTAACCGGAGGCCCAGCCCAGAATTGCTGTTTTTTGCCTATTTCAGTGTTTCGAAGAAACGGAATATCAAACGGAGTCCAAACGGAATGAAACCTTCGGGAACGTGATTTTCTCACCGAACGTGATCCAGGAGACTAGGATCCTACTCCAAGGAACAAAAGAGGCGGTCACGAGGGTGGGGGGGCGCCCCCCCTAGGGCGCGCCCCCCGCCTCGTGGGCCCCTTGTTGCTCCACCGACGTACTCCTTCCTCCTATATATACCTATGTACCCCCAAACGATCAGAAGAGGAGCCAAAACCCTAATTCCACCGCCGCAACTTCCTGTATCCACGAGATCCCATCTTGGGGCCTGTTAGGAGCTCACGGAGGGGCATCCACCACGGAGGGCTTCTACATCATCACCATAGCCCCTCCGATGAAGTGTGAGTAGTTTACTTCAGACCTTCGGGTCCATAGCTAGTAGCTAGATAGCTTCTTCTCTCTTTTTGGATCTCGATACAATGTTCTCCCCCTCTCTCGTGGAGATCGATTCGATGTAATCTTCTTTTTGCAGTGTGTTTGTTGAGACCGATGAATTGTGGGTTTATGATTAAGTTTATCTATGAACAATATTTGAATCTTCTCTGAATTCTTTTATGTATGATTGGTTATCTTTGCAAGTCTCTTTGAATTATCCGTTTGGTTTGGCCAACTAGATTGGTAGTTCTTGCAACGGGAGAAGTGCTTAGCTTTGGGATCAATCTTGCGGTGTCCTTTCCCAGTGACAGAAGGGGCAGCAAGGCACGTATTGTATTGTTGCCATCGAGGATAACAAGATGGGTTTTTTTATCATATTGCATGAATTTATCCCTCTACATCATGTCATCTTGCTTAAGGTGTTACTCTGTTTTTAACTTAATACTCTAGATGCATGCTGGATAGTGGTCGATGAGTGGAGTAATAGTAGTAGATGCAGGAAGGAGTCGGTCTACTTGTCTCGGACGTGATGCCTATATACATGATCATACCTAGATATTCTCATAACTATGCTTAATTCTGTCAATTGCTCAACAGTAATTTGTTCACCCACCGTAGAATACTTATTCTCTTGAGAGAAGCCACTAGTGAAACCTATGGCCCCCGGGTCTATTCTCATCATATCAATCTCCATTACTTTAATACTTGCTTTGTTTTTACTTTTCCTTTTACTTTTCATTTTGCATCTCTATACCAAAAATACCAAAAATATTATTTATCATCTCTATCGATCTCACTCGTAAGTGACCGTGAAGGATGACAACCCCTAATCGCGTTGGTTGCGAGGAGCTATTGTTTTGTGCAGGTACGAGGGACTTGTGCGTAGCCTCCTCTTGGATTGATACCTTGGTTCTCAAAACTGAGGGAAATACTTACGCTACTTTGCTGCATCATCCTCTCCTCTTCGGGGAAATCCAACGTAGTGCTCAAGAGGTAGCAAGAAGAATTTCTGGCGCCGTTGCCGGGGAGGCTCACGCAAGAGCAAGTCAAGACTTGGACTCCTAACAACAAGCCACTTCTGGCACCATACCAAGTACCCATCACAATGCCTATCTCCCGCATTACATTATTTGACATTTGCCTCTCGTTTTCCTCTCCCTCAGTTCACCCTTGCCGTTTTATTTGCCCTCTCCTTCCCATTCTCCTCCTCTTTTTCCCGTTTGCCTTTTTCTCGCTTGCCTTTTGTTTGCTCGTGTGTTGGATTGCTTTTTTGTCGCGATGGCTCAAGATACTACCAAATTGTGTGACTTCACCAATACCAATAATAATGATTTCCTCAGCACTCCGATTGCTCCTCTTGCCAATACTGAATCTTGTGAAATCAATACTGCTTTGTTGAATCTTGTTATGAAAGATCAATTCGCCGGCCTTCCTAGTGAAGATGCCGCTACTCATCTGAATAGCTTTGTTGATTTATGTGATATGCAAAATAAAAAACATGTCGATAATGATGTCGTTAAATTGAAGCTATTTCCTTTTCCACTTAAAGATCGTGCTAAAAGCGTGGTTTTCATCTCTGCCTAAAAATAGTATTGATTCTTGGAACAAGTGCAAAGATGCTTTTATCTCTAAGTATTTTCCTCCCGCTAAGATCATCTTTCTTAGGAACAATATTATGAATTTTAAGCAAATTGATCATGAACATGTTGCACAAGCTTGGGATAGAATGAAATTAATGATACGTAATTGTCCTACTCATGGTTTGAACTTGTGGATGATTATACAAAACTTTTATGCCGGATTGAATTTTGCTTCTAGAAATCTTTTAGATTCGGCCGCGGGAGGCACTTTTATGGAAATCACTCCAGGAGATGCTACTAAACTTCTAGATAATATTATGGTTAATTATTCTCAATGGCATACCGAAAGATCTACTAATAAAAAAGTGCATGCGATAGAAGAAATTAATGTTTTGAGTGGAAATATGGATTAACTTATGAAATTATTTGCTACTAAGGGTGTTTCTTCTGATCCTAATGATATGCCTTTATCTACTTTGATTGAGAATAATAATGAATCTATGGATGTGAATTTTGTTGGTAGGAATAATTTTGGTAACAATGCGTATAGATGGAATTTTAATCCTAGGCCTTATCCTAGTAATTCCTCTAATAATTATGGAAATTCCTACAACAATTCTATTGGAAATTTTAATAAGACGCCCTCTGAATTTGAGACTAGTGCTAAAGAATTTATGAGTTCGCAAAAGAATTTTAATGCTTTGCTTGAGGGGAAATTGCTTAAAGTTGATGATTTGGCTAGGAACGTTGATAGAATTTCTCTTGAAATTGATTCTTTAAAGCTTAGATCTACTCCTCCTAAGCATGTTATCAATGAGTCTCTCAAAGCTATGAGAATTTCCATTGATGAGTGCAAAGAAAGAACCGCTAGGATGCGCGCTTCCAAAGATGCCTTTATTAAAGCATGTTCTTCCAATTCCTATGAAAATCAAGATGAAGATCTAAAAGTTATTGATGTGTCCCCCATTAAATCTTTGTTTTGCAATATGAATCTTGATGAAACTGAATATGATCTTCCTTTACGTAGAAGGCGTTCTAAGAATTCGGAGTCTTTAGATCATGATGATGAAATTGATAAAAGTGGGATTGAAAGAAATAAAAACCTAGTGTTGCTAAACCCACTATATTGGATCTCAAGGAATTTAATTATGAAAATTGCTCATTAATTTATTGTATTTCCTTGTTGCAATCCGTGCTAAATTCTCCTCATGCTTATACTCAAAATAAGGCCTTTACCGAACACATTGTTGATGCCTTGATGCAATCTTATGAAGAAAAACTTGAGTTGAAAGTCTCTATCCCTAGAAAGCTCTATGATGAGTGGGAACCTACTATTAAAATTAAAAATAAAAATTATGAGTTTCATGCCTTGTGTGATTTGGGTGCTAGTGTCTCTACTATCCCTAAAACATTGTGTGATTTGCTAGATTTCCGTGACTTTGATGATTGCTCTCTAAACTTGCATCTTGCGGATTCCACTATTAAAAAACCTAAGGGAAGAATTAATGATGTTCTTATTGTTTCAAATAGGAATTATGTGCCTGTATATTTTATCGTTCTTGATATAGATTGCAATCCTTCTTGCCCTATTATTCTTGGTAGACCTTTCCTTAGAACGATTGGCGCAATTATTGATATGAAGGAAGGGAATATTAGATTCCAATTTCCCTTAAAGAAGGGCATGGAACACTTCCCTAGAAAGAAAATAAAGTTACCATATGAATCTATCATGAGAGCCACCTATGGATTGCCTACCAAAGACGGCAATACCTAGATCTATCCTTGCTTTTATGCCTAGCTAGGGGCGTTAAACGATAGCGCTTGTTGGGAGGCAACCCAATTTTATTTTTAGTTTTTTGCTTTTTCTTATATTTAGGAATAAATAATCCATCTAGCCTCTGTTTAGATGTGGTTTTATGTTTTAATTAGTGTTTGTGCCAAGCTAGACCTATTGGATCATCTTGGATGATAGTTATTTTATCTTGCTGTAATTTCCAGAAACTTTGCGCTCAGTGCCCGAATTATTAAAAATCACCACAACGTGATAAAATACTGATTCCAATTGATGCTGATCAATAAACAAATTTTCTAGGTCGTCTAAATTTGGTAGATGTTTTGGAGTTCCAGAAGTTTGCGTTAGTTAAAGATTACTACAGACTTTTCTGTTTCTGACAGATTCTGCTTATCGTGTGTTGTTTGTTTATTTTGATGAATCTATGGCTAGTAAAATAGTTTATAATCCATAGAGAAGTTGTAATACAGTAGGTTTAACACCAATTTAAATAAAGAATGAGTTCATTACAGTACCTTAAAGTAGTCTTTTGTTTTCTTTCTCTAACGGAGCTCACGAGATTTCTATTGAGTTTTGTGTTGTGAAGTTTTCAAGTTTTGGGTAATTCTTTTGATGGATTATGGAACAAGGAGTGGCTAGAGCCTAAGCTTGGGGATGCCCATGGCACCCCCAAGATAATCCAAGGACACCAAAAATTCAAAGCTTGGGGATGCCCCGGAAGGCATCCCCTCTTTCGTCTACTTCCATCGGTAATTTACTTGGAGCTATATTTTTATTCACCACATGATATGTGTTTTGCTTGGAGCGTCTTGTATTATTTGAGTCTTTGCTTGTTAGTTTACCACAATCATCCTTGCTGTACACACCTTTTGAGAGAGCCATACATGAATTGGAGTTTGATAGAATACTCTATGTGCTTCACTTATATCTTTTGAGCTTGATAGTTTTGCTCATAGTGCTTCACTTATATCTTTTGAGCGTGATAATTTTTGCTCTAGTGCTTCACTTAGATCTTTTAGAGCACGGTGGTGGATTTGTTTTAAAGAAACTATTGATCTCTTATGCTTCACTTAGATTATTTTGAGAGTCGTTAATAGCATGGTAATTTGCTTAATATTAATATACTTGGTATTCAAGATATGTGAAACTTTCTTTTGAGTGCATTGAATACTAAGAAAAGTTTGATGCTTGATAATTGTTTTGAGATATGAAGATGGTGATATTAGAGTCATGCTAGTTGAGTAGTTGTGAATTTAAAGAATACTTGTGTTGAAGTTTGTGATTCCCTTAGCATGCACGTATGGTGAACCGTTATGTGATGAGCTCGAAGCATGATTTATTTATTGATTGTCTTCCTTATGAGTGGCGGTCGGGGACGAGCGATGGTCTTTTCCTACCAATCTATCCCCCTAGGAGCATGCGCGTAATACTTTGCTTTTATAACTTCTAGATTTTTGCAATAAGTATATGAGTTCTTTATGACTAATGTTGAGTCCATGGATTATACGCACTTTTTCCCATCCTTCCACCATTGCTAGCCTCTCTAATACCGCGCACTTTTCGCCGGTATCATACACCCACCATATATCTTCCTCAAAACAGCCACCATACCTACCTATCATGGCATTTCCATAGCCATTCCGAGATATATTGGCATGCAACTTTCCACCGTTCCGTTTATTATGACACGCTCCATCATTGTCATATTGCTAGCATGATCATGTAGTTGACATCGTATTTGTGGCAAAGCCACCGTTCATAATACTTTCATACATGTCACTCTTGTTTCATTGCATATCCCGATACACCGCCGGAGGCATTCATATAGAGTCATACTTTGTTCTAAGTATCGAGTTGTAATTGTTGAGTTGTAAGAAAAATAAAAGTGTGATTATCATCATTCTTTAGAGCATTGTCCCAAGTTAGGAAAGGATGATGGAGACCATGATTCCCCCACAAGTCGGGATGAGACTCCGGACGAAAAATAAAAAAATGAAAAATGAAAAAAAAAGAGGCCATAAAAAAAAGAGAAAAGGCCCAAATAAAAAAATGAGAGAAAAAGAGAGAAGGGACAATGCTACTATCCTTTTACCACACTTGTGATTCAAAGTAGCACCAAGATCTTCATGATAGAGAGTCTCTCATTTTGTCACTTTCATATACTAGTGGGAATTTTTCATTAGAGAACTTGGCTTGTATATTCCAATGATGGGCTTCCTCAAATACCCTAGGTCTTCGTGAGCAAGCGAGTTGGATGCACACCCACTTAGTTTCTTTTGTTGAGCTTTCATATACTTATAGCTCTAGTGCATCTGTTGCATGGCAATCCCTACTCACTCACATTGATATCTATTGATGGGCATCTCCATAGCCCTTTGATATGCCTAGTTGATGTGAGACTATCTTTCCTCCTTTTGTCTTCTCCACAACCACCATTCTATTCCACATATAGTGCTATATCCATGGCTCACGCTCATGTATTGCGTGAAGATTGAAAAAGTTTTGAAAATGTTAAAGTATGAAACAATTGCTTGGCTTGTCATCGGGTTGTGCATGATTTAAATATTTTGTGTGGGGAAGATGGAGCATAGCAGGACTATATGATTTTGTAGGGATAACTTTCTTTGGCCATGTTATTTTGAGAAGACATAATTGCTTAGTTAGTATGCTTGAAGTATTATTATTTTTATGTCAATATGAACTTTTGTCTTGAATCGTTCGGATCTGAATATTCATATCACAATTAAGAAGATTTACATTGAAATTATGCCAAAGTATCACTCCGCATAAAAAATTCTCCTTTTATCATTTACCTACTCGAGGACGAGCAGGAATTAAGCTTGGGGATGCCTGATACGTCTCCAACGTATCTATAATTTTTGATTGCTCCATGCTACTTTATCTACTATTTTGGACTATATTGGGCTTTATTTTCCACTTTTATATTATTTTTGGGACTAACCTATTAACCGGAGGCCCAGCCCAGAATTGTTGTTTTTTGCCTATTTCAGTGTTTCAAGAAAGGAATATCAAACGGAGTCCAAACGGAATGAAACCTTCGGGAACGTGATTTTCTCACCGAACGTGATCCAGGAGACTTGGACCCTACTCCAAGGAACAGAAGAGGCGGTCACGAGGGTGGGGGCGTGCCCCCTGCCTCGTGGGCCCCCTGTTGCTCCACCGACGTACTCCTTCCTCCTATATATACCTGTGTGCCCCCAAACGATCGGAAGAGGAGCCAAAAACCTAATTCCACCGCCGCAACTTCCTGTATCCACGAGATCCCATCTTGGGGCCTGTTCCGGAGCTCCGCCGGACGGGGCATCCACCATGGAGGGCTTCTACATCATCACCATAGCCCCTCCGATGAAGCGTGAGTAGTTTACTTCAGACCTTCGGGTCCATAGCTAGTAGCTAGATGGCTTCTTCTCTCTTTTTGGATCTCAATACAATGTTCTCCCCCTCTCTCGTGGAGATCTATTCGATGTAATCTTCTTTTTGCGGTGTGTTTGTTTAGACCGATGAATTGTGAGTTTATGATTAAGTTTATCTATGAACAATATTTGAATCTTCTTTGAATTCTTTTATGTATGATTGGTTATCTTTGCAAGTCTCTTCGAATTATCCGTTTGGTTTGGCCAACTAGATTAGTAGTCCTTGCAATGGGAGAAGTGCTTAGCTTTGGGTTCAATCTTGCGGTGTCCTTTCCCAGTGACAGAAGGGGCAGCAAGGCACGTATTGTATTGTTGCCATCGAGGATAACAAGATGGTTTTTTTTTATCATATTGCATGAATTTATCCCTCTACATCATGTCATCTTGCTTAAGGTGTTACTCTGTTTTTAACTTAATACTCTAGATGCATGCTGGATAGCGGTCGATGAGTGGAGTAATAGTAGTAGATGCAGGCAGGAGTCGGTCTACTTGTCTCGGACGTGATCCCTATATACATGATCATACCTAGATATTCTCATAACTATGCTCAATTCTCACAATTGCTCAACAGTAATTTGTTCACCCACCGTAGAATACTTATGCTCTTGAGAGAAGCCACTAGTGAAACCTATGGCCCCCGGGTCTATTCTCATCATATCAATCTCCATTACTTTAATACTTGCTTTGTTTTTACTTTGCCTTTTACTTTTCACTTTGCATCTCTATACCAAAAATACCAAAAATATTATTTATCATCTCTATCAGATCTCACTCTCGTAAGTGACCGTGAAGGGACTGACAACCCCTAATCGCGTTGGTTGCAAGGAGCTATTGTTTTGTGCAGGTACGAGGGACTTGTGCGTAGCCTCCTACTGGATTGATACCTTGCTTCTCAAAAACTGAGGGAAATACTTACGCTACTTTGCTGCATCATCCTCTCCTCTTCGGGGAAATCCAACGCAGTGCTCAAGAGGTAGCAGCCGACTCCTACCTTCATCTACTACTATTACTCCACACATCGACCGCTATCCAGCATGCATCTAGTGTATTAAGTTCATGGAAAAACGGAGTAATGCACTAAGAACGATGACACGATGTAGAAAAGATCTATCTATGCAGAGATAGACCCCATCGTTTTATCCTTAGTAGCAACGATACATACGTGTCAGTTCCCTTTCTGTCACTAGGATCAAGCACCGTAAGATCGAACCCACTACCGGGCACTTCTTCCCATTGCAAGATAAATAGATCATGTTGGCCAAACAAAACTCAAATATCGGAGAAGAAACACGAGGCTACAAGAGATCATGCATATAAGAGATCAAAGAAACTCAAATAACTTTCATGGATATAAAAAGATATAACTGATCATAAACTCGAAGTTCATCAGATCCCAACAAACACACCGCAAAAGAGTTACATCATATGGATCTCCAAGAGACCATTGTATTTAGAATTCGGCGAGAGAGAGAAAGCCATCTAGCTACTAACTACGGACCTGAAGGTCTACAAAGAACTACTCACACATCATCGGAGAGGCACCAATGGAGGTGGTGAACCCCATCCGAGATGGTGTCTAGATTGGATCTGGTGGTTCTGGACTCTGCGGCGACTGGATGAATATTCCGTCGACTCCCCTAGGGTTTCTGGAATATTGGGGTACTTATAGAGCAAAGAGGCGGTCCGGGGGGTCCCCGAGGTTGGCACAACCCACCAGGGTGCGCCTGGGCCTCGTGGCGTGCCCTGGTGGGTTGTGCCTTCCTCGGGGCACCCCCCAGACGCATCCAGGGCCCAATGTGTTCCTTCTAGCCCATAAAAAATCATCGTGGATTTTCGTGGCATTTGGACTCTGTCTGGTATTGATTTTCTGTGATGTAAAAAACATGAAAAAAACAGCAATTGGCACTTGGCACTATGTCAATAGGTTAGTACCAAAAAATGATATACAATGACTATAAATTGATTATAAAACATCCAAGTTGATAATATAACAGCATGGAACAATAAAAAAATATAGATACGTTGGAGACGCATCAATGTACTAGCACCAACACCTTCTCCCTGGTTCAGTATTGAAAGTCTTGGAGGAAACTCGCTCTCCCTTGGACGAAACTATCCAATGATGGTGAAAGGCGATCTAGCTGCTGTTGACACAATGTTACTTCCATTTATGAGAAGCATCTGTATCTATACCTCGGTCATTGCTATGCTTCCCTACCATCACAATATGGGTCCTGACATAGCCCGCTTCAGCCTGGATGATCAGTCCTGTGTTAGTCTCGAGATTGACAGTAGCTGGCCTTCCCAGAGAATCACTTATGGTTTAAAGCAAGCGTTTCCAACACCGACGAGTGGTTGAGCTGAAGTTCATTTCATCGCTTCGTTATTTGTTGTGTGAGAAAAACTTTACTTTACTAGAATGTTTTGTTGGAAATGATCGATAATACAACGTGTATCCTCATTGTCGTTGTGGTTTGATGACTTGTTGTATGTAATCAATGGTACATTTTCATATGCGTCCATCAACTCATGCCTGCTAGTGGTATCCATATGAACAGTGCTAGTGATTTTAGTTGCAAAAATTAGATAGTGCTAGTGATTTTTAGCTGCATATTTTGACAAATCGCAGTGTTACAAGGTTGACAAATGGCAATGTTACTAGATGAACAAATGTCAATCTTTCCAGTTTGACAAATGGCAACATACCCAAAATGACAGATGAAAATCTTACCTAATTGTTTCTACGTGATTGCACACGGGTCACGCAAAACAACCGTTTGCGTTGAAGGGATGCCCAAATCCTGCACTGCGATGGAATACCATAACTCTCACTTTGCATACGGGTGTTCTATCTAAAACGTTTGCAATCGAGAGCTGCAGAAATCCTGGTCGACACATTTTCCCTTGGCTTCCCAGGGAAGTTGTCGGTTTGCATACGGGTGCTCTAACTAAAATATTTGCGATGAGTGTTTTATATTTAAAAACCATTGACGTTTTTCGAAATAAAATCGTTTGATAAGTCTGTATATTAAGAGAGAAAAACGCAAGTTCGTTCAAACCATATCTTTCATTCAGTAACACTGCGAATTTATATTCATATGATCGAGATACAATATTAAACCCCAAAAAAAACTATTTCCGGCGGCGGCGTGATAACCCACAAGTATAGGGGATCAATTGTAGCCTCTTTTGATAAGTAAGAGTGTTGAACCCAATGAGGAGCTAAAGGTGGAACAAATATTCCCTCAAGTTCTATCGACCACCGATACAACTCTACGCACGCTTGACATTCGCTTTACCTATAACAAGTATGAAACTAGAAGTACTTTGTAGGTGTGATAGGATAGGTTTGCAAGATAATAAACAACACATAAATAAGATCTAGGGGCTGTTTAGATAAAGACACGACTAAGTTAGTTTTAGTAGAGAGCTTTTGTCAACAAGAAAGTTATATTTCCCTAGTCAATCAATAACAAGTACCGGTAATCATTCTTGTAATTTTATATGAGGGAGAGACATGAGCTAACATACTTTCTCTACTTGGATCATATGCACTTATGATTGGAACTCTAGAAAGCATCCGCAACTACTAAAGATCATTAAGGTCCTGAAACCCAACCATAGCATTAAGTATCAAGTCCTCTTTACTCCCATACGCCATACCCCAGTTACTCGGGTTTATGTTTTTGTCACTCTCGCAACCCACCATAAGCAAACCATGAGCATATTGCAACACCCTACAGCGAGGGCCCATCACATTTGGACGAGAACGAAGGGCACCGTAGGACAGCACCATAAATAAAATATACAATCATACCAACCAAGATCACAATTAACCCACATGACAAAACGGATCTACTCGAACATCATAGGATAACCATAGATCATTGGGAAATATATATGGAGTTGAGCACCATGTTTAAGTAGAGATTACAGCGGGGGGAAGAGGTATTACACCGCTGCATAGAGTGGGAAACAGTTGGTGTTGATGGCAGCGAGATTGTTGATGTAGATCATCGTCCCGATCATTGCCCCGGTGGCACTCCGGCGCCACCGGAAGCGAGGGGGAGAGAGCCCCCCCCCCCCATGAGATGGGAGGAGGGTTCCCCCTCTGGTCCTTGGTATCCATGGCGGCGGAGGGGCAGGAGCCCCTCCGAGATTGGATCTCCCTCTCTGTTCTCTTCTGTTTCGCGTTCCCTAAATCTGGCCCTTCACCGTTTCTTAAATTCCCGGAGATCCGTAACTCCGATTGCGCTAAAGTTTTTACATGATTTTTCTCCGTAAACTATCTTTCTTGCGCCAAAAGAAGGGCCCCAACCGACCTTCGAGGAGGGCACAAGACACCTGGGCGCGCCAGGGGGTGCCTGGCGCGCCCTGGCGGGTTGTGGGCTTTGTGGGCCCCTGTTTGTGTTGATTCCACCTCCTAAAAATCACATATGTTCCAAAATAATTCTCCGTAAATTTTTATCGCGTTTGGACTTCGTTTGATATGGATTTTCTATGAAACAAAAACATGCAACAAACAAGAACTGGCACTAGGCACTGGATAAGTAAGTTAGTCCAAATAAATCATATAAAAATTTGCCAAAAGTATGTAAAACTTGTATAATATTGGCATGAAACAACCAAAAATTATAGATACGACGGAGACGTATCAGCATCCCCAAGCTTAATTCCTGCTCGTCCTCGAGCAGATAAATGATAAAAAACATAATATTTGATGTGGAATGCTACGTAACATAAACTTGATCATATGTCTAGTCATGGCATGAATATTGAGACATAAGTGATTCAAAGCAATAGTCTATAATTTGACAGAAAGACATCAATACTCAGGCATCCCAACAAACAACAATGTCTTTCAAAATATCAACGCTAAAGAAAGTTATCCCTACAAAATCATATAGTCTTGTCATGCTGTGTCTTCTTAACACAAATAATTTATCATGCACAACCCCGATGACAAACCGAGCAATTGGTTCATACTTTTTAATGCGCTTCAGCATTTTCAGCCCTCATGCAATACATGAGCGCAAGCCATGGATATAGCACTACGGGTGGAATAGAGTGATGATAGGGGTAAACATAAAGAAGACAAAAAAGTAACAAAGTCTCACATCGACGCGGCTAACCAACGGGCTATGGAGATGCCCATCAATTGATATCAACGTGAGGAGTAGGGATTGCCATGCAATGAATGCACTGAGAGCTATAAGTGTATGAAAGCTCAATATGAAAACTAAGTGGGTGTGCATCTAATCCTATAATGAAAAATTCCCACTAGTTTACGAAAGTGACTACATAGGAGACTCTCCATATGAAAAACATGGTGCTACTTTGAAGCACAAGTGTGGTAAAGGATACTAACAATGCCCCTTCTCTCTTTGTTTATTTTTTCTTTTTCTTTTTCTTTTTTCTTTCTTTCTTTTCTTTCTTTTTTTTCTTTTTCTTTTTCTCTCATTGTCCGGAGTCTGATCCTGACTTGTGGGGGAATCCTAGTCTCCATCATCCTTTCCTCACTGGGGCACTGCTCTAAAAATGAATAATGATCATCACACTTCTATTTACTTATAACTCAATAGAAATAAAAATTACAACTCGGTGCCTATGAAAAAATATGACTCTATATGAATGCCTCTGGCAATGTACCAGGATGTGCAATGATCTAGCATAACATGTATGATAAATGATGAACGATGGCTGAGCCACAACTACTATGTCAATTATATGATCATGCAAAGCAATATGAAAATGAATGCTCAAGTCATCAAACGGAAGCGGTGGAATTTACATGGCAATATATCTCGGAATGGCCATGGAAAAGCCATAATATGTAGGTATGGTGGCTGTTTTGAGAAAGATATAATAAGACTTATGTGTGACAGAGCGTATCATATCACGGGGTTTGGATGCACCTGCGAAGTTTGCACCATGTCTTGATGTGAAAAAGGGCAGTGCACGGTACCGTAGAGGCTAGCAAGTTGCGGAAAGGTAAGAGTGCGTATAATCCATGGACTCACATTAGTCATAAAGAACTCATATACTTATTGCAAAAGTTTATTAGCCCTCGAAGCAGAGTACTACTACGCATGCCCCTAGGGGGACAGATTGGTAGGAAAAGACCATCGCTCGTCCCCGACCGCCACTCATAAGGAAGACAATCAATAATAAATCATGCTCCAACATCATAGCATAACGAGAGACTATACGTGCATGCTTCGGGAATCACAAACCTTAACACCAATATTCTCACTAACCACAACCGTTTACTAGTACCTGCCACATATTCCATCTCTATATCGCAAAACTATTGCAAGGAATCAAACATATCATATTCAGTGATCCATAAGTTTTATGTAGGATTTTATGACTAACCATGCAATTGACAAATTCCTTTTGACTCTCTAAATAGATATAAGTGAAGCATGAGAGTTTAATTCTTTCTATAAAAAATCATGCTCTAATGAATGTAAGTGAAGCAAAATAGCATTCCACAAACAACGGTTTTCTATGTGAAGAGAAACAGGCAATCCAAACTTCAAATGATATAAGTGAAGCACATGAAGCATTCTGAAAAGCCATACTCTGAAGATATAAGTGAAGCACAATGAGCATTCTATAAATCAACCATGGACTATCTCATACCAGCATGGTGCATAAAAGAAAAATGAAAAATAAGCACAAAAGATGCTCAAAGATTTTCACATATCGCATGAACGAAACGAATCCGAAAACATACCGATACTTGTTGAAGAAAGATTGGATGCCTTCCAGGGCATCCCCAAGCTTAGACGCTTGCGTCTCCTTGGATATTTACTTGGGGTGCCATGGGCAGCCCCAAGCTTGAGCACTTGCCTCTCCTCCTTCTCCTCACATCGAGACCTCCTCGATCTTCAAACACTTCATCCACACAAAACTTAACCGAACTTTTAGTGGCGGAGTTAGTGAATATGGCAATGAAATCCCATCATGTACTGATGTAACATTATTGTATAATTATAAACAAACATTACCCACTGTATGCTATCAAAATTCTATGATCCAAAGTGAAGGAGGCTTCAACAAGAATTCAAACATACGCAAATAATGAAGCTATAACAACAATCTGTGAAAACAGGACAGTCTGTAAAGAGTTGAACATCCACCATACTTCTTTAACTCAAAAAATGATGAAAATTAGGACAAAATAAACATTTTGTATAGAAAGACAGTACAAAAAGTTTCAGACCCGTTTGACGCTCCAGTAAAAAATGTAAAATCGCACACTACAGCCAAAGTTTCTGTTTTGCACCGCACAAACCAACAAGCAATCTAATCATCCTAAAGGCAAACCTTGGCACATTATTTTTATAATACAATAGAATTGTACAAGGGGATAATTATTTTTGTGAGAATCTTCATGAAAAATTCTACATTGTTTCCATGAGCATGAACACAAGTGTTCAAGGTCGACCCTCATTTCCGCAATGCATAACTTCCAATCGCTTCTCTTTTGTGAAAAAAAATTAAGTTCCCCTCTATATTTTTTCGTTTTTAAACCTTATAAAAGCACTCAATAGAAATAAATGACTCTCTAAAACTTCTGGGTTGTCTCCCTGGCAACGCTTTCTTTAACGCTATTAAGCTAGGCATAAAGTGCTCAAGTAATGAATACACCCAGATCCCAAGGTATATCAAAGCCAATTTGAATCAACAATGATTTAGCATTTAGTAGTGAGCACAAAGCAACATATATCAAGCAATGACGAAGTCTAATTCTCTTCATATGCATCGGCATGTCATACAAGAACAATTCATGAACATCAAGTAAAGGCCAATACATAGCATAAGTAGTTTCTTGCAATTTTATCGTGTTGGAAACATAAAGAGGCAGAGATGTAGTTCCTCTCTCATAATAATTACAAGTAGGAGCAGCAAGCACATGCATATTATATTCATCAAAATTATCTTGTGCAATGATAAAAGGCAACCCATCAATATAATCCTTAATAAGAGCAAACTTCTCCGATATAGTGTAGTCCGAAGAATTCAAAAAGTTAATAGGACTACCATGTGTGGGTGTACTAGCAACAATGTCATTCTTAACATAAGGAACTATAGCAAGTTCATCTCCATAAGCATAATTCATATTGGCATCTTGGCCACAAGCATAACAAGCATCAATTTCATCAAAAAGGGATATTTCAAATGAATCAACGAGATCATAGCAATTATCATAGCGTTCATCCTTCGGTAAGAATGAAGGGGCATTAAATATTGTATGAGTTGAAGAGTTACTCTCATTATAAGGTGGGCACGGGTAGCTAATCCGCTCTTCCTCCATTTGTTCTTCGCTCTCCTCATCATCTTTTTCATCCAATGAGCTCGCAGTTTCATCAATTTATTCTTCCATAGACTCCTACAAAATATTAGTCTCTTCTTGGACAGCGGAGTTACTCTCAATAAATACATCAATATCGTAATTGTATTTATAATTATCATAGCAATATTTAAGGATGGCAAGATTTTCAGGTCTATAAACTGAATCATCAAAATCTTCAAACTTTCCAAACAAAGATTCAATTTCATGTGCACCCTTAAAAGCAACAAATTCTTCTATTCCTTCCACATCATAGTAATCATATATACTATTAGCATAAGAAGCTAAGGTTTCATTATCATTAAATTCACATGTAAAGGGAAGATGTGGAGCATTCATCCTAGAGCAACAAGTATAATCATATCTCTGGCATAAATGCCAAGCATACGAATGCAACATATGGATTTGATCCCATAGCAATTTCCCTTTATGAGTCAAGCAATAATCCCTAAAGCATTCATGTTGATCCAACGTTACTCCCATTATATAGTTGAATGGGGTTTTCTCAGGATTAACAAAGTAGTGCATAATATATTTTACATAACAAGCATCGAGGGTTTTAGGAGGTTCCCCATCTCCATGAGTAACAAGTACAACTAATTTTTTTGTCTTTCGTGTTCCATATCCATAAATAAAGATAGAGCAACTTAGAACAGGAAATAAAAACTACTTAGTGATAAAGCAAACAAGCACAAACGAGAATATTCACCCCACGCTATTTCTCCCCGGCAACGGCGCCAGAAAAAGGTCTTGATAACCCACAAGTATAGGGGATCAATTGTAGCCTCTTTCAATAAGTAAGAGTGCCGAACCCAACGAGGAACTAAAGGTAGAACAAATATTCCCTCAAGTTCTACCGACCACCGATACAACTCTAAGCACGCTTGGCGTTCGCTTTACCTAGAACAAGTATGAAACTAGAAGTACTTTGTAGGTGTGATAGGATAGGTTTGCAAGATAATAAAGAGCACGTAAATAAAATCTAGGGGCTGTCTAGATAAAGACACGACTAAGTTAGTTTTAGTAGAGAGCTTTTGTCAACAAGAAAGTTATTTGTCCCTAGGCAATCAATAACAAGCACGATAATCATTCTTTTAATTTTATATGAGGGAGAGGCATGAGCTAACGTACTTTCTCTACTTGGATCATATGCACTTATGATTGGAACTCTAGCAAGCATCCGCAACTACTAAATATCATTAAGGTCGTTAAACCCAACCATAGCATTAAGTATCAAGTCCTCTTTACTCCCATACGTCATACCCCAGTTACTCGGGTTTAAGCTTTTGTCACTCTCGCAACCCAGCATAAGCGAAACATGAACGTATTGCAACACCCTACAGCGAGGGCACCTCACGTTTGCGCGAGAACGGAGGGCACCATAGGACAACACCATAAATAAAATATATAATCAGACCAACCAAGATCACAATTAACCCACAGGACAAAACGGATGTACTCGAACATCATAGTATAACCATATATCATTGGGAAATAATATATGGAGTTGAGCACCATGTTTAAGTAGAGATTACAGCAGGGGGAAGAGGTGTTACACCGCTGCATACACGGGGAGAGAGTTGGTGTTGACGGTAGCGAGATTGTTCATATAGACCGCCGTCCCAATCATTGCCCAGGTGGCACTCCGGCGACACCAGAAGCGAGGGGCAGAGAGCCCCCTCCTTCTTCTTCTTCCTTGGTCTCCCCCCTAGATGGGAGGAGGGTTCCCCCTCTGGTCCTTGGTCTCCATGGCGGCGGAGGTGCGGGAGCCCTCCGCGATTGGATCTCCCTCTCTGTTCTCGTCTGTTTCACGTTCCCCAGATTTGGCCCTTCACCGTTTCTTAAATTCCCGGAGATCCGTAACTCCGATTGCGCTGAAATTTTTACATGATTTTTTTCCATAAACCATCTTTGTTGCGCCAGAAGAACGGGCCCAACTGACCTTTAAGGAGGGCACAAGAGACCTGGGCGCGCCAGGGGGTGCCTGGCGCACCCTGGTGGGTTGTGGGCTCTGTGGGCCCCCGTTTGCGTTGATCCCACCCCCTAAAAATCACATATATTCCAAAATAATTCTCCGTAAAGTTTTATCGCGTTTGGACTTCGTTTGATATGGATTTTCTGCGAAACAAAAACATGCAACAAACAGGAACTGGCACTGGATAAGTAAGTTAGTCCAAATAAATCATATAAAAAGTTGCCAAAAGTATGTAGAACTTGTATAATATTGGCATGAAACAATTAAAAATTATTGATACAACGGAGACGTATCACGGCCTAGGCGGCATGCCGCGCCATCGTTGTCGTTGTTGTCATCCGGGACGCCGTTGTTGATCCCTTGTCGTTTCTCAATGACATCGATGGTCAGGAAGGAGAGGATGACGGCTCCGGTGATCCAACAATGGAGGAGGAAGGAGATCATGACGGCTCGGGTGACCGAATGGCAGAGGAAGGGGATCATGATGACGGCTCCAGTGACTGAACGGAGGAGGGAGCTATTGCAAAGTCCGGCGAGGTATATATAATAATTGAGCCCGTGTTGACTTGATGCATTCATTGTTTTGCTATGTACATATAATAACGCTTCTTTCTTCTTTCAGCCCTCTGGATCGAGCCAAACTTCAGTAAGGAGACGAGCCCTGAAGAAAAGGTTGTGCCATGATGAAAGGTTCACGATCAAAGAAATCACGAAAGACGGCCAACCGATTGCTCCCAAGCGGACCAAGGATGCATTTGTACATCAGTGCGGAGTTGTTGTTTGGGACAGCGTCCCGATCAGCATCGTGCAATGGAATAAGAGTAAGGACGACCCTGAAGTATCTTATGTCCAGGATAGACAGAAAGATGATCTTTGGACCGCGCTAATGACAAATTTTAGCCTACCGCCAGAAGAGGAGCCGAATAACCCAGTTATAGAGCGATAGGTCAAGGTGTATGCTCTTAAGAAGATGGCAGTACTATTCACAAACTGGAAGAAAGAGTTGAACACAAAGTTTGTCGAGAAAGAGAATACTCCAGAATTCACCAGTCGATATGAGAAGATAAGAGATCACTGGCCTGCATTTGTGGCCAACAAGCAATCAGAGAAGGGTAAGAAAAGGTCACTGGCAAACAAGAAAAATGTTGCAAAGAAGAAGTATCACCATCAAACAGGGTCAGATGGCTACCACAAAGCCCGGCCGTTGTGGGACAAAGTTGAGAAAGACCTGCTTGCTAAAGGGGTCCAACTCGCGACATTGAACTTGGTTCTTCGGGGTTGGGGGAACTTTGGACCCAGAAATGGGGGAGTGTCATTAGACGGACGAGCAAATTGGAATACCCATCAAGAAGCTTCAGCCACCAATAAAGGCAGCGGGGGAAGGGACGTTCGTTCCCGACAGAGAGAAGGACGAGCTGACAGAGGCCCTTGGGAATCCTGAGCACCCTGGACGAACACGAGGCACACCAGGCTCCGTTTCGTGGTTGCATGGGTTTCCCAAGAGCGGTGGTTACAGAAGCCGAGAGAGAAAGAGGAAAGTGGAAGCGAGCGAAATTTAGAAGCTCA
This sequence comes from Aegilops longissima, assembly GCA_021605205.1. Classification (NCBI taxonomy): domain Eukaryota; kingdom Viridiplantae; phylum Streptophyta; class Magnoliopsida; order Poales; family Poaceae; genus Aegilops; species Aegilops longissima. Next base: position 171,563,364 of record CM038676.1, read on the forward strand.
ATGTAAGCATAGCAAAGCTAGAGCAACTTGAGAGCCAGCGAGCTACCGACCAACCATCTCAGCGGCACGAAGATCCTTGCTTCGACGCTGCCCCCAGAAGCTACCCCACTATCTCAGTGGAGAAGCAGCGTGGCTTCCACGGATCTCGTTCAGCCTGATTTCAGGATCCTCGCTACCCCATGGATAGTATCACAGAGGATGAACATCGCGAGCTAATGATGAAATGCCAGAACCTGGCCTTGAAGGCGGCGGTCAGCTCTGTTGCACCTCCTCGAGCTGACGAAACTTTTCATTGTTGTCCGATTCCACATTGCTATGTAGTTGTGATGGTGAATCAAATAATGGAGGGATTTGAGGAGCTGGAGCTTGACTACCCTACAGGTGAAGGGGAGAATCATCTGGTTTATGCTTTAAGCAGTACCTGCCTATGGAAGAAGGAGTACATCAAGCTTCCAAACTGGACGCCTCCTCCTCCTCCTCCGATGTGTCAGGGCACTCTACCTCCTCCTCCTCCTCCGCGAGTGATTAGGTCACTCCGCCTCCTCCGGCGCGTCGGAGCACTGCGCCACGTTAGCAACGGCGGAAGAGAGACGCCGCGGCTCCGGCGGCTAGCAGTACAAGAGGCGGGAAGAAATTCAAAGCTGGTCCAAGCCTGAAGCCTCTTCCAAAGTTACCATATGAGAGGACCGTCAAGGAAACCGATGAAATAGTGGCAGCCAAAGTGCACACCCATTTTGAACGGAAACCTCCACCTCCGAAGGAAACGGTAGCTCCGATGAAAGCGAAGCGCACAATGGATGCCCTGAAGCGACCACCACCACCTCCGCCAGATTTCAACTATGTCTGTTGTATTAAAAAGACATATGATGAAGCGCGGCGGTCGGGAAGTACTTCCAGTGATGCAATATTAGCACAACGAAGAAGTGGGGAAACAATTCCCCAGCTCGGTGAATAGGCGAAGCAATCGTGCCCCCCGCTCAAGGTGTCTAGCGATATCGTTGCTAATCATCCAAGGGTACTGCCCTGTACCAATCTTGGTGATTACCTAAGTGATGATGTAGAGTTTGAAACATTAGAGGTGGTAGAGATCTTCAGATACGAGTATGGAAAGCCTCTCGTCAAACCTTATTATCCTCCTCCAACAACGATGATGCGAAGATTGCATGAATGGTACATGGATACCTGAAGGAAGTCCAGGAAGGATAGTTTGATGGTGAGAATTAAAGAGGAGCACGACCTCGTTGGAGTCGACCTATTGCCTGTTGTATTTGTGGAGTTATTTCAGTTATTCAATCAAGATGCCCTCGACAAACAACTCATGACTTGCTACTGTCTATAAGTATTACTTATGTAATTAAGTCTCTATAGCTCAGCTCTTTCATTGCATGCATATATAATTATCCTCACTATATTATGCAGACTGAAGATTATCGAATGCAAAAAAGCACAAATCTATTACATTTGGTTCATTAACCCAAATATCGTAAATCAAAGATACTGAGGACAACTTGCTACAATTGTTACTTCGAAATCAAAACAAAGGGAAAATACTCTTTCCTTAAAACTTCAAGTGAGTGTTACTGTCTTGTGCATATTCGGTTTCGCTTACTCGAGGTTATAGTAATGTAATTTATGAGTTATGTGTGTGTAGGTTCCACTTTATTCTGCTAGAGATTAAGCTTGACCGGGGAGTAGTAACTGTCTTAGACTCGAGATGAAAAGATCCCAATGATTATGCGGACATGACTGCAATGCTCCAGAAGTAAGTTTAATCGATCATTATCGCACCATATCGGCAACTTTGTTCATTTCCTGATATCAAGTAATTATTTTCTTTGTGTGGCAGGGTTTGGAAAGAGTTCACCGGAATGGTTCCGGGAGTGCCGAGGGAGCTGCGATTTACACACCTGAAAGTAAGTAATACTAGCTAGTTCCTCGCATCTCTCATTGATTCTAGTTTCATCAATACTATTTATCATGCTTGATTATCAGTTTGATTGAACTCTATTTCTCGTAAAGTGCTTGTGGCAGGAAAGCGGAATAATTTATGTGGATACTACATTTGCGAGTTCATCTACAACGCGACCTCTCTGCGGGGCTATTCTGAAAAAAATATGAAGTACGCAAACAATAATATTCACAATTTTATTTTATTATCAGCAATTGTGTTGAGTTTCATTCATATATATGTATTGAGACCCTTCTTTAAATTAGATGTGGCAGATGCAGGATGAACTCCTACCACATGATCGCATATGAGCAATTCAAGAGGAATTGGCAGGATTCTTTCTTAACCACGTCATTTATAAAGACGGAGAATACCATGTGGGAATTGAAATGAATTTTAGATGTTAGGGATTGTAAGAGATGTTATATTGTATATATGTAGTAGCATCAGATAGGTATACGAAAACTTGTTGTTCGACCAATCTCAGAGAAAGAGAGGTCACTTCTCTCTGTATATGTTCATGAAGATCTTGTGTAATTAATGGTTCCTTCATTTGCTTACTAGTTATCCTGTCGAGTTCTCTCTATATGTATAGTAGCTAGCGTCGACCAAGCACGGAGATAAAGAGAGGTCACTTCTCTCTATTAGCTAGCTAACACAATATGAAACCCCTAAATTAACCCTCCAAAACTCACTAATCCCCCCCCTTCAAAAAAACAAAAACCCCAGCTCCTGCCAGCTACTGATGCGTGGCTGCCTTTTGGTCCCCGTTGGTGTTACCAACCGGGACTAAAGGTCCTCCTGCCTGGGCGTCCTGCAGCGGCCACGTGGAGCCCCTTCTGTCCTGGTTCGTAAGCAAACCGGGACTAAAGGTTTTGGGCTTTAGTCCTGTTTGTTTTGTCCCGATTCCAGAACCGAGACTAAAAGCCCTTTGGAACCGGGACTAGGACCTTGTGTTTCTACTAGTGATGATACACATGTTCATAATATTGGTGCCAAAAGATACAAAGTTAATAATGATAGTACCACATATTTATGGCACTGCCGCTTAGGTCATATTGGTGTAAAGCGCATGAAGAAAATCCATGCTGATGGACTTTTGGAATCTCTTGATTATGAATCATTTGAGACGTGTCAACCATGCTATAACAACCCATATTTTCAATTTGGATGTTATACATAGGTCATCATATCCATATCACGTTTTATTTGCCTTTTTGTTGTGATCCTAGAAATCTTAAGCAACTCAAGGACCCCCGGAGAGAGTTGGGGATTTCACAAAAAAAATTCATATTTGAATTTCTCAAATTCGAAAGAAAGGATCATTTTGATTTTAATAATTTTTCTCTCCAAAGTATCTCCAATATTAAAAAAAAAGAGAGGAGATAAAATGACTTCTCCAGAATGAAAGAAATATTGGAGCAAAAGTATTAAAATCAAATAAATATTTTATTTGGATTTTATTTGCTATTTTATTCGAATTAGAAAAAATATGCATTTTAAAAAATTGCATTCTTAGGCCAGAAAAATGTTCACTTTGTTCTAAATATTTTAGACGGTGAAAATTGTTTTTGGCATTTTTAGAATTTTTTTAATATTTTATTTGGATTTTTGTTTTTTGGCAAAAAAAATTTAAGTTTCGCCCCACTCGGCCAACGGCCCAGTCGAGCAGGCCGGCCCAGCACGCCGCCGCCTCCCTCTCCGAATCGAGACAGAGTCCCGAGCCGTGCCACCGCATGCCGCCGTGTCCCGCCCGGACACCGCCGCCCACGCCCCCTCCCGCAAGTCGAGGCCGCCCCCCTCCTATAAGTAGCCGCCGCCGCCCTCTCCACCCGCCCCGAGCCGCCACACGCCGCCCATCGCCACTGCCTGCCGCATTGCAGCTCAAGCGCCGAGACCGAGACCGCCGCCGCCACACCGCCGCCGCCACGACCGACCGCCGCTGGAAACCCTGCCGCTCGCCGTTGACCATGCCGCCCCGCCGTTCGGATCCGCCGCCGCCGACCGGTTTTTTTTCGGTTTTCATCGGTTTATTTCGGCAAACCCTAGATCTAATTTGGTTTTTTTAATAGATCGATTTTTCTCGGTTTTTCTTCGGTTAGATCTATTCTGCGAACGTTCATTTGTTTAGTTGTTATAACGAATGAATCGTTCGTTCATCTCTGTTAGCGGACGTCCGTCCGATAGATTTTTATTTATCTTTTTTCTGCCAGGGACCTATCTACGATTGTTTTTATTGCAGATTAGCCCCTGATCTTGAAACCCTCTTAACTTTTTAACCGTTCGTCCAAATCTAGTGAAACCAACGCCAAAGTCTTTGTCTCGAACCCCTCTCTCCAGTTAATCAACTTGATCATGATTTTGAGAACTTAAAATTTGGTTTCAAGCAGATTTGAATTTGAATTTCTTTTGATCGTAGTTTGAGTTGCGTAGCTCTGATTTGATTGATTCTTTTTGCATAACGAAGCGCTTCAGTTGAATTTTCAGTTTGGATTTTCCCATCTGAGTTTTACCCTTGCATCTATGCTTGAGTGCTTATGTATGCTATTGTTTGTTTGCGATAGAATTTCCGGAGTGCGAAGCGTGCTACTACGAGTCTCTAGGGTTTGCAGATCGTCAACAAGGCAAGTAACACTTTGATCATAACTTTATTACCCAGTTTTTATGCATTAGTCTAGTCCTCAAACATTGCATGAGTAGGTTCTGATTAACATGTGGGTTTTGGGAAGTAGTTGATGAGGTAGAACCTATTGCCCTTTATTTCAAACCTTGGAGTTACTTCTACGTTATGCTATGCTCGTAGACGTGGATTGGTTGAGTGTCTCCATGACAGATTTGAGAGTTGTTAATTAATGGTTAACTTAAGGTGGCTACTTAAATACACATCTGGGTGGATTGGTTGAGGCACCCTAGAGCACCCAGTGGTTTTCTGGGCACCTGGAGCAATCCAGCACTGTCCTGGGATATCCCGGAGCACCCGTGTGATCATCCTATCGTTCGCCACCCAGGCTCAAAGGGATCATAAGATCATTCATGCTAGAAACTTCTGTGTGCAGCCACAAGCCATTATGGGCTCTGACATAGTTGAGTAAGTTCTGGGAAACCTTTCCATGATGGGCTAGCAGATGTAAGGGATTGTAGGTGTACCGGCCTATCTATTGGTTAAGGGGACCTCTTCGGAAAGACTGTGTCTCGGTCATCCGTTTCTCAAACACCATGTGGTGCGAGAAATACAATGGACGAGATCGAGTCTTGTGAGGAAAAGTGCGCAAACCTCTGCAGAGTATACAAACTAATCATGATTAGCCGTGTCCCCGGTTATGGACATCTTGAGTATCAGGTACTTGAACTATTGATTTGATCTCATCACTCTTTTAATTAATTTGTTGGGTTTTTAATACTGTTTAAATTGGCATTGAGTTGGAGGAACCTTCTCAATGTTTATTCAACCACCATGATAGTTAAACAAAATATATTCCTTTTTTGTAGGGAAAAACTAGCTTTATGCAAAAATAAAACTTAGAGCCTCCACCAGCCATATATGCATGTAGTGTTAGCATTTATCTTCATTGCTCTACAGTGTTATTTTGCCAGCATATTCCGTGTGCTGACCCGTTTTGGGCTACAACGTATTATGTTGCAGACTTTTCAGACAAAGAGTAAGGTGCGCTAGGTCATTGTCGTGCACTCAACTATGCCGTTGGAGTTGATGGACTCATTTACCTTCAATGCTTCTGAAGTTATCTTTATTAGATGGCCTTAAGCCATATTATTGTAATAAGTTCTCTTTTGAGACCTTCGATGTAATAAGTGTGTGATTGCACTCTGTTATAAATCCCTTAAGTACTGTGTGTGTCAACATTACCGATCCAGGGATGACACTTATGCATAGAGGTTCGACCATTTGAGGTCGGATCGCCACAAGATGGTACCAGAGCACACGCTGATTGTAAGACACGACCACTAAGATAAGCCATAGGTAACCCACCGCCACCACCTCTAGTTGACAACTTAGCCCGTTTTCTGAGGTTGAATCCGCCGGTGTTTTCCAGTAGCACCGAGCCGATTGTTGCTGATGACTGGCTACGCAGGATTGGAAGGGACTTGACCACCGCAGGTTGCACAGATGCTGAGAAGGTGTGTTTTGCCGCACACCAACTGGATGGACCCGCAGCCTCATGGTGGGAGAATTACACAACCACTTTCCCTATAACCAATGTCACTTGGGATCAGTTTCAGCAAGCTTTCCGCACTGCACATGTCTCTACTGGAGCTATGAGCATGAAGAAGCATGAGTTTTGCAACTTACGCGAGGGAAATCGTACTGTGGGGCAGTACGTGGATGAGTTCAGTAAGTTAGCTTGTTATGCCCCGAATGATGTGGCCACAGATGCAGCAAAGCAGGAGAAGTTTATGGAAGAGCTAAATGATGAGCTGAATATGCAGTTGATGGTAGCCACATTTGCTAACTACCAAGACTTGGTAGATAGGGCTCTTATGATTGAAGGGAAGCATCAGCAGATAGAGAGCCGCAAAAGGAAGTATGAACAAGGGAAGTATAATTCTGGAGCATCGCATAAGCCTCATTTTACCCCGAACTCGGGAGGATATACCCATAACCATGGAGGCCACAGTCACAATGGAGGAAGTTCGCATAATCATAGTGGCCCCAAGAACGGGAATGGGAATGGAGGTAGCAGCAGCCAGAACCGTTCCAACCCAGCAACACCCGCCAAGAAGGATCTAGGTCACATTACTTGTTTCAAGTGCGGAAAGACTGGACACTACGCCACCGTGTGTTCTGAAGCAAAGAATGGAAATGGCAATGGAAGCTCTGGGAAGAAGCCCAACCCTTTCAACAGGGGACAGGTGAACCACGTTAATGTGAAGGAGGTTGAAGAGCAGCAGATGCAGTTATAGGTAAGTTTTTGGTTAAGTCATTTACTGCAATCGTTCTTTTTGATACTGGTACATTGCATTCATACATATCAAGGGGATTTGTGGATAAATATAAGTTGCCCACCAAAGTTCTTAAGACACCTATGTTAGTAAGCTCTCCTGGGGCGGAGTATATGGCAAGCAGAGGATGTTTTCAGATGCCATTGACCACAGTGTCGGGGAAGCTGATCGTAACCCACAAACACCTATGGGACCGGCGGACCGAGCCCCTTTCGGTTCGGTGGGGGGCGGAGGTCGCACGAAGAGCAGATCGAGGCGAAACACACGAGCAGTTTACCCAGCTTCGGAGCTCTCCGAAGAGATAATACTCCTACTGCTACTTGTCTGATTATGTTGTGTTCTTGCTAGGGAGCACCGAGAGCTACAAAACCTAGCGTGAGTATCTCTAGTTTGAATGAGTCGAACCCCTTCTACGCTATGCATGGGCCTCCTTTTATATGCTCAAGGGTCTCCGACGGTGGCAACGTAGACAAGGGCAAAACGGAAAATGAGTTGCGGTTGGTACAGCTACTTTGTGCAAGTGTATTCTACCTAACTCGACGGCAAGGGACAAAGCATTAATTGCCCGTCCATGCCGCCTAAACAAAGGCAACAGGACCGTCAGAGCGCCACCGCTTGCCACGATGGCACTCTTGTCGGCGCCGCCATCGCTGCTCTCCGCTGGTCAAGACAGCCTCTTGACACGCTGATGCGGAATGGCCCCATGGCGACATCGCTGGTGGATGAGCTGGAGCGGAGATGAAGAGTGGTTGTCTCGCGGCAAGCGCCTTGCCGCTGGCTGAATCCTTGTCGCGTCCGGAAGCTTGTCGCCATCGAGCCTTCCCGCAAGCTCCTCTTGCCGGGTCTTGTCTTCGCGTGCCTCGAGTGGCCTTCCCGAAAGCTCCTCTTGCCGGGCCTTGTCTCCTTGGCTTAAATACTTTGCTATTGAATGGCTCCAAAGGAACTATGGAGGACCTTGGCGGTCACTAGGCAAGCCTTGCCGCTGGTGCTGCAATCGCCTGCACGAAGTTCGGGATACTAGGGTACCCCTACTCTAGTACACCGACAGGAGCCCCGGCCTGGGCCACACACGGTGCCGAAGCGCTGATGGGCCGGGCCCAAAACAGTGCATGGGCTTACGCGCCCAGATCACGCCAGAATTTGCTCCGACCCACCACGCCCCCACGAACAGCACGCGTCGAACGTGGCGTCGTGGGAGAGATCGTGGGGGCTTTTAATTGAAAAGCGGAACATCCGCCTCTCCCTCCTTATAAACAGGGAAACAGGGCAGGTCGCCCACCTCGCCATTTGCTGTCCCATCTCGAAAACCACCGCCGCCCCTTCTTCTCTAGTCTCAAGAGAGCAACGCCCGCTTCGCCGCCACTAACGCCATCAACGCCGTCGGTCTCCTCCACCACCTCCGCCATGGCTCCGAAAGACGATAAGGGGAAAGGCGTGAAGTCGGCCGAGGCGTAGCGGCTCGCGGTGCTGCGAAAGGAGCGGGCCGTCTTCCCCCCTCAGCTCGACGCAAGGGAGCTGAGGGAGAGCTATTACTTGTTCTCGTCGACGGAGACGCTGGAAGATCCGCAAGACGAAGGTACTCCCAGCCGCTGCTTGTGAACTAGCCCCAACTGGGTACCCCTTCTTCGCGCTTTTCTTCTATTGCGGGCTCTGCCCGCCTTCTCTGAATTCTTCTGCGATATTATGAACACCCACGGGCTTCGCCTCCTTGATTTCACCCCAATGCTGTCTCGACCATGGCAGTTTCGACACCTTGCTAAAAACTTTGTCAAGTCCACCCAAATGTAGCCGTCTTCCGACACTTCTTCATGCCCCGCTGAGAGAGGAGAGCCACTTGTGGAGGGATCGCTGGATCTCAAGGATCAGCAAGAAAGAAGCCTACACTGGAAGGAGAGCTCCGCAGCAAGTGGGAGGAGTGGAGAGCCGATTGGTCTTGGATCGTTGAGGAGAACCGATCCTTCGATCGCCAGCGCCAAACTCCAATAGTGCGCTGCAACGATTGGAGCAACTTGGCGCCGGAAGATGCTAGGTTGAAGATTGCTGTGACCGGATCTTGCGCCTCAGCTTGCCGGACTCACCAGAGGCGCTGTTGGCGAGATTTCTTCGCCCAGACGCTTCCCTTGCGGGAGAGGAGGAGACCTGCTTGGGAGTTCCAAAATGCGGCGGACATCATGAGGATGCGCCGGGCCTCAACTTCAATTTCACTGTCTTGGAGTTAGATGCGATGTTGCTGGAGCTGTTCAAGCACGACCCGATCACCCCAAGTGGTTTAGGTTGCCGAGGGAGTCGCCCCATTGTGCAACAACTCTTCGCCGACCGCATCCGCGCAATGATGCCGCCAGCGATTCAAGATGGGATCGCTCCAACCTGGCAAGAGCCTTCCGACGATGTCGTGTGGCAGTTCTTCGACAGCTTGGAGGAAGTGCCGGTCCGCCCGACGAGCGTAAGAAGCTCACCCGCGACACCACCGACGCATTTAGATGCAGCGACGCCACCAAGTGGAGGAGGCGGCAGCAGCCATTGCTACCGGGCGACGGTTCACCGTGGAGGAGGCAGAGGCAGCAGAGGCGGCAAGCCTTGCCGAGCTAAGGGAGTTCGCGGTGAGGAAGAGCTTGTCAACCCGGCCGAGTCGAACGAACCAGCCGAGGGCGCTTCTTCCCCACCATCCAGCAGCTTGCGCAAACGGAGCCCCTGCTCCACCAGGAGGCGTCTCGCAAGGCCGGAGACGAGACGGGCGGCAGACGGGCTAACAGCAGCAGCGACGCGACGACGCGCTTCTACGCTGGTAAGCAATGTTGCCGCTGGAGCACCCCACACCGCCGCAATAACCGAGGCGGATCCTCTCGTGCCACCGCTGCCACCCCGCCAAGCGGTCAAGAGAACCTACCTCCGCTCTTCGCACCGGAGGCGAGCCGAATTTGATCTCTCCGCGCCAGCTCCGACGAGGAAGAAGAAGAAGAGTAAGCTTCTATGATGTGCTTGTATTTCTTCAATTTTGTTGCTTCGCCTTGTATCTGATTTGTTTCATTCTGAACTCTTTCCTTTTTCAGACGCTGGCTCGAGGGCGTCAAGAGAGCCAAGACCCCGGTGGTTGTCATCGAGGACGATCCTGCGTGGCGACAGGAGGCTGTCTGAGACCCCTTGCCGGACCCGCAACCCTTCCTCAAAGCAGCCCGCAGACAGCCCCCAGCCAGAAGTATATGGTTTACTTTTTTACTTTGTTAGGCGGCATGGGTGCTCCTTCTTTGTTGATATCGATTGTTGGTTTGTGCAGGAGCAGAGCAGCCTCATCAGGAGTGCCCGAAGCCGCTCCTGAAATTCCATCTGCCGACTACACGCCAAGGAGAATTCTCCGCAAGGAGCCGTTCTCCGACAAGGAGACTTCTCCGGCGAGGATAGCTGTGGACGCTCGATTCAATCGTACACTAATCATGCACGCAAATGTGTACGATCAAGATCAAGGACTCACGGAAGATATCACAACACAACTCTAGACACAAATTAAAATAATACAAGCTTTATATTACAAGCCGGGGCCTCGAGGGCTCGAATACATAAGCTCGAATACACAAGAGTCGTGGAAGCAACAATATCTGAGTACGGACATGAGTTAGACAAGTTTGCCTTAAGAAGGCTAGCTCCAAAAAGCAGCAACGATCGAAAAGGCAAGGCCTCCTGCCTGGGAGCCTCCTAACTACTCTTGGTCGCCGACGGTCTCCACGTAGTAGTAGGCACCCTCGGGGTAGTAGCGATCGCCAAAGGTGGCATCCGCCCGGGCTCCGACATCTGGTTGCATCAACCGGAAAGAAGAAGAAAAGGGGAAAAGGGGAGCAAAGCAACCGTGAGTACTCATCCAAAGTACTCGCAAGCAAGGATCTACACTACGATGCAACATTATCAAAGGAAGGCTGTATGTGGGGTGGGCTGCGAAATGCCGTAATAGAGAGAAGGCCTAGTCCTATCAAGACTAGCATCTTCTCGAACCCACCATCTTGCAGCAACAGGAGGGAGTAGAGTAGCATAAAGTAAAGTAGCAGTGGTGTTATCAACCTCGCCGGAGATCCTTTCTCGACTCCTGAGAAAGAAATCCCTGAGCCATACTATCCGTTATCATCACAATCCAGTTCTCATCGCAATCCATTGCTCATATCCATGTCTCATCTCAAGTATCCAGTTCTAGTTGTATCGATCGATACAACTCCAAGTGTCCGTTATCAGAGGACAGGCTATCGACAGATGTTTTCTTCCGCAGGGTGCACCAACTTACCCACCACGCTTGCTTAACTCCGCCGACACACTTTCCAGTGGTCATGCCCGCCTCGCCAAACAATACGCCGCAACCCGACCTAGGCTTAATAGAGAGGCCAGACGCGGACTAAACCTATGCCCCTGTGGGTCATGGGCCATCTCCTGGGAACTCCTGACGCTATGAGGGCGGCCGAAGCAGACCTAGCCTAACAGCGCTCCAGTCCAATCCGGTAGCGCGCCGCTTCCGCCGACGCCTATAAAGCTTCGCTGATGCATACGACGCAGAACGCCCATACTATGCCCACGTGATGGTTAGTGCTATCAGCCGAGGCCCTCGGATCAAATATCCAAATCGTAGTGGATTAGGAACGCGGTAACAAGCAGAGACTCATGAAAGATGTGACCCGCTGTTCTGCCTCGAGGACTTGCGGCAAGGGCTAGGAATGCCCGCCACGCCTCGTAATTATCTCGCGGGCACCCTCCAGTCAACCCGCTCCACATCACTGCAATTAAGCACGCTGGTACCCTCACGGTCGACCCGTCTTTCCAAGTAACCGTGGTAAAAGTCCAAGTAACCGTGTGTCCAAACATCAAGGGGAAAACCCGAGGAATCACCCACGGTGAATTCCACTCGATGTAATCATCAAGGTGAACGTAAGAGGAATCACCCCCGAGGTTCACACTTGAGGGGTTGCACGACAGAGTCGTATCGGAAGTGGTTAAGGAGGAAATCACCCTCGATGACCACGACCGGATAGCTATACTACAGAGTTAATATCAGAAGTGCTGTAGAGGTTTCACCCTCGGTACTCGATAGAAACCCAGTAGTGTCGCGCAACTAAGGGGAAGTGATGTGCGGTGTCGGGGCCTGGTCTTCGATCCCGTTGATCGGGTCTTCAATGATGAAGCAGGGGCAACAAGGACAAGGTGGGGGTCACCGATGGGTCTCTAACCAACCTATACTAAGCAGTTTAGGATAAGCAGGTAGGTAACAATAGCAGGTTACAATAAACAGGCTATGCAGCAGAATAGGAGCAAACAATAACAGTAGTAAAATCTAGTGCAAGCATGAGAGAATGGAATGGGCGATATCGGGATGCTCAAAGGGGGGGCTTGCCTGGTTGCTCTGGCAAGGAGGGGTCGTCGTCGACGTAGTCGATCACCGGGCATCGCCGCCTCGGGTCTACCGAGAGAAGAGGGGAAGAAACAGTAAATACATAGCAAGCAGAGGTAACACTAAGCATGACATGACGATGTAGCGCTAGGCGTGTTTCTAACGCGTACTACGTTGCGATTTAAGGGGAAACATCCGAGGATGAATTCCCGGCGTTAGGTGGATTCCGGACAAAGGAAAAGAGGGGGAAAGTTCCATGTTCAGCATGCTAGGGGCATGTGCCAGATGAACGGACCACGATTCGGATTCGCTGGATTTTTCTCGAGCAACTTTCATATAGAAAACATTTTCATCCGAAGTTACGGTTTATTTACTACTAATTTCCAACGATTTAAACATTACTCAAAATTCTGGATATTAAATTAAATTCGAAAATAAAACAGTAAAATACCCTTTTACCTTGTGTAGTGCCAGCCACAGTCAAAGACATGTGGGGCCAAGTCAAAGTCAACAACAGAGCAATCTATTGGTGGGTCAAGTAGTGAATAGTGCATGGGTCCGCGTGTCATTGTCTCGGGATAAACTGGGCTAAATAAACTGGTTAAATTAAAGGAGGAGGTCCCACTTGCCAAAGGTTAGTAACTAACCTATCCAATCTAATCTAATCCTAATTAATCTAAACTAACCGCCAGCCCATCTAGCAAAGTGGCCGAGCTGGGCACTATGCGCACACGCCACGCGACGAACCATGGCCGAGCCATGGCCATGGCACGGCAAGCCAGAAGCACGCGACGAGCGCAGCAGCAGCAGCGATAGCAAAGCAGCAGGAGCAGCGGCAACAGATGGTGGCAGCGACAGCAGGTCAAGCAACGTGGAGTAGGGCGAAGGCGGCGACGCACCAAACAGCAGCATGCATCGGGCAAGAAGCGAGTAGCAGCGCCAACGCAGCAGCAGAAACTCAGAACACGCACATACGTGACGCAGACGCCCGGCAGAATCAGCAACGGGCGCGGGCTCGTGGCGTGGCTGCGGGCGCTGCCGGGGCGAAGCGCGGCGAGGCAGGGGCCCGGCTGGCGGAGGCGCAGATCGGAGGGCGCCGCGCCGCAGGAGGGCGTGGGGCCATGGACGGCAACAAAGATACGGGTATGGCAGACACGATCAAGGCGAACTCGTGGACGCATTTACCACGGCGCGGATCGAGTGTACAAGGAGGGGGATGGAGGAGGAGCTCACCGTGGTGCGGATGACGAGCTCGGGAGGCCGGATGTGGACCGGAACGGGAATCGGACGATGGCCGCCGGCAATGTACGTGATGAAGAAGACGGCGATGCCAGCGCGACGAGCCGCGCCGCTTGAGCTGATGCTCGACGGACGGCTGGCCTCGCGATCTCTGGATGTCCTTCCACGCTGGCGGCGACGACAAGGCCGCGACGGTGACGATGGCGCGCGACGATAGCTTCGGTGTAAAAAGGGGAGCGAGCAACGGCGCGAGGGAGGAAGAAGTGGCGGCTAGGGTTCCGTGGCAGTGCGGGCGATGCTCTTAACCTCTGTGGAGGGTCAGCGGGATGGCCGGCATGTGGTCGGGCGCCATGGATGGCCTCCACGATCCCCTCCGCTTCTCTGTAGCAGGAGGAAGGGAAAAAGGGGTGTTGGGCTGGGCTGCACGGTAAAATAGCTTAGAGCCCATCTGCATAATAGGTGTAGCTCTTTTCTTTTATTACCATATGTTTTATTTCTCTAGCCTCTGTTTTGTACTTAATTTATTTAACAAATAAGTTTTGTAAAATGTGGAGATGGACACATATTTAGTATTGCAATGTTAGGTGCTACCACCAAAAACTTAGGAGGAAGTTTGACTTAGCTTGAATTTTTCAGAAGTGGAGAAGCATTCAAAAAAAATGCTATTTTGGCACGGTTTAATGTTTGATGGCATTTAATAACCCTTTAAAATATTAGTTTCAACATGAAAATATCTAGGGATTATTTGCCATAGGATGAACTATTTTATTTGCATGAAAGGTATAAATATTTGACATGCAATTAGAATTAGAATTTGAAGCAGATTTTGGACAAGTGGCCTTTTGGCATGATGATCATGATGACATGACCTTCATTAGGGGAGATTATTGTAGTGTGATGTGGGGATGTTACAAATCTCCTCCATTACAAGAAATCTCGTCCGAGATTTAAGCGCGAAGTAAAGAGTAACTTTGGGAGAACTGACCCTTTATAGGGTTAATTATCCGTGAACAAATAAGGAATGTAGAAGTATCTCTCGAGTTGAAACTTAAGAAAACATCGAGAGCAAAATATGAAGGTACAATAGCGAGTTTCAAGCTTAATGGACAAACAATCGACACCGAACAGAGTGTGAGAAGTGGGGTTCAGAGCATCGAATAGATCATCTTCTGGACGGTGGCTCGTGACAACACACATAGCCAAGAGAAAATGATACTACAGAATAAAGGATATACAAGAGAGTCAGGTTTCGATCCTGTGGAACTGTGGGTTATGGGCCCACCATGTGGGTTGACAGCAGGAAGGCACTAATCAATTTGCACGATCATGATAGGAAGGTAGGTCAGAGTATAGCCTGTCAGTTATGTTGGCAACAACGCTGGTACCAAGGGCGAGGGACGAAGAGAACCACTCTCCTGCTCGTTGAACGAGGCGGGCCAATAGGCAAAGTTCTCATCCATCGGTGGTTACCGGAATGTCGTCCACAATAGTAACAGGGTCTTATTGACAGTTTGTACACCGAGGTGTTTACATAAGCAGGGAAATATTACTGCTTATATCATATAGATCACAAGAAAGATTATACAAAACAATGAAAAGGAAAATGTGATTATCGGATTAAACACCGATGGAAAGGAAAATGTGTTTAAACACAAGTATTAGGAGTATATCCTTCAGAAGAACAAGTAGAGCAGGATACACCTGACAGGACAACAAGTAGATATGCAAGAAGGTTGTCGATGTTAACACAAATCATCGAGAGGGCAAGGATGGTATTTATCATGAATTCGATTCATAACCCGAAGAGCTCGTAATGTTGATGATGATCATGACACATTTGTCGAGAGATTTCATGAAGATGTAATCGATCGCCGATGACATCAAGTCAAAGGAATGACGGGTTTAAAGCTTATTGGAACCACAGTATGACACATACCGAAATCAAGCTTGCTGTTCAAGGCTAAATGATATGACGAGGAAGATCGACGAGGCTTAGCCCATCATCGAAAAATGTGCTCCGGAAAGAAGGACTAGGTAGCACAGCTTAAAATTTAGCACAATAATGATATAGCCGCTAGGGTAGGAATGACTTGAAGGATTATTAAACTCGTAAGCAACAAAAATTACTTAGAGTTATAGAATCAGAGTGTGGAAACGATTCACTTATCGGCATTCTCGAGTGACTAACAACTCAAAAACCCAGGGAAATCTGAAACCGATGAGAAGCAATACCAGAAGAAGACGCGTAGGAAGCAACATGGTTCTTTGTTATTCTCGAGATACCAGAGGGTAATACTCGATGGAAGATCAAAATAGAGGTTGCCAAGATGCATTTATCTACAGAAGACAAGTGCTTTAACTTGTCCGAGAAATGGAATCAAAGGGGAACAATTGTGGTCAGAACCACGGTTGCAAAGGATCAAATCCTAGATATAAGATGATCTTATACCAAGGGGATAATTAAATTTAAGAGAAGCTTCCATGATAAGATCTACATCATGTCCATGGGCATGAACACAAAGTTCAAGGTCGAGACCCACTTCTTCAATGCATATCATTTCATTTACTTCGCCGATGAAGTTGTAGTGTTGAAATGTTATCTGGCAAAACACCAGAAGAGTAAGACTCATTAAAACTCTTGGGTTCAAAAGGATTAGGTGAGGCATAGGTTCAACCCATAGGGGCATCTTAGGAACCTATTCCACAAACTTCAGAAGTAAACAACACAAGCTCGAAAGCAGAGTATGGTTGACAAAAGGAGAGGATACAATTTACCAAAGGCATTATGTATCTGGGAAAGAACTTCACGAGGTTCTTTGAATATGAAGGACACTGACGGATGATAATCCAATAATGGTCCGGCGATCCACAACGGAGCTGATGTGAGTATCAATATTTAATCAGAAGAAGAAATAATGCAGAGGCATCGGATTTTGGAAACATCTGATAATTCCAAAGCTTAAATGCCAATGACTTATGATTTCTGATTCAGGGAATCAGAAGCAGATGCTCTAATCAAAAGATAAGCAAGTTGAAAAGACATAGATCGACAATCAATCAAGGTTTGATTTGCCGAGAACCAGCTCATGTTTGCAGTGACGTCTGAGCCAAAAGGATGAATTTCATAAGGATCAACTGATGATTGCATGCATTCACAAACATGTTGAATCAATAGGATCAGAAAGTCAACCACAACGGATTTCAATGTATATTGCTAGACATATGGAATTAACCATCATGCAAGCAGGTAGGGAAAAACAAGAGCAATAAGCTACTAAGGATTTCGGGAGATCGAATAGTATTTCAAAGAATTTTGTGAAACACAAGAACAACTAGGGATGATCGAATCCTCGATAAGTGTGAGGAATTGCTCAGAGGTGTATTCATGTGTAAAGAGCTACAGTGGCAGAGCCCAAAGGATTCTTAAAAGTCGGAGAATAATTCGATGTATCTTGTAACAACAAGAGCAACGGGAATGATTGTATGAACGGCAAGTGTATTTAGTTATCCATAGGGATTTATCGATGGAAGGGAATTGCAAAAGCGATGGACACAAGGGTCTCGGAAAAACATCGAAAAGTATCTTCGGGGTCTTCTGTTGAACCAAACCATCATCTGGAATTTAAGGGGCTCTCTGGGAGGAAGTAGTTACGAGATCCTAGTGTTAGAGTTAGCAAAATCATTTAACCCGAATAGAAGAGAGATCGAGTCCCAGAGTAAACGAGGAATAAAAGATCCTAATACCACCTAATGGCGGCGTGGGCCCGTAAGACACACAGCCAATGTTAATAAAAGTTTTTAGTGACTAGACTCAACTTCGCCAAGGAGTTGGAAAGGGGCTACCTACAGCAGATGGCTCGATATAATCTCAGACGCTTCGATTCAATCAGACACTAATCATGCACGCAAATGTGTACGATCAAGATCAAGGACTCACGGAAGATATCACAACACAACTCTAGACACAAATTAAAATAATACAAGCTTTATATTACAAGCCGTGGGCCTCGAGGGCTCGAATACATAAGCTCGAATACACAAGAGTCAGCTGAAGCAACAATATCCGAGTACGTACATGAGTTAGACAAGTTTGCCTTAAGAAGGCTAGCTCCAAAAGCAGCAACGATCGAAAAGGCAAGGCCTCCTGCTGGGAGCCTCCTAACTACTCTTGGTCGCCGACGGTCTCCACGTAGTAGTAGGCACCCTCGGGTAGTAGCATCACAAAGGTGGCATCCGCCCCGGGCTCCGGCATCTGGTTGCATCAACCGGAAAGAAGAAGAAAAGGGAAAAGGGGAGCAAAGCAACCGTGAGTACTCATCCAAAGTACTCGCAAGCAAGGATCTACACTACGATGCAACATTATCAAAGGAAGGTCAGATGTGTGGACTGGGCTGCGAAATGCCGTAATAGAGAGAAGGTTTAGTCCTATCGAAGACTAGCATCTTCTCGAACCCACCATCTTGCAGCAACAGGAGGGAGTAGAGTAGCATAAAGTAAAGTAGCAGTGGTGTTATCAACCTCGCCGAGATCCTTTCTCGACTCGCGAGAAAGAAACCTTGAGCCATACTATCCGTTATCATCACAATCCAGTTCTCATCGCAATCCATTGCTCATATCCATGTCTCATCTCAAGTATCCAGTTCTAGTTGTATCGATCGATACAACTCCAAGTGTCCGCTATCAGAGGACAGGCTATCGACAGATGTTTTCTTCACCGCAGGGTGCACCAACTTACCCACCACGCCGCTTAACTCCGCCGACACACTTTCTGTGGTCATGCCCGCCTCGCCAAACAATACGCCGCAACCCGACCTAGGCTTAATAGAGAGGCCAGCACGCCGGACTAAACCTATGCCCCAGGGTCATGGGCCATCTCCTCGAACTCCTGACGCTATGCAGGGCGGCCGGAAGCAGACCTAGCCTAACAGCGCTCCAAATTAATCCCGCGCGCCGCCGCCGCCGACGCCTATAAAGCTTCGCTGATGCATACGACGCAGAACGCCCATACTATGCCCACGTGATGGTTAGTGCTATCGTGCCGAGGCCCTCGGATCAAATATCCAAATCGTAGTGGATTAGGACGCGCGTAACAAGCAGAGACTCATGAAAGATGTGACCCGCTGTTCTGCCTCGAGGACTTGCGGCAAGGGCTAGAATGCCCGCCACGCCCGAATTATCTCGCGGCACCCTCCAGTCAACCCGCTCCACATCACTGCATTAACACGCTGGTACCCTCACGGTCGAATTCGCCTTTCCAAGTAACCGTGGTAAAAGTCCAAGTAACCGTGTGTCCAAACATCAAGGGAAAACCCGAGGAATCACCCACGGTGAATTCCACTCGATGTAATCATCAAGGTGAACGAAGAGGAATCACCCCGAGGTTCACACTTGAGGGGTTGCACGACGAGTCAGATCGAAGTGGTTAAGGAGGAAATCACCCTCGATGACCACGCACCGGATAGCTATACTACAGAGTTAATATCGGAAGTGTCAGAGAGGTTTCACCCCAGACTCGAGCAGAAACCCAAAGAGTGTCGCAAGAACTAAGGGGAAGTGATGTGCGTGTCGGGCCTGGTCTTCGATCCCGCTGATCGGTCTTCAATGATGAAGCAGGGCAACAAGGACAAGGTGGGGTCACCGATGGGTCTCTAACCAACCTATACTAAGCAGTTTAGGATAAGGTGTAGGTAACAATAGCAAGTTACAATAAACAGGCTATGCAGCGTAATAGGAGCAAACAATAACAGAGTAAAATCTAGTGCAAGCATGAGAGAATGGAATGGGCGATATCGGGATGCTCAAAGGGGGCTTGCCTGGTTGCTCGGCAAGGAGGGGTCGCTGCCGACGTAGTCGATCACCGGGCATCGCCGCCTCGGGTCTACCGGAGAGAAGAGGGGAAGAAACAGTAAATACATAGCAAGCAGAGGTAACACTAAGCATGACATGACGATGTAGCGCTAGGCGTGTTTCTAACGCGTACTACACGCTGGTGACGAAGGGGGAAACATCCGAGGATGAATTTCTGCTAGGTGGATTCCTGACAAAGGAAAAGAGGGGAAAGTTCCATGTTCAGCATGCTAGGGCATGTGCCGATGAACGGACCACGATTCGGATTCGCTGGATTTTTCGAGCAACTTTCATATAGAAAACATTTTCATCCGAAGTTACGGTTTATTTACTACTAATTTCCAACGATTTAAACATTACTCAAAATTCTGGATATTAAATTAAATTCGAAAATAAAACAGTAAAATACCCTTTTTACCTTGTGTAGTGCCAGCCACAGCCAAAGACATGTGGGGCCAAGTCAAAGTCAACAACAGAGCAATCTATTGACTGGGTCAAGTAGTGAATAGTGCATGGGTCCCGCGTGTCATTGTCTCGGATAAACCGGGGCTAAATAAACTGGTTAAATTAAAGGAGGAGGTCCCACTTGCCAAAGGTTAGTAACTAACCTATCCAATCTAATCTAATCCTAATTAATCTAAACTAACCGCCAGCCCATCTAGCAGTGGTCGAGCTGGGCACTTATGCGCACACGCCACGCGACGTAACCATGGCCGAGCCATGGCCATGGCACGGCCGGCAAAGCAGAAGAAGAATGCGACGAGCGCAGAAAGAAAAAGCAGCAAAGAAAGCAGCAGGAGCAGCGGCAACAGATGGTGGCAGCGACAGCAGGTCAAGCAACGGGAGTAGGGAGAGCGGCGGCGACGACCAAACAGCAGCATGCATCGGGCAAGAAGAGTAGTAGCAGCGCCAACGCAGCAGCAGAAACTCGAACACGCACATACGACGCGCGACGCCCGGCAGAATCAGCAACGGGCGCTGGCTCGTGGCGTGGCTGCTGGGCGCTGCCGGGGCGAAGCGCTGGCGAGGCAGGGCCCGGCTGGCGGAGGCGCGATCGGAGGGCGCCGCGCCAGCAGGAGGGCGTGGGGCCATGGACGGCAACAGATACGGGTGCGCGCGACACGCATCAAGGCGAATCTCGTGGACGCATTTACCACGGCGCGGATCGAGTGTACAAGGAGGGGATGGAGGAGGAGCTCACCGTGGTGCGGATGACGAGCTCGGGAGGCCGGATGTGGACCGGAACGGTGGGAATCGACGATGGCCGCCGGCAATGTACGTGATGAAGAAGACGGCGATGCCGAAGCGACGAGCCGCGCCGCTTGAGCTGATGCTCGACGGACGGTTGGCCTCTGCGATCTCCTGGATGTCCTTCCACGCCAAGGCGACGACAAGGGCCGCGACGGTGACGATGGCGCTGCGACGATAGCTTCGGTGTAAAAGGGGAGCGAGCAACGCGCGAGGGAGGAAGAAGTGGCGGCTAGGGTTCCTGTGGCAGTGCGGGCGATGCTCTTAACCTCTGTGGAGGGTCATGGATGGCCGGCATGTGGCCGGGCGCCATGGATGGCCTCCACGATCCCCTCTCGCTCTCAGAAAGCAGGAGGAAGGGAAAAAGGGGTGTTAATGGGCTGCACGGTAAAATAGCTTAGAGCCCATCTGCATAATAGGTGTAGCTCTTTTCTTTTATTACCATATGTTTTATTTCTCTAGCCTCTGTTTTGTACTTAATTTATTTAACAAATAAGTTTTGTAAAATGTGGAGATGGACACATATTTAGTATTGCAATGTTAGGTGCTACCACCAAAAACTTAGGAGGAAGTTTGACTTAGCTTGAATTTTTCAGAAGTGGAGAAGCATTCAAAAAAATGCTATTTTGGCACGGTTTAATGTTTGATGGCATTTAATAACCCTTTAAAATATTAGTTTCAACATGAAAAATATCTAGGATTATTTGCCATAGGATGAACTATTTTATTTGCATGAAAGGTATAAATATTTGACATGCAATTAGAATTAGAATTTGAAGCAGATTTTGGACAAGTGGCCTTTTGGCATGATGATCATGATGACATGACCTTCATTAGGGGGAGATTATTGTAGTGTGATGCTGGGGATGTTACAACAGCACCAGTGATCCTCCGGTGGTCGAGACCATGGCTGTCGATCCCATCGCAGGTAATCGCCTTGGCGTGAAAATTTCCCTTGGGTTCTTTTTCTTCTATTTTTCTTTTGAACATTTGCTTGATCGTTTTTTCTTTTTCTCGATCGCCGATCCATCTCGCCGCAGAGCCGATGGAGACCGAGGTCGCGGGCGAGGAGGACGACGCTGCAACACCGACGACGCCGCCACCATGGAGGAAGAGGCTGGCACCGGCGGGTCCGCGGCGAAGAGGCCGCCAAGGCTGCCGCCGCAAAGGTCGGCGAGGGTCGGGCGACGACCGACGTAACCCGAGGCCACAGGAGCGCCAGCGCCACGCCGACCGCCGATCCTCCGCCATCGGTGCAGCGCCAGTTCGAAGAGCCCCAGCCCGCGCGCTTATCTCAAGGCCGGCGACGGCGTTTTCATCAAGCTCCCCGGGCGCCGAGCCCAGGCGCCGGTCAAGGAGAGACCTTCGACGAGAGCTGCTCGCTTCCGCTGGGCTGACGCTGGTTGACGCGCCATGCAGCAGCAGCGGCGAGTCTGAGGAGGAGCAGCTGCTGAAGAAGCTGTTGTCGCTCTACCGCACCCGGCAAGCCAAACTGGAATCCCGGGAAGCGCTTGTCGCGAAGGCGGGAGCAGACATAGAGAAGCGCGCGGAGGAGCTCCGGGGAATCAATGAGGAAGCTCTCCGGTCCTTTGCAGAGGAGCGGGAGCAAATTGTTGAGGCGCGCAAAGCCTTTCATCCTTGAGAAGGCAGAGGTCGAAGAGCAGCAGAGGCTCGCTGCCGAGAAGCTATCCGTGCAGGAGGGCGAGCTGGCGCAGCGGAAGATCAACCTTGACAGCCACGAAGAGGAGCTTGTCTCGCGCGACGAGTCACTTGGCGGGGCTCTTAAGGAAGCAAAGGATGCCGCCGCAGCTGCCGAGGCCGTCAAGAAAGAGTTGGAGACAAAGGTGACGCAGCTGGAGGCCAATCTCGTAAGAGCGGGCGAGGAGCTTGCTGCACTCAAGCACGAAAGCACGAAGGACGCTTACACTCTTGGCGAGCTGCAGGCCGCCTCGCCGAGAGGAGCAAGGAGCCTCGCGCCGCCAAGGACTCCAAAGCGGATCTTGAGCTGAAGCTGACCACCCCGATGCGCATATCGGACGGTGCCAAGGAGCGGAGGTGGGCCTATTGGAGAAGATCAAGGCCAACGAGGAGCTGCTGGCGAAGTGCATCGCCGCCAGCAGCACCTTCGTGGAGAACGTGGAGCACCGGATCAAGGTCTTGTGAATATCGCCGCCGCCATTGACAAGGAGCCGACGGAGCCGGGATGGTGGATTCGGTATCTCCGACGAGCGCCCAACCCAGCGCCAAGCTCAGCTTGTTCTCAAGGGCGCAGACGGCTTCCAGCGCTCCGGAAGAGATTCCAAGCAGCTGGCCGAGGAATCGCGCCAGATCTGCGCTGGAGCTTCCGTAAGGTGTTGATGAAGGTGGCCTTCCGCAATCCAGGCCTCAACCTCAACGGCGCCCTCGATCCTTGCCGCCAGATGCCGATGTGGTGGCGCCAAAGCCCTTGTCGCACTCCATTGTGGACAAGGTGGGCAAGATCAAGTTGGTTGATGGCGCACCGCGAGATTAGGCCGCCTAATTTTATCTTTCCCTTGTCGCTGCTGATCATGTTTAGGAGAACAATTTATTAGATCATGCACAAGCTATTTTGTAATATAACTCTATCTTAGGCAATGATTGCAATGTTATTTCCTTTACTTGATTCCTTCCTTTGTATGTTTGTGCCCCACGCTTTTAGGGAACTTGTCGGCGCTGGCACCTTTGTCATGAAGCGCCGAGTGCGGAACGTCAAGAGCTCGTCTGGCGGTGCCGCCTCCGATAAGCAACCTTGTCGCAACTAGTTGCAGCTCACTTAAGTTGTTGAGCGCACTTGAAACAAAGTAAGGGCGCGACTAGCTACGAGTTGGTTCCTCCGCGCACAGGTTTTCCATACAAAGTACTATCGTTCGAGGAAGATAACTTAAATATTTAAAAACTGATTGCTCAAAATTTTGGCAACTTAGCTTTTCTGTTGTTTGTTTCCCGGTAAGGCAAAACTTCCTCGAGCAACGCTTGGTCCATGGCATTATCTTCTCCTTCCCCCCTGGTTAACTTGTGTGCGAGGGAACCTTCCTTTCTTTGAGAAAGAGAAAGAAGAGAAAATAAAGTTATGGAGCCTCGTGGCTCGTTATTGCTTACCGGGTGTAGGTGCTGCACAAAGCGTCAGACAAAACATGCAATAAAATTATGAAAGCATGAAATTGACAAGTTGTGCGCAACACATGAGCTTTACTTATGCACGGGTTCTGCGCCGGCTTTGTACAAAGGATTACATGCAACATCGGCAAGACTTGTATTAAAGGTGGTTGCCGGAACAGGTTCCGCAACCGCGCTTCACGGGTAAAACTTACGAAGATGTTCAATGTTCCAGAGTTGCTCACCGAATGCCATCTTCGCCTCAAGGCGGACAGCGCCGGGCCTAATGACTCGCTTCACCCGATAAGGGCCTTCCCACTTTGGCGCCAACTTGTTGGAATTCTTGGCGGACTGAGCGCCAAGAACAAGGTCGCCTTCCTCGAGACTTCTCGCACTAACTTTGCGGTTATGGTAGCGACGCAAAGCTTGCTGGTAACGAGCAGCTCAGACAAATGCCTCGAAGACGATCCTCCTCAAGGAGCAGCGGTCATCTTGTCGCAGCTGCTCTTGCTCAAGCTCATCATAAGCGAGTACTGGGTGACCCAGATACGAAGTTCCGTGGGGAGAACTGCCTCTGCTCCATAGACTAGAGCGAAGGTGTCCGCCGCTGGCTCGACGGCGTCGCCCCGACGACCAAAGAACCACCGCAGCTCCTCAATCCAATTTCTTCCACACTTGTGCAGCCCGTCGAAAGTCCTCGGTCTTGAGCCCGCGCAGCACTTCAGATTTGCCCTTTCCGCTTGACCGCTGCTTCTCGGATGAGCAATGTATAAGCAGACCTTGGCGCCAAGATCTTGGACGATCGCATGAAGGTGCGACTCAGAATTGTGTGCCGTTGTCGGTGATGATCCCGTTAGGAATCCCAAAACGGCTAACAATCGACCAAGAACTTGATCGCCGACCGCGGCTGTCACCTTCCTCATCGCTTCCACTTCCGCCACTTTGTGAACTTGTCGATTGCAACGCATAAGTACTCAAAGCCCCGACAGCTCGGGAAAGGGGTCGAGAATGTCGAGCCCCTGCATCAAAAATGGCCAGGATAAAGGGATCGCTCGAGAGCTTGAGCTGGCTGGTGTATCCGCTGGAATGGAACCGCACGCTTCACACTTGGTTACTTGTGCAGTTGCATCCTCGAGGGCTGTCGGCCGAAGAAACCTTGCCGGAAAGCTTTGCTGGCAAGTGTTTTGCACCAATGTGGTGACCACATATGCCTCCATGTATCTCTCGCCAACAGCTTCGTCCATCTTCCCGGTGAATACACTTCGATTTCACACCGCTGAGTCTTCTTCAGCATAAAGATGTCAGTCGACTAAACCGGTACATACTTGACTGCCGGGCTACTCTCTCCGCTTCTTCTTGCTCTTCGGAAGTTCTCATGTCTCAAGGAAATGGAAAATCTGTCTGTGCCCATGTTGGAGCTTGTGGCTCGGACAACAAGGACTAAAGGCACATATATCGCTGTGGTAACATCCGCTTCTACGGCAAGAAACCGCGGCTCGGCCGAGCTTGATGTTCCCGCAAGCTTGCCGGAGCAAAATTGTCGGGAGCGCTCGCTTCAATGAAACAAACCCTAGGGCTTGTCGGAGCAGATCGCCTCAAGACTCTCGGTGTTGATCCTGGGACCTTTTGGTGGCGGCTTCGAAGCTCGCCGAAAATAGTCACCGAAATCAACTTCCTCTTCTTGTTCTGTCCAGCTTGATGGCGCATACCGGTTGAGTCAGCTTGAGCACAAAAATCCCTGGTTCCATGTGTAACTTGAGGCGCGCACTTCGATGTGCCATCAGCAATATCATTCGAGCTCTCGAACATGTTCCATCCGCAGGCCGCCAAAGTGCTCTTCTAGCTTCTCACTTCATCAACGAGGCTTCCATCAACGGACTCGATAATCTTTGTTTACTTGGCGGACGCACAAGTCGCGAATCACCCCGATAATGAATTTCTTGATCCCAAGGTCTACCGCACTGAGACCGCAAGCAAACCTTCATACTGCAGATTGTTTGTCACTTGCTCCTTGGGAAAGTGCATTTGTACTATGTACTTGAGGTGCTCTCCGTGGGCGCGATAAGCAGCACGCTCAAGACCGGGCGCCTTTCAGCGAGAAGGCACCATCAAAGTACATCAGCCACTCTTTACTTGTTTCTTTGACGGGATGCTCGCTCTCGAATTTCTTCATCTCGCTACGCCCATTCTGCTATAAATTCTGCCAATGCTCGCTTTGGATAGTTGAAGTGCTTTCAAACTTGAGGCCAAAGCTTGACAATTCCAAAGGCCCACCGACAATCCTGCCTGTTGCTTCGGATTTTGCAATATTCTCTTCAGGGAAAGCGAGTGACGATCGTTATCTCATGTGCTTGGAAGTAATGGCGCAGCTTTCTCGAGGCTATGAGGAGGCCGAAGCACTTTGCACACCGAGTACCTTGACCTAGCCCCAGAGAAGGGAACTGACAAAGTACACTGGGCGCTGCACCATCCTTTTCTGTATCTTCTCACACGCCTACGCAGATCCGTCCTCGTCGGGACCAGAGCTTGTCGGTGAAGCCGCCTGCTTGTCGCTGGATGCATCTGCCTTGGTTGCCGGCTCATCGTCTGCCTCCCTTTCCGCTACTAACGCAGCACTAACCACTTGATTAGTTGCCGCTATATATAGCAGCAACTTCTCTTGTAGCCTAGGTGCGACAAGTATTGGAGTGGAGGACAGGTACTCTTTAAGTCCTCGCAGCGCAGCCTCCGCTTCGAGTCCATTTCATTGACCTGCCTTTTTCAAAATCTTGAAAATGGTTGGGCTGCTCAGCAGACCCAGAGATAAACCTGCTGAGAGCAGCCACGCAACCGCAAGTCTTCGTGACATCCTTGATGCGCTTTGGTGCTTCAATCTGCTCAATGGCCTTGATCTTGTCGGGATTGGCTTCAATTCCCCGCCGAGAGATGAAGAACCCGAGAAGCTTGCCGGAAGGGACTCCAAACACGCGCTTCGGGTTGAGCTTGAGGTTGATCTTGCATAGATTTGCAAAGGTCTCATCTAAATCTTGAACCAGAGTTGTTTTGTCTTTGCTTTTGACCACTATGTCATCCATGTAGGCTTCTACATTTCGTGCATTTATGCTCAAAAGCGCCATGGACTACTCTTGCAAACGTTGAACCAGCATTCTTAGCCCAAAAGGCATCCATACAAAACAAGATGTGCCACATGGGGTGATGAATGCGGTTTTCTCCTCATCCTCTTCGCCATGAAGATCTGATGATATCTCGAGTATGCATCAAGAAATGAAAGCAAATCACATCCAGCCGGGAGTCAACAATCTGGTCAATGCGCCGCAAGGGAAATGGGTCTTTGGGACAAGCTTTATTAACATCTCGTGAAGTCGATACAAAGTCTCCATTTCCCATTTGCTTTGCGACAACTACGTGGATTTGCCAACCACGAGGATGGAGCACCTCCGACAAGGCCTGCTGCTTCCAATTTCTTGATCTCTTCGCAATGAATTTTGGCGCCCACCGCCGCTTCGATTTTTCGCTTGACGGGCCGCGATGAGGACAGACAACTAGGTGATGCTCAATTACTTTCCGGGAACACCGGGATGTCGACGGTTGCCATGCAAACACGCCGACGTCGCCGCAGAAAGCAACGAGCGCGCTTTCCTATTTAGGGTCGAGAGTGGCACCGATGGTGAAGGTACCACCAGTGCCGCCCTCCTTGGCGGGCACCTTCTTGGTCTTTGGCGGAGCTGCCATCGCCTTTCTTGCACTTGCCGGTGGAGCTCGATGGAAAGGCCTCGACGGTAGCGCAACACCGAGGAGGTGCGCTTGCCGGAGGGCATCGAGCTCTTGCCGGACTTGGTCTTCTTTGTTCCCCGGAGCTTCAATGCAAGTGACTTGCTATCTCGTTGCAGCTGCTGCCTCCCGGTAAATATTGTCGGCGCAGATAAGAGCATCCTTCCGTCGCCATGGACAGAAATGACACTTATCGGGCCTGGCATCTTGAGCAAGTTGTATGCATAATGAGAGGCTGCCATGAACTTGGCGAAGTGCCGACGGCCAAGTATCCCATTGTAAGGCAATGGAAAATCAGCAACGCCGAACGTGACCTCTCAGTCCCGAAGTTTAGCTCGCTGCCAAACGTTACCGTAATGTGATCTTCCCTTCGCTTGCTCCTTCCCGGATTGATTCCTTGAATGTACCAGTTTCTTCGAGCTCGCCGCCGTGGATCCAAGCTTCGGAGCACCCCCTTTTTTTCCCCCCTTCTTTTCCCCCCCCCTTTTTTTCCTTTGGCCCGGGGGGGGCCCCCGGGGCCCCGGGTTTGGGGCCCCCCCCCCTTTTTCCCCTCCCCCCCCCTTTTCCCCTTTCCCCGGGGCCCCCCCTTTTGGAAAACCCCCGGGGGGAAAAAAGGCCCGGGGGGTTTTTCCCCGCAAATCCTTTTTGGGGCCCGGCCCCCGGGGGAAAGCCCCGGGGGGGCCCCCCTTCCGGGCCCCAACCGGCCCTTTTTCCCCCGGGTTTTCCCCAAAACCAGGCCCTTTCCTTCCCTTTTTTTCCTTTTCCGTCCCGGGGGGTTTTTCCCCCCCCCTTTTTTTTCCCCCCCCCCCCCCCCCCAAAAATTTCCCCAAATTTTAAAAATTTTTTGGGGCCAAACCCCCCCCCGGTTCCCCTTTTGGGGGGTTTTCCCCCGGGGGCCCCCCCACCCCCCCGGGGGGGGTTTTTTCCCCCGGGGCCGGGGGGGCCCCCCCCTTGGTTCCACCCCCCCAAACCGGGGGTTCCCCTTTTGGGGCCCCCCTTTTCCGGGTTTTTTTTTCCCCTTTTGTTTCGGTTTTCCCCGCCCCCGGGGGTTTCCCGGGGAAATTTTGGGGAAAAAAAGGGGGAAAGGGGCCCCCGGGGAACCTTTCCCCGGGTTTTTCCCCTTTAAAAAAAGGGGAAAGGGGGGGCCCCCCCCCCTTTCCCCGGGGTTTTTTTCCCCCCTTTTTCCCCCCCCCGGGTTAAAAGGGTTTTGGTTTAAAAAAGGGGCTAATTTCCCCTTTGGGGGGGCCCGGGGTTTTGGAGAAATTTTTTTTCCCCCCTTTTTAAAATTTTGGTAGGAAAAACCCCCCGGGGTTTTTTTTTGGGGGGTTTTTTTTTTGGCCCCGGGGGGCCCCGGGGGGTTTTTTCCCCGGTTTTTTAAAATTTTTGGGGTTTTGGGAAGGGGCCCTTAAAGGGGGGCCCGGGTTTCAAAAATTTTTTTTTTAAAAAACCAAAACCCCCCCCCGGGGCCGGTTAAAAGGGGGTTTTTTTTACCCCCTTCCCCTTTGTAAACCCATTTTTTAAAAAATTTTTGGGGGTTTAGGGGCCGGGGTTTAAAGGGCCCTTTTTTGGGGTTTTTTAAAACCCCCAAACCCCGGGGCCCCTTGGCCCGGGGACCCTTTCCCCCCTTTGGGGCCGGGGGGATGGGGCCCCGAAAATTTCTTCTTTGGGGGTTTGGGTTTTAAATGGTTTTTCCCCCCCTTTTTCCACCCCCTTTCCCCCCCAAAAAACAAACCCCCCTTTGGGACCCCCGGCCCCCCTTTTGGGGGGGGGGGGGGGGAAAACAGGAGGTTTTCCCCTGGAACCCAAATTTAAACCCCCCTTTTTAATTTTTTTTTTCCTTTCCCGGAAAAAATTTAAACCCTTTTTTTCCCCCCTTTCCTTTTCCGGGCCCCTTTTATGGGGTTTTGCTTTAACGGCAAGGAAAAGGGAAAAAGGGGTTGGAATAAATTTAAAAACCCAAATTTTTAAAAAACCCCCTTTTTTCCCCCCTTTTGGAAAAACCCAAAAACCCCCCGGGCCCCCTTTGGTCCCCCCAAAAAAAAACGGGAATGGCCCCCGGCCCTTGCCCCGGGGGCCCCCCAAAAAGGGGGTTTTTCCCATTTGGGGTTTTTTTGGTTTTTCCCCCTTTTCGCCAAAACCCTTTGGTTTCCGGGGGTTTTTTCCCCCCAAAAAATTTTCCCGGGGGGTTTTTGGGTTAAATTTGGGCCCCGGGTTAATTTTTGGGGTTCCTTTTAAAAAATTTGTTTTCCCTTTTAAAAAAGGGAAATTTTTCCCCCGGTTTTTGGGTTTTTTCCCCAAAAAATTAAAAAGGGGGGGGAAAAAAAGGTTTGGGGGGAAAAAATTTAACCCCGGGTTTTTTCCCCCCGGGGGGAAAAATTGGGTTTGGGCCCCACCAAAATTTTCCCTTTTGGGAAAAGGGTTTTTCCCGGGGGTTTACCCCCCCCCCTTCCAAAATTGGGGGCCCCGGGGCCGGGGAACCCCAACCGGGGGGGGGGGGGCCCCCAAAAGGGGTTGGGAAGGGTCCGGGGGGGGGGGGGGGTTTTTTAAATTTTGGGTTTTTTTAAAAGGTTTCCCTTTTTTTTAAAAACTTGGGGTGGCCCGTTCCCCTTGGAATTTTTTAAATTCCTTGGGCTTTGGGGTTTCCCCCTTTAACATTGGGGGGGTTTTTTTGGGTTTAAGGGGGGGGGGGGGGGGGGGGGGGGGCCCCCAGGGCCCTTTTAATTTTTTTCCCCCGGGGGGGAAATTTTTTTTAGGATTTTAAAAAAAAGGGGGTTCCTTTCTTTTCTTCCCCCGGGGTTCCGGGGGGGGCCCTTTTAAAACCTTAAAAGGGGAAAAACCCCTTGGCCCCCAAAAGGGGCGGCCCTTTTTTTTCCTCCCAATTTTTGGGCCTTTTGGGGGGGTTTTCCGGGGGGAAAAGGGCGCTTCTTTGGGGTTTTTTAAAAATTTTTTTTTTAAAATAAAAAAACCCAAACTTGGGAAATTTTTGGGGGGAAAAAAATTTTTCAAGGGAAAATTTTTTTTGGGGGTTGGGGGTTTAACCGGGGTTTAAAATTTTTTTTAAAATTTTTGGGAAATTTAAAAAATAACCCAAAAGGGAAAAATTTTAGGTTTAAATTTTTTGTTAGGAAACCTTTTAACCTTTTTTTTTGGGGAAAAAAGGTGGGGCCCCACCTTTTAAAGGGGAGGCCCAAAATCCTTGGTTTTTTTACCCCTTTTTTTCTTTCCCGGTTAAATTTTGGAGGAAAAAAAACCCCCAAAAATTTCCAAATTTTTTTTTTTCCCCCCCAATTTTTTTTTTAACCATTTGGTTTCAAACCGGGGAAAATTTTTTAAAACCCCCAACCAACGGGGGAATAAAAATTTTCCCAAATTTTTTTTAAATTGGAAATTTTTCCCCCGGGGTTTCCCCCCAAAAAAAGGAAAACCCCCGGGGGCCCCAAGTTTTTGGAAAAAAGGGGTTTTTAACCCCCCCCGGGGGAAACCCCCTTTAAACCCCAACCAAAGGGTTGGAAACCTTTCCAAACCCCCAAAAGGAATCGGGAAATTGGGGGCCCAAATTTCCCCCTTTGTTTTTCCCCCCCTTCACCGGTTGGGTTTCCCAACCCGGGGCCAATTTTGGTTTGGGGCCCTTGGGTTTTTTTTTGGGGGAATTTTTAAGGGATTCCCCCCCGGGGGGGGGCCGGAAAAAAATTTTTGGGGGGTTTTTGGGTTAAAAATTTTTTTTTTCCAAAGGTTTTGGGGAAAGGGGGAGGGGCCCAATTCCGGAAACCCCCCCTAAAACCAAACCCCCCCCCTTTTTTGGGGGGAAAACCCCCAAGGGGGAAAAGGGGGGGAAAAAGGGGCCCTTAATTTTTTTTTGGGGGTTTTCCCAAAAGGGCCCCCCGGGGGAACCCCAAAGGGGGGTTCCCCAAAAATTTTTTGGGCCCCCCCTCCCCTTTGGGGGGGTTTTTTCCCCCCCCCCCCCTTTTTTTAAAAAACCCCCCCCCCCCCCCCCCTTTTTAAAAATTTTTCCCCAAAAAAACCCCCACCGGCTTTTTGGGCCGGGCCCCCGAAATTTAAAAGGTTTAAAACCCCCCCCTTCCCCCCCTTTTTTTTAAAAAAGGGGCCAAAAAATTTTGCAAACCCCCCAAATTTCCCAAGTTTTTGGGAAGGAGGGAAAATTTTTTTTAAATTTCCCAAAAAATTTTCCGGTTTTTTTTTTAAATTTCAAATTTTTTAAAAATTTTTTTTTTTTCCCTTTGTTTTAAAAAACCCCCGGGGGAAAAGGAATTTACCCCAAAAACCAAGGGGGGAAAAATTGGGGCCCCGTTCCCCTTTTTAAAAAGGGTAAAGGGTTTTGGGGAAATTTTTCCCATTTTCCCTTTTTTTTTTTTTAAAAAAAAAAAGGAAAAAATTAAGGGCCCCCTTTTTTTTTGGGCCAAATTGGTTTTTTTTTTTGGGGGGTTCAATTTCTTTTTCCCAAATTCCCTTAAGGGAAAAAGCGGGCCAAGGAGTTGGGAAATTTAAAAACCCGGAAAAAATTGGTTTAACTTTTTTCCCTTGGGTTGTGGTTTTTTTAAAAAAAAGGGGCCGAATTTGGGGGGGAAAAGGGCAACCGGGGTTTAAAACCCCAAAGAAAAAACCCAAATTGTAAGGTTTTAAGGCCCTTTTTTTGAAATTTTTGGGGAAAATTTTTTAAAAAGGGGTTTTTTAAATGAAATTTAAAATTTTTTTCCCCCCAAACTTTTTGGGTTTAACCCAATTTTCCCCCTTTTTTCCCTTTTTGGGTAAAATTTTTCCCCAAAAAAAAAACCCAAACCCTTTTGGGAAATTGGGAAACCAAAAAGGTTTCCCAAAGGTAATTTGGTTTAAAAATTTTTTTCCCAATATTCCCCGGGGTTCACCCCGGAAAGGGGAATTTGGAAGGGAACCCTTAAAAAGGGGCCTTTTTGGGGGAAAAATTTGGAAAATTTTTCCCCAAAAAAACCCTTTTCCCCCCGGGGTTTATTCCCTTCCCTTTTGGCCGGAAAAATTTTAAAGGAAAACCCAACCCCCCCCCAAAGGGGTTTTGGGCCCCCTTTTTGGTTTTTTAAAAAAAGGGAAATTTAAATTTTTCCCCAAAATTTTAAAGGGAAAGGAAAAACCCCCAAACGTTTAAATTGGGGGTTTTTGGGGCTTTAAATTGGGGAAACCCTTTAAAAGGGAAAGGGACCTTTTTCCAAACCCAAAAAAAACCCCCCCCCCTTTTCCCAAAAAAAAAAAAAGGGGGTTTTAATTAAAGGAAAGTTTAAATTTCCCCCAAAAAAAAAAATTTAAAATTTTAAAGGGTTCCTTTTTTCCGGTTTAACCCCAAATTTTCAAGGGGCCCCAATTTTGGGTTTTAAAAATTTTCAACGGGGGGTTTTAAAAAGGGAAAAAAAAAAAACCCGGGAACCCCCCAAAGGGGAAAAAAAAAGGGGGACCGGAATTTTTTAAAGGGGGAGAAAAATTTTAAAAGGTTTAAATTAACTTTTTAAATTTTTTTTAAAAAATTAAAATTTGGGATTAATAGGGGTTGGGGGAAAAATTTAAAAATTTAAAAAAACCCAAAAGGGGGAAAAAAAAGGGAAGGTTTCCCCCTTTTTGTTTCCCCCCTTTTTACCATTTGAAAGGATTTTTTAAATTTGGGTTTTTTCCCTTTTTTAAATTTTAAAAGGGTTTTTTTTTAAAAAAATTTTCAATTTTTAAACCTTAAATTCTTTTTAAAATTTGGGCCCCTCAAGGTTTTTTTCCCAAATTTAAAAAGTTTTGGGAAGTTTCCCCGGGGGGAAAAATTTTCAAAAGGTTTAAACCCAAAAAGGGCCCTTTGGGGTTTTCCAAATTCCGGAAAAGGGGTTTTCCTTTTTTTGAAGGGAAGAAAATTTTCCATTTTTTAAAACCTTTTTAAACCGGAAGGCCCAAATTCCAAAAAATTTTTTAAAACCCTTTTTTGGGGGGAAAAGAACCTTTTGGGAAAACACTTTTAAGGGGGTTATTTGGAGGTTAAAAACCCGAATTTCCCAAAATTTATTATTTAAAAGGGTTTTTCTTTTAAAAAAAATTTTTGGGTTCCCAAAAAGGGAAATTTGGGGAAAAAAAAATTTTAGGGTTTTAAGATAATTTAAAAAATTTTCCCCAATTCTTTCCCAAATTTTTAAAAAAAACCCTTTTGGGGTCCCAAAATTTTGAACCTTTAATTTAAATTTTTTTTTTCCCCGGCCCGGGTTACTTAAAAAAGGGAAATTTAAAAACCAAAATTTTTTTTTTTTAAAAACCCCCCCGGGGGGTTCCCTTTCCCCGGGCCCGGGTTTTTTCCTTTTTTTTTTTTTTTTTAATTTTTTTTTTTTTTTTTATTTTTTTTTTTTTGGGGTTTTGGGGTTTTGGCCCTTTTTTTTGGTTTTTTTTTTTTTTTTTTTCCCCTTTCCCTTTTCTTTTTTTCCCTTTTTTTTCCCTTTTTTTGTTCTTTTTAAAATTTGGTTTTCCCCAAAAATTTTTAAATTTTCCCTCATTTTTTTAATTTTCCCCTTTTTTTTTAAAATTTTCCCTTTTAATTTTTTTTTTTTTTTTTTTAAAAAATTTTTTAATTTTTTTTTTTTCCCCCAAAAAAATTTTTTTTCCCCTTTTATTTTTTTTTAAAAAAAAACCCAAAATTTATTTTTAAAAACCCCCCCCTTTTTTCCCCACCTAAATTTTCCCCCCCCCCCCAAAAAAAAAAAAAAACCCCCCCCCCCAAAAACCCCCCCCGGGGCCCCCCCCACCCCAAAGGGCCCCCCCCCGGCCCGGGGCCCGGCCCCCCCCTTTTTCCCCCCCCTGGGGCCCCCCCCCCCGGGCCCCCGGGGCCCCCCCAAACCCCCCCTTTCCCCCCCTTTTCCCCCCGGCCATTGGGGCCCCGGAGGGGCCCCCAAGAGGCCCCCCGGGTCCCCCCTTTTCCCCCCCCAAAAAACCCCCCCGCCCCCCCCCCCCGGCCGCCCCCCCGGGGCCCCCCAACCAAACCCCCAAGGAACCCCGGCCCCCCTTCCCCCCGGAAATTCCCTGGGCCCCCTTTCCCCTTTTTCCCCCCGGGGTTTTTTTCCCCCAAGGGGTTTTTTTTTTCCCCCCCCCCCCCTTTTTGGGCCCCTTTTTTGGGGGCCCCCCCTTTCCCCCCCTTTAACCTTTTTTTTTAAAAAAAGGCCACCCCCCCCTTGCCCCTTTTTCCCGGGGCCCCCCCCTTTTTCCCGGGCCCTTTCCCCCGGCCCGGCCCCCCAAGGGGGTTTTTTCCCGGGGGGCCGGGGGTTAAAATTTTTCCTACCAGATTCCTACCCCAGCCGAGCTGGGTCGACCCCCGCCTTTTTCACCGGGCACCTGGTTCGAACCTTGGCCGCCACTCCCCCCTTTTTCTATTTCTGTTTTCGCTTCTTAAAGGCCTCCCGAAAGGGGATGTAAGGGCCCGAGTTCTTCCCTCCCCAATGCCCAAGGCCCAAACAGTTGGAAAGGGCTGGATTCCACCGGGAGACCCGGGTTCAATCCCCCGGGGCTGTTTTCTTTCCCCTTTAAAACCCATTTAACCCCGTTTCTATGAAGTTGGGGGCAAACCTCCCAGCCTTTCCCCTTGCATATTTTTTTTTTTTCACATTTCTTTTCCAAAGATTTACCATTTCTTTTTTTAGGCAAGTCCAAATGGACATTTCAAACTGAAATTGCAATTTCCAACTTCCTTTTAGGCAGGTTTTAACTTATTGTTTTGTGATGATTTTCATGCAACCCTAACATATTATATATGTTTTTGGGAAAAATCCCACCAACTCAGTGGTGGATTAGTTTTTGCATTTGGGCAAGTTTATGTTCATGTCTTTTGCATCATGGTTAGGTGTTGTTTTCATTGGGCATTTTTATTGAATCTTGCTATGAGGTAGTTTCACATGCATGGCTTTTTTTTCATGCTGTTAAGAGGTTTTCACCATTCTTTTTTGCCCGGCCATATTCAACCCGGCATCCGCTTCCGTGATTCTATATCGATTTCTACCGAAATCATTTCATTTTCCGGGCATGCTTGGTTTGCCAAGATGATGCCGTTTTCCTTTCCTTCCGGGGGTTTTTGGCATATCCCTTTTTGATATCATGTCATGTTTTGCATCATGTTGATTGTGCATTGCACCGTGATTTATTGTGGTTTTTTGTTTTGTTGTTGCTTTGGGAGAGCCGGAGAGAACGCACGAAACCCTTGAGAACGCCAGGTCAGGCTTTCCCCAAAATTTGGGCGATGTCACCCTAAATCATTCACTTTGCATGTAGGCCCTTTCTTTTCCTACCCAAGCCTAACGCTTTCAGCCCCCTATTGCCTGTAGCCCAAATTTTTCCGAAACCGGATTGGTTGTTCCCTTTGCCAGTCTTTGGGTTATTCATAATAATTTTTCCTTGTTAACATAATTTGTTTTTGGGAAATGTTTACTTGTTGGGGATTCACTATTTAAAATACTGTATGTTTTAAAATTTATCTTTAAAGGGTGGAATGGCCTTTGCCGGTTTTGTTACTTGCCACCCATTTGGTTACCTTTTGCCTTTTTTTCCTTACCGGGGGTATTTATACCCCCCTTTTCCGAATGCTGTCCAAAACCCCATTGGTTTTCCGCCCCTGTTTTCCCCGGTTTTGCACCCGAGGGCATCTTTTTTAAAACCCCGGCCCCTCCGATTGCTGGTCCAAAGGCGATGTCCGCCCGGCAATCCAGGTTTATGCCAACCCGACGCCTGCCCATCCGGTGCCCGAGAACAGATATGGCAGCTCCTATCGGGATTTGTCGGACATTCGGGTGGCTTTGCTGGTCTTGTTTTATTGCCCAAAAGCCTTGTAGTCCGGGATTCCGAGATTGATCGGTCTTCCGTAGAAGGAATAACCTTCCCGCCGTGAGAGCTTATAATGGGTTGTTGGGACACCCCCAGGTAATATCTTTCAAAGCCGTCTCGGTTATGAGGCGGGAATTTGTTAATGTCCGGAAAACCCAAAGATGACCTCAATTAAAATACACATCAATCGGGGTAACTGATGGTCTCTTCCGGAGTCCGGAAGTGAAACGGTGTTGGAGTTATGTCCGACGAAGTAGTTCGATCACTTTTGATCACTACTAGTTTCACGCGGTTTGCTTTTCTTCTCGCCTTTTTTGATGTAGCCACCATATATGCTAGTCGCTTTGTCAGCTCCACTTTAATACTATGTCCTTCCTAAAGCTTAAATAGTCTTGATTCGGGTGTGAGATTGCGAGTCCCCGTGGCTCAAGAATTCAAAAAGTTGCAGGTTCCATGAGGCCAAGGGATGATTCCACCGAGCTCAAGGGGAGTTCACGAGGAACGTGGTCCATTATGTGTCGCTTCCAATGATCGTGGGTGCCCTGGGACGATTCGGGATCTGTGTTAGCTTGGGGTATCTTTATTTTGGTTCCGATCGGACCTTGAGTGTACTCAATGATGTATGTTTAATTATGCGACTCGTGAATGTGTGCCGTTGTCGGTGATGATCTGTTAGGAATCCCAAAGCGGCAACAATCGACACGAAGAACTTGATCGCTTGTTGTCTTGTCACCTTCCTCACTGCTTCCACTTCCGGCCACTTTGTGAACTTGTCGATTACAGCGCACAAGTACTCAAAGCCCCACAACTTCGGGGAAAGGGGTCGAGAATGTCGAGCCCCGCATCAAAAATGGCCAGGATAAAGGGATCGTCCGAGAGCTTGAGCTGGCTGGTGTATCTGCTTGGAATGGAACTGCACGCTTCACACTTGGTTACTTGTGCAGTTGCATCCCGGAGGCTGTCGGCGGAAGAAACCTTGCCGGAAAGCTTTGCCGGCAAGTGCTCTTGCACCAATGTGGTGACCACATATGCCTCCATGTATCTCTGCCAACAGCTTCTGTCCATCTTCCTGGTGAATACACTTCGATTTCACACCGTTGAGTCTTCTTCTGTACAGCATGCTGTCGACAAACTGGTACATACTTGACTGCCGGGCTACTCTCTCCGCTT
The DNA here is from genome assembly GCA_021605205.1 of Aegilops longissima. Classification (NCBI taxonomy): domain Eukaryota; kingdom Viridiplantae; phylum Streptophyta; class Magnoliopsida; order Poales; family Poaceae; genus Aegilops; species Aegilops longissima. The sequence goes on from CM038676.1 coordinate 171,600,842, forward strand.
CTTCTTGCTCTTCGGGAAGTTCTCATGTCTGAAGGAAATGGAAAATCTGCTGTGCCCATGTTGGAGCTTGTGGCTCGACAACAAGGACTAAAGGCACATATACTGCTGTGGTAACATCCGCTTCTACGGCAAGAACCTGCGGCTCGGCCGGAGCTTGATGTTCCCAGCAAGCTTGCCGAGCAAAAATTGTCGGAGCGCGTCGCTTCAATGAAACAAACCCTAGGGCTTGTCGGAGCAGATGCTCCTCAAAGACTTTCGGTGTTGATCTTGGGGACCTTTTGGTGGCGGCTTTCGAAGCTCGCCGAAAATAGTCACCGAAATCAACTTCCTCTTCTTGTTCTGTCCGATTGATGGCGTTCTGATCGGTTGAGTCAGCTTGAGCACAAAATCCCTGGTTCCACGAGTGTAACTTGAGTGCGGCGCACTTCGATGAGCCATCGGCAATATCATTTCGAGCTCTCGGAACATGTTCCATCGCGAGCCGTCAAAGTGCTCTTCTAGCTTTCTCACTTCATCAACGTAGGCTTCCATCAACGGACTCTGATAATCTTTGTTTACTTGGCGGACGACAAGCTGCGAATCACCCCGACAATGAATTTCTTGATCCCAAGGTCTACCGCGATTCGAGACCGCAAGCAAACCTTCATACTACTGCGTAGATTGTTTGTCACTTGCTCCTTGGGAAAGTGCATTTGTACTATGTACTTGAGGTGCTCTCCGGTGGTGCGACAAGACGCTGCAAGACTTGCGGCTTCGCCGAGAAGGCACCATCAAAGTACATCAGCCACTCTTTACTTGCTTCTTTGACGGGGATGCTCGTCTCTGGAATTTCTTCATCCTGCGTTGGCGTCCATTCTGCTATAAATTCTGCCAATGCTCTGCTTTGGATAGTTGAAGTGCTTTCAAACTTGAGGCCAAAGCTTGACAATTCCAGTGCCCACTCGACAATCCTGCCTGTTGCTTGGATTTTGCAATATTCTCTTCAGGGAAAGCGAGTGACATTTGTTATCTCATGTGCTTGGAAGTAATGGCGCAGCTTTCTCGAGGCCATGAGGAGGCCAAAAGCAATTTCTCGCACCAGAGTACCTTGACCTAGCCCCACAGAGAAGGGGCCGACAAAGTACACTGGGCGCTGCACCATCCTTTTCTGTATCTTCTCTGCGCCTACGCAGATCCGTCCTTGTCGGGACTGTAGAGCTTGTCGGTGAAGCCGCCGCTTGTCGCTGGATGCATCGCCTTGGTTGTTCGGCTCATCGCTCTGCCTCCCTTTCCGCTACTAACGCAGCACTAACCACTTGATTAGTTGCCGCTATATATAGCAGCAACTTCTCTTGTGGCCTAGGTGCGACAAGTATTGGAGTGGAGGACAGGTACCTCTTTAAGTCCTGCAGGCAGCAGCCTCCGTCGAGTCCATTTCATTGGACCCGCCTTTTTCAAAATCTTGAAAAATGGTTGGGCTGCGTTCAGCAGACCTAGAGATAAACCTGTGAGAGCAGCCACGCGAACCGGCAAGTCTTCGTGACATCTTTGATGCGCTTTGGTGCTTCAATCTGCTCAATGGCCTTGATCTTGTCGGGATTGGCTTCAATTCCCAGCTGAGACAAGAAGAACCGAAGCTTGCGGAAGGGACTCCAAACACGCGCTTCTCGGGGTTGAGCTTGAGGTTGATCTTGCATAGATTTGCAAAGGTCTCATCTAAATCTTGAACCGAGTTGCTCTGGTCTTTTGCTTTTGACCACTATGTCATCCATGTAAGCTTCTACATTTCTGTGCATTTGCGGCTCAAAAGCGTCATGGACTACTCTTGCAAGCGTTGAACCAGCATTCTTTAGCCCAAAAGGCATCCATACAAAACAGTATGTGCCACATGGGGTGATGAATGCGGTTTCTCTCATCCTCTTCGCCATGAAGATCGATGATATCTCGAGTATGCATCAAGAAAGCGAAAGCAAATCACATCCAGCCGGGAGTCAACAATCTGGTCAATGCGGCGGCAAAGGAAATGGGTCTTTGGGACAAGCTTTATTAACATCTGTGAAGTCGATACAAAGTCTCCATTTCCCATTTGCTTTGGCTACAACTACAGGATTGCCAACCACGTGGGATGGAGCACTCCTCGACAAGGCCTGCTGCTTCCAATTTCTTGATCTCTTCGCAATGAATTCTTGCGCGCTCCACTGCTTTCGACTTTACGCTTGCGGGCGGCGCATGAGGACAGACAACTAGGTGATGCTCAATTACTCACAGGAACACGGGGATGTCAGACGGTTGCCATGCAAACCGTCGACGTTAAGCCCTCGAGAAAGCAACGAGCGCGCCTTCCTATTTAGGGTCGAGTGGGCGATGGTGAAGGTACCACCGATGCCGTCCTCCTTGGCGGGCACCTTCTTGGTCTTTGGCGGAGCTGCCATCGTCTTCTTGCACTTGCGGTGGAGCTCGATGGTGCGTCCTCGGCGGTGGCGCAACACTCAGGAGGTGCGCTTGCCGAGTGGGCATCGAGCTCTTGCGGACTTGGTCTTCTTGTTCCCCGGAGCTTCAGCTGGCAAGTGACTTGCTATCTGTTGCAGCTGCTGCCTCCCGTAAATATTGTCGGCGCGAGATAAGAGCATCCTTCTTGTCGCCATGGACAGAAATGACACTTATCGGGCCTGGCATCTTGAGCAAGTTGTATGCATAATGAGAGGCTGCCATGAACTTGGCGAGTCTTTGGGCGGCCAAGTATCCCATTGTAAGGCAATGGAAAATCAGCAACGTCGAGCGTGACCCTCTCGATCCTGAAGTTTAGCTCGCTGCCAAGCGTTACCGGTAATGTGATCTTCCCTTCGCTTGCTCCTTCCCGGATTGATTCCTTGGAATGTACCAGTTTCTTGAGCTTCGCTGTCGGGATCTGAAGCTTACGGAGCACCGAGGAGGAGATCAGGTTTAAGCCGCCCCGCCGTCAACTAGCATCTTGGTGACCTTGAGGTTGCGGATAGTTGGTGAGACCAACATCGGCAAGCACCGACCGCGATTATGCGATCGTGGTGGTCCTCAATATCAAAGATGATAGGCGTGCTAGACCATTTCGAGAGGTTTGCGTGACTCACGGATGGTTACTGCTGCATTAACTTCCCGCATCCATTGCTTGAGTTGGCGGTGTGAAGTATGCGAGAGAAGCACCGCCGTCAATCTGAGAGGACCTCTGTGGCTTTCTGAAACTCCTGCTCGTCGGTCTCGTCGTCTTTCATATCTTCATCATCGCCGTCGTCTTCATCCTTGTCGCGGCCGTGGGGAAGTCTGTCTCCTTGCCCATTGCTTGGCCTTGCCGCGGCCCTGTCCCTCCCGCCGGGTCGCTTCTTGCCAGCTCCCAGACCTTCCGGGCCTTCTCCTTGTCGCGTCGCTCGTACTCAGCCTTCTGCTGTTCAACAAGCTGCTCGACCTTCTTGCAGCTCTAGAGGTCATGGCCCTTGGTGCGGTGGATCTTGCAGTACTGCTTGTTGGAGCTGTCCTGCTTGTCGGCGGCCGCCACAGGCTGGCAGTCGGTGCCAGGGGCAACTTCCTTACCGGAGCTACCAACTTTGGCTTTCTTGGCAGCACCACCGTTGCCGGACTGCTCGACAACTAGCACCTCTTTGCCCTTCTTCTTTCTGTTGTTCCGTCGCCGGCTCTTCTTCGCCAGGGCGGTCTCCTCACTATTAGACCCTGCTTCTGCATTCTCTCCTGGGAGTCTCCTCCCTTCCTCAGCACGTGCACACTTGTCGGCCAAAGCATACAGCTCACTGACGTCCTTGACTTTGCACATCGCCATCTCCTCCCTCATCCTGCGGTTCCGCACATTCTGATGAAACGCGCTGATCACCACGGCAGGGTAGATATCTGGGATGTTGTAGTGCACACGGCTGAATCTCTGAATGAACTTGCGCAGAGACTCTCCTTCCTTCTGGGCGAGCAGATGAAGGTCGCTCTCTTGACCATGAGGCTTGTGGCCACCTGTGAAGGCGCCGACAAACTGATGGCATAGATCTGCCCAAGAGGATATGGATCCGTCCGGCAAGTGCATGAGCCAGGATCTGACATTGAGCTTGAGTACCAGCGGTAAGTAGTTGGCGAGATCTTGTCGTCTCGCCCCCGCAGCTTGCACCGCGATGGTGTAGATCTGAGGAACTCCGACGGATGTGTCCTGCCATCGTACTTCTCCGCACGTCGGCGAAATTCTTCTTCTTTGGGCCCTTTGGACTTGCCGCAGCTCACGAGTGAGCGAGGGCAACCTACCGCGTCACGACAAGTCACTGGTTCCCCGGCGCATGCATATCGACAGAGGGCCCAGCCGCTGGTCGGATTGACGCGCGCTTCTCTTGGGGCTTCGTCGCGAGTTCGGCGTCTTCTTGTTGCCGTTCTCAAGAACTTGGCGCGATCACGGCGAGCTCATGGATCCGATGACGCGGTGGAGTCATTGTCGAGTGGATCCGGCGAGTTGGTGATCTTGGTCTTCGGGTGGGGAGTGCATGGTGGTAGCACCCCACGGTTTCGTCGCCACCGGCTCGTGCCTTGTCGTCTTGCCTGGCGGCAGCGATGTAGTTGGTTGCCATGAGCATCGCCGTTAGCAAAGCCGATGAGACTACGGATGGTGGCCTCCATTAAATCGACCTTGTCGGCTGTTGGAGGGTAGTCTAAAGCGATTGAGCTCGCCAAGGCTTCGGCTGGAGTGGTGGGCGGCAGCGGTGAGCGGTGCGAGGCGGGATATGCTCGGACTTCTAACTATGTTAGAAGGAGCAGCATCCCGTCCAGGCGACCGTACCCCGCTCGTGCCAGCATGCTGGCGTGCACGCCGGTCTTGAGGGCCTCGCGATCCTCCAGCTCGGTCTTGATCCAACGAGCGTATGGTACTATGAATACCATGACGCTGTCGGTCCCGCGCCTCCTGAGATGGGCGCGGTGCGTGTACGGACGCCGAGGTCTGCGTGGCCTTGTCCTTGGACTTGGCAGCGTCATGAACTCCCTCGTCGGCGCCCGTTCTTCCGCCGGCGTCTACCCCGCCACCCGTTTGCTCCGGTGGCGGCGGGATTGACGTGGACGGTCCGCTGCCGCCGAAGCCTTCTTCTTCGGTGGCATGTTGACGAAGATAATGAAGATGTTGCTCGTGTGAACACCGGATCAGGTTCACACAGCCTCGACGCCCCCTACCTGGCGCGCCAAAGATGTCGGGGCAGTTGATCGTAACCCACGAACACCTATGGGACCGGCGGACCGAGCCCCTTCGGTTCGGTGGGGGCGGAGGTCGCACGAAGAAGCGAATCGAGGCGAAAACACGAGCAGTTTACCCAGCCGGAGCTCTCCGGAGAGATGATACTCCTACTGCTGCTTGTCCGATTATGTTGTGTTCTTGCTAGGGAGCACGAGAGCTCAAAACCTAGGGTGAGTATCTCTAGTTTGAATGAGTCGAACCCCTTCTACGTTCTTGCATGGGCCTCCTTTTATATGCTCAAGGGTCTCCGACGGTGGCAACGTAGACAAGGGCAAAACGGGAAAATGAGTTGCGGTTGGTACAGCTACTTTATACAGTGTATTCTACCTAACTCGGACGGCAAGGGACAAAAGCATTAAATGCCCGTCCATGTCGCCTAAACGATTACAGCAGGGGACCGTCGGGGGCGCCACCGCTTGCCGCGATGGCACTCTTGTCGGCGCCGCTTACGCTGCTCTCCGCTGGCCGCCAGCCTCTTGACATGCGTGCAGGAATGGCCCCATGGCGACACGTTGGTGGATGAGCTGGAGCGGAGATGAAGAGTGGTTGCCTACATGACAAGCGCCTTGCAGTGACTGAATCCTTGTCGCGTCCGAAGCTTGTCGCTCACGAGCCTTCCGGCAAGCTCCTCTTGCCGGGTCTTGTCTTCTGCTTGCCTTGGTGGCCTTCCCGGCAAGCTCCTCTTAGGGCCTTGTCTCCTTGGCTTAAATACTTTGCTCTTGAATGGCTCAAAGGAACTATGGAGGACCTTGGCGGTCACTAGGCAAGCCTTGCCGCGGGGTGCTGCAACTGCCCATGCACGAGTTCGGGATACTAGGGTACCCCTACTCTAGTACACCGACACATAGGTAGGCATGTTTTCCCCTCAAACCTAATAATTCTGGAGTCACAAGGATTGGATATGATACTAGGCATGGATTGGCTATCGATGTATGGGGGAAACATCGATTGCGCTAGTAAGTCAATTCTGCTCACAACCCCGGAGGGAAAAAGGATCAAGTATGTGTCTCGGCATGCGCCGAGGAGGACTCAAGTAAATTCTCTCTCGAGAGTTTACAAGAGTAAATTCTCGGTCCGCGAAGGTGCGAGATCGGCTCCCGGCATCGCGGCCGTCCCCTCCAGGCGTGGCACAGGGCCCGACACGAGGAGCGGTACACGGGAGTCGAGCGGGCCACAAGGCGAGTGTGCCGGACCGAGCCGGGGCAGACCCGAGCCCCACCCACCGCCCAGCAATGGTAGATAGGCGATACGTGGGCACAAATCTGAGCCTCCATTCGCAGCCGCGGGGTGCTGCCGCTGGTATAAATCCCCTGCCTCGTCCGATTCTTGACCTAGATATCGCCTTCTCCCACTTCTGGGCAGCGGCGGAAAACCCTAGATCCAGGAAACCAGAGTCGTTCGAGTGGTGGGAGGGCAAGGTGGGTGGATATCCCCCGTTCGTTCGCGGCGGTCGCTTCATCACCTAACATGGTAGTGGATGCGGGGCAGGACTTCCGCGGCGGGCGCGGTGGAGAAGGTGCGGGCCGTGGGGCGGGGCAGATCGCTGGCCGGGGCACCGACTGTGGGGGCGAGCGCAACAAGTTCTCATGGAGGTGCGAGGCTGGTGGCGGATCTTCATCATCCAACACCGCACCGTCCTCGATGGACTTTTCGCGCTGGGACGTAGTGGCGGCAACAAAACACCGCGAGATCCCGGACGGTGGGATCTGGGTGCAGAAGACCCAGGCGGTCGCGGGGTCGGATGGCACCGTTGCTGGGAAGCAGATGACATCTTCGCAGCGTCGTCCTCAGGGGAAAAACCCTGCTCAGGTGCCTTCCTCCAAAAAACCAGGGGCCTGTCCTATTTGCAAATCATAGCAAGTTGGGTCACCTAGCATCTTTGTGTGTGGAATTTTTGCCTTGGGAATGTATAGCCCCGATCTGTGCATTTCAGTCTAAGGGTCAGGGATTTTACTACATTCATGATTCATGCACAGCGAACCAGCAGAAAGATAAAACCCACAACATTGTGGTCACCATTGTTGAGGGGGAGACTTCCACTCGGCAAATGGAACTAGATCTGAATGATTATCTGGCTACGGGCTGGCGCTGCTCTGTGCACGCTATAGGCTCAGGGGGTATTTGTGGTGCGATTTCCTAATCCTAGAGCTGTTGCACAGATCTATTATGTGGGGAAAGTGTGTTGGAAATATGCCCTAGAGGCAATAATAAATTAGTTATTATTATATTTCCTTGTTCATGATAATCGTTTATTATCCATGCTATAATTGTATTGATAGGAAACTCATATACATGTGTGGATACATAGACAACACCATGTCCCTAGTAAGCCTCTAGTTGACTAGCTCGTTGATCAATAGATGGTTACGGTTTCCTGACCATGGACATTGGATGTCATTGATAACGGGATCACATCATTAGGAGAATGATGTGATGGATAAGACCCAATACTAAGCCTAGCACATAGATCGTAGTTCGTATGCTAAAGCTTTTCTAATGTCAAGTATCTTTTCCTTAGACCATGAGATTGTGCAACTCCGGATACCGTAGGGAATGCTTTGGGTGTACCAAGCGTCACAGCGTAACTGGGTGACTACAAAGGTGCACTACAGGTATCTCGAAAGTGTCATTGGGTTGGCACGAATCGAGACTAGGATTTGTCCTCCGTGTGACGGAGAGGTATCTCTGGGCCCACTCGGTAGGACATCATCATAATGTGCACAATGTGACCAAGGGGTTGATCACGGGATGATGTGTTACGGGCGAGTAAAGAGACTTGCGGTAGCGAGATTGAACAAGGTAGCGGTATACCGCGATCGAATCTCGGGCAAGTGCAATACCGCTAGACAAAGGGAATTGTATCTGGGATCGATTGAGTCCTTGACATCGTGGTTCATCCGATGAGATCATCGTGGAACATGTAGGAGCCAATATGGGTATCCAGATCCGCTATTGGTTATTGACGGAGAAGCGTCTCGGTCATGTCTACATGTCTCCCGAACCCGTAGGGTCTACACATAAGGTTCGATGGCGCTAGGGTTATAAAGGAAGTTTGTATGTGGTTACCGGATGTTGTTGAGTCCCGGATGAGATCCCAGACGTCACGAGGAGTTCCGGAATGGTCCGGAGGTAAAGATTTATATATGGAAAGTTGTTGTTGGGTTAGGAAAAGTTCGGGTTTTTCGGTATTGTCTTGGAAGCTTCGAAGGTTCCGGAGGATTCGGAGGGTCCGGAGGTCCGGTGTTCCACCACGTCCAATACAGTAGCATGGGCTGTAGGGGCGCCCTAGCCTTAATGGGCTAGGGGCACCACCCCCAAGGCCCATGCGCATGGGAAGGGGAAACCCTAAGGGAGGGCCTCCACTTGACTTGGGAGGCACTCCTCCCCCTCTTGGCCGCCCCCAAGTCCCATCTAGGGCTGGCGCGCACCCTGGGGTGGAAACCCTAAAGGCGAGCCCTTTCCCCTATATATACTTGAGGTTTTGGGCTGCCCAACACACATGAGAACTTCTCCTCTTGGTGCAGCCTGCCTCTCCTCCTCCTCCTCTCCCTTGGTGCTTGGCGAAGCCTCTGGGATGCCACGCTCCTCCATCACCACCATGCCGTTGTGCTGCTGCTGGATGGAGTCTTCCTCAACCTCTCCCTCTCTCCTTGCTGGATCAAGGCGTGGAGACATCACCGGCTGTCACGTGTGTTGAACAGCGGAGGTGCCGTCCGTTCGGCACTAGGATCTCCGGTGATTTGGATCACGCAGTCTGACGACCTTCAACCCGTTCTCTTGAGCGCTTCGCTTAGCGATCTACAAGGGTATGTAGATGCACTCTCCTTCCCTCGTTGCTGGTTTCTCCATAGATAGATCTTGGTGACACGTGGGAAAATTTTGAATTTCTCGTTCCCCAGCGATGGCATCATGAGCTAGGTCTATTGCGTAGATTCTTTGCACGAGTAGAACCCAAAGTAGTTGTGGGCGTTGATGTTGTTCAATATGCTTACGTTACTAGTCCAATCTTGTTTGACGGTATTGTGGGATGAAGCGGCCCGGACCGACCTTACGTACTCTTCGTGAGACAGTTCCACCGGTGACATGCACTTGGTGCATAAGGTGGCTAGCGGTGCCGACCTCCCACTTTAATCGGAACGGATTCGATGAAAAGGGTCCTTATGAAGGGTAAATAGCAATTGGCATATCACGTTGTGGTTTTGCGTAGGTAAGCGTTCTTGCTAGAAACTCATAGCAGCCCGTAAAACATGCAAACAACAATTAGAGGGCGTCTAACTTGTTTTTGCGAGGGTATGCTATGTGATGTGATATGGCCAAGAAGAATGTGATATGTGATGTATGAGATTGATCATGTTCTTGTAATAGGATTCACGACTTGCATGTCGATGAGTATGACAACCGGCAGGAGCCATAGGAGTTGTCTTTATTTATTGTATGACCTGCGTGTCATTGAACAACGCCATGTAATTACTTTACTTTATTGCTAACCGGTAGCCATAGTAGTAGAAGTAATAAGTTGGCGAGACAACTTCATGGAACACGATGATGGAGATCATGATGATGGAGATCATGGTGTCATGCGGTGACAATGATGATCATGGAGCCGAAGATGGAGATCAATGGAGCTATATGATATTGGCCATATCATGTCACTACTATATTTGATTGCATGTGATGTTTATCATGTTTATGCATCTTATTTGCTTAGAAACGACGGTAGTAAATAAGATGATCCCTCATTAAAATTTCAAGAAGTGTTCTCCCTAACTGTGCCGTTGCTAAAGTTCGTAAGCTTCTAAGCACCACGTGATGATCGGGTGTGATGGATTCTTACGTTCACATACAAGCGGGTGTAAGACAGATTTACACGCGAAACACTTAGGGTTAACTTGACGAGCCTAGCATGTACAGACATGGCCTCGGAACACAGAGACCGAAAGGTCGAGCATGAGTCGTATAGTAGATACGATCAACATGAAGATGTTCACCGATGATGACTAGTCCATCTCACGTGATGATCGGACACGGCCTAGTTGACTCGGATCATGTAATCACTTAGATGACCAGAGGGATGTCTATCTGAGTGGGAGTTCATAAGATGAACTTAATTATCTTGAACATAGTCAAAGACCTTTTGCAAATTATGTCATAAGCTCACGCTTTAGTTCCTTTGTTTAGATATGTTCCTAGAGAAAATATAGTTGAAAGTTGAAAGTAGCGATTATGCGGACAAGAGAAAGCTTATGTCCTTAATGCACCGCTCGGTTGTCTGAACCCCAAATGTTGTTTGTAGATGTTGCGAACATCGGACATACACATTTGATAACTACGTGATAGTTCGGTTAAATGGTTTAGAGTAGAGGCACCAAAGGCGTTTTGAACGTCGCGGAACATATGAGATGTTTCAAGGGCTGAAATTGGGATTTCAGGCTCGTGCCTCACGTCAAGAGGTATAAGACCTCCGACGATTTTCTTAGCCTACAAACTAAGGGGGAAGAGCTCAATCGTTGAGCTTGTGCTCAGATTGTCTTGAATACAACAATCACTCGAATCGAGTGGGAGTTGATCTTCCAGATGAGATAGTGATGTTTCTCCAAAGTCATTTCCACCAAGCTGTTAGAGCTTCGTGATGAACTATAACATATCAGGGATAGATATGATGATCCTTGAGATATTCGCGATGTTTGACACATGAAAGTAGAAATCAGAAGGAGCATCAATTGTTGATGGTTGGTGAAACCACTAGTTTCAAGAAGGGCAAGGGCAAGAAGGACACTTCATGAAGCGGCAAATCAGTTGTTGGTCTAGTGAAGAAACCCAAGGTTGAACCCAAACCCGAGACTAAGTGCTTACGTGATAAGGAACAACCAACTGGAGCGGGATTACCCTAGATACATGGTAGATAAGAAGGCAGGCAAGGTCGATGGAAGTATATTGGATATACATTATGTTAATGTGTACTTTACTAGTACTCCTAGTAGCACCGGGTATTAAGATACGGTTGGTTGCTAAGTGTTAGTAACTCGAAATAAAGAGCTACGGAATAAGCGGAGACTAGCTAAAGGAGAGCCGACGATATGTGTTGGAAGTGTTTCCAATTTTGATGTGATCAAACATCATACGCTCCTTCTACCATCAAGATTAGTATTAAACCAGAATTATTGTCATTTGGTGTTTGCGTTGAGCATAGACATGATTGGATTATGTCTATCATAATACTGGTTATTCATTTAAGGAGAATAATGGTTACTCTATTTATTTGAATAACACCTTCGATGGTCTTGCACCTAAATAAATGGTTTATTCAATCTCGATCGTAGTGATACACATTTTCATGCCAAAAGTATAAGATAGTAATGATAGTACCACTTACTTGTGGCCTTGCCATGTAAGTCATATTGGTGTAAAGCATGAAGAAGCTCCATGTTGATGGATCTTTGGACTCACTCGTTTTGAAAAAAATTGAGACATGCGAACCATGTCTATTGGTGTATCTGCATGAAGAAACTCCATGCAGATGGATCGTTTGGACTCACTTGATTTTGAATCACTTGAGATATGCAAAACATACCACATGGGCAAGATGAGTGAAAAACCTCGGTTTGATGAAATGGAACAAGATAGCAACTTGTTGGAAGTAACACATTTTGATATGTGCAGTCAATGAGTCTTTGAGGCATCTGATGAATATCGTTATGTTCTTACTTCACAGATGATTCGAGTAGATGTTGAGTATATTTACTTGATGAAACACAAGTCTGAATTATTGAATGGTTCAAGTAATTTCAGAGTGAAGTTTAAGATCTTCGTGACAAGAGGATAGAATGTCTATGATATGATCATAGAGATGAATATCTGAGTTATTGAGTTTTGGCACACAATTAAGACATTGTGCAAATTGTTTCACAATTAATACCGCCTGGAACACCATAGTGTGATGGTGTGTCTGAACATCATAGTTGCAACCTATTGGATATGGTGCGTACCATGATGTCTCTTATCGAATTACCACTATTGTTCATGGGTTAGGCATTAGAGACAACCGCACTCACTTTAATAGGGTGTAACACCCTGGATGTAAACTTCCCCTTTTTGGGCAATATATCAATTTGACCTCATCCAATTCTTGTGGGTTCTTGTCATGCTTGGCCTCTTTGGTTGGGTTATGTTGGGTTTTCTCTTTTCTTTGTTTTGCTCTTTTGCCATATTGCATTTGTGCCTCTTGTCATCTTGCATTTCCTTCTTATCATGTGAGTGTGGTGTTCTCTTGCATGTCATATGGTGGTGGTGTTCCTTGCATGTTATGTGGTTACATGTTTCCTTCTCATCTTGCATTACCATCCCCTCCTTCCCTCTACTTCTTTCTTTTTCAATGCCATATATTCCCTCTTTCAATTAATGTTCATCTTCTCCCTAAAAATCTTGCTTGTTGCACAAACTCCTGCCAAATTATCTCCTCATTTGAAGTTGTTATGGTCGGGTTCAAAAAATGGCACAAGTTTGAAATATTTCCAAACTTGCATTATTTTCTACCTTTAAAATGCCCATTACAATTTATTTAAATTGTGGAGAATTCCGAGAGTGTGGGGATATTTTCCTTTCACTCTAAATCTTTTCCTTTCTTTTACTTTCTTTTCTCTTCCTTTTTATTTTTAAAAGGAAAAGAGAAAGGAGGCTGCAGCTTTGTTACAGGGCAGCCCAGCCCTCCTCCCCACAGGGCCCGGCCACTCCGCCGGCCCAGCTCCCAGCAACCCTCAGCCAGGCGCGAGCCAGCCCACTCGCCTCCTCCTCCCGGCTCACCCGCGCCCGCTCTTACCCCGCTTAGTCCCCTTCCACGTGGCGTGTCGGCCCGCTGGCAGCGACCGGCCTGCGTTCTCACCCACCTTTCCATCTCCTCTCGCGGCGCCATGGGGACCCGAGCACGGAGAGCACGAGCTCGTCCTCGTCGCCTAGCCCCCTACTTATCCCTCTCCTCATCGAGACCGAACCCTAGGGTTCCCTCTCCCTCTTGCCCGCCGCCAGTGAGATATCCACCAAGATCGCCGCCCGCTTTCGGTCCGGCGATGTCGGGGCAGCGCGCCACGTCGCCGGGCGTGCTCTCCGCCACCTCATCCTGCCGCACCGTGTCCGCGTCTTCCTCGTGCGTCGACTCACGACCACGGCGTCGACACGGAGGCCGGTTCGCAAGAATCCGACGACGCCCACACCTGTCTTCCTCTCGGCCGAGTTCGGCGAGATTGAGCGACGATCCGTCGCCGTCGGCCCGCCTCCGTCGCCGATTCTTTGTCCTAGGGTAAGGAGGTATAACCCCCCTTCCTCCCTGCTCCTTCTTGTCGTCGCTAGTTCCCCCTAGTGTAGGGTCCGGCCCGTGTCTTCGTCGCGCCTTCGCCATGCTCGGCGTGTTCACAGATTTTGGGTTGAGTAGTGTCACGCGGCGTAGATGCCACTAGCCACTTTCGGCTTGCCCTTCTTGTTCCGTGGAGTTCCTCGTGCCCCCGTCGTGTCCCGGTAGCGAGAGCCTGTAACCACCGTGGCCTCGCCGGCGTCGTAGCTGGTTGTTTTTACGCCTCGAGTAGGGCTGTTAGGTGGTCAAGCACGCTAGCGTCCTGGTTCCTACAGATCTCCTACCCTAGCCGAGCTGGTCGACTCCCGCTCTCTCACCATGGCGACACAGGTTCGAACCCCAGCGCGCCCTCCCCTTTTCTATTTCTGTTTTCGCGTTTCTTCAGGTGCGTCTCCTCTGCAGCAGCAGTATGTAAGGGCCCGAGCCCTTCCTCTGTCAGTCGCAGTCGCCCAGCCCAGTGGTAGCAGGGGCTGGATTCCACCGGGGAGACCCGGGTTCGAATCCCCCCTGGGGCTGTTTTCTTCCCCCTTTTTAAAACCCATTTAACCCCTGTCTCTATGACAGTGGGGCAACCCTGTCGACCTCGGCGCCTTCCCCCTGTGCATATTTTTTTTTCTGTTTCCCCACATTTCCTTTTCCAGCATTGTACCATTTCTGTTTTAGGCAAGTCCAAATCTGGACATTTCCAAATCTGGAAATTGCCAATTCTGTCAACTTCCTTATTAGGCAGGTTTTAACTTATTGATTTTGTGATGATTTTTCTACTGCAACCCTAACATATTATATATGTTTTTGGGGTAGAAAAATCCCACCAACTCAGTGGTGGCATTAGTTTTTGCATTTGGGCAAGTTTATGTTCATGTCTTTTTGCATCATGGTTAGGTGTTGTTTTCATTGGGCATTTTTACTTGAATCTTGCTATGAGGTAGTTTGCACACATGCATGGCTTTGTTTCTTCATGCTTGTTAACGTAGGTTTCTCACCATTCTTATTTTGCCCGTCATATTCAACCCGTGCATCCGTTTCGGTGATCTCTATATCGATTTCTACGAAATCACCTCATCTTTCGATGGCATGCTTGGTTTGCCAAGATGATGCCCGGTTTTCCATTTACCTTCCGGATGCACATACGCTTGGCATATCCATCTTTTGCATATCATGTCATGTTTTGCATCATGTTGATTGTGCATTGCACGTGATTTATTGTGGTTCTTTGTTTTGTTGTTGCTTTGGGTAGAGGCGGAGGCGAAGCGCTTACGAGGATCTGTTGAGAACGTTTTAGGATCAGGCTTTCGACAACTCGAGAACATTGCGAGGCAAGATGATCATACCCTCGAAATCACTTCTATCTTTGCTATGCTAGTTGCTCGCTCTTTTGCTATGCCTATGCTGCGATGCCTACCACTTGCTATATCATGCCACCCATATTGCCATGTCAGCCCCTAACCATCCTTTTCCTAGCAAACCGTTGATTGGCTATGTTACCGCTCTGCTCAGCCCTCTTATAGCGTTGTTAGTTGCAGGTGAAGCTGAAGTTTGTTCCTTGTTGGAACATGGAGATGTTGTTCCTTTTTGGAACATGTTTACTTGTTGGGGATATCACAATATATAAATATATCTGCTATGCTTAACACATCTATATACTTGGTAAAGGGTGGAAGGCTCGGCCTTATGCAGTGTTTTGTTCCACTCTTGCCACCCTAGTTTCCGTCATACGGTGTTATGTTCCTTGATTTTGCGTTCCTTACGGTTGGGTGATTTATGGGACCCTTGACAGTTCGCTTTGAATAAGACTTGTCCAGCAAGGCCCAACATTGGTTTTACCATTTGCCACCTAAGCCTTTTCCCCGGGTTTTGCGAGCCGAGGGTCATCTTTATTTTAAACCCGGGCCAGTTCTCCTCCGATTCTCTGGTCCAACTCAGGCGATGTCCGGCGCCCTGGGCAATCCGAGGTTTATGCCAACCCACGTCTTGCCCATCCGGTGTGCCACGAGCGAGATATGTGCAGCTCCTATCGGGATTTGTCGGCACATTCGGTGGCTTCTGCTGGTCTTGTTTTATTGCTGTCGAAACGTCTTGTAGTCCGGGATTCGAGATTGATCGGTCTTCCGTAGAAGGAATAATCCTTCGTTGACCGTGAGAGCTTATAATGGGCTAAGTTGGGACACCCTGCAGGTAATATCTTTCAAAGCCGTGCCCTTGGTTATGAGGCAGATGGGAATTTGTTAATGTCGGTTGTAGAAAACCCAAAGATGACCTCAATTAAAATACACATCAATCGTGTGTAACCGTGATGGTCTCTTCGTGAGTCCGGGAAGTGAACACGGTGTTGGAGTTATGTCGGCGTAAGTAGTTCAGGATCACTTCTTGATCACTACTAGTTTCAACGACCGTGCTTTGCTTCTCTTCTCGCTCTCTTTTGCGATGTAGCCACCATATATGCTAGTCGCTTGCGCAGCTCCACTTTAATACTATGTCCTTCCTAAAGCTTAAATAGTCTTGATCTGCATGGTGTGAGATTGCTGAGTCCCCGTGGCTCTGAGATACTTCAAAACAGCTTGCGAGGTTCGATGAGGCGGTGCGAGATGATTCCACCGAGCTCAAGTGGGAGTTCACGAGGAGCGTGGTCGTTACTATGTCGTTTCAGATGATCGATAGTGGTGCCCAGTTGGGACGATTCGGGATCTATGATTAGCATTTGGGGTATCTTCTTTTATTTTGGTTCCGTAGTCGGACCTTGAGTGTACTCTGAATGATGTATGTTTAATTATGTCTTTGTGTGAAGTGGCGAATTGTAAGCCAACTATGTATCTTTCCTTAATTATTACATGGGTTGTGTGAAGATTACCTCACTTGCGACATTGCTTTCAATGCGGTTATGCCTCTAAGTCGTGCCTCGACACGTGGGAGATATAGCCGCATCGAGGGTTACTAAAGTTGGTATCGAGCCTTCCCGACTTAGGAGCCCCTACTAGATTGTTTGCTCCATTGCTCCTCGGCACTCTCAGTGTTGATCACGGGACCTTTTGGTGGCGGCTTGGGAGCTCTGCTTGGGAAAATAGTCACCAAATCAACTCCTCTTCTTGTTCTGTCCGATTGATGGGCGTTACGATTGAGAGTCAGCTTGGCACAAAATCCCTGGTTCCACAGGGTAACTTGAGTCGGCGCGCCAACCAGGCCATCGGCAATATCATTGAGCTCTGACGTAATATTTCCCATCTGCGGCCGTCAAAGTGCTCTTCTAGCTTTCTCACTTCATCAACGTAGGCTTCCATCAGGACTCGATAATCTTTGTTTACTTGGCGGACGACAAACTGCGAATCACCTGACAATGAATTTCTTGATCCCAAGGTCTACTTCAATTAGAGACCGGCAAGCAAACCTATACTCTGCGGTATTGTTGTCACTTGCTCCTTGGGAAAGTGCATTTGTACTATACTTGAGGTGCTCTCCGGTCGTGCGACAAGCGACTGCCCGCATACTTTCGGCGAGAAGGCACCATCAAAGTACATCAACCACTCTTTCTTGTTTCTTTGGCGGGGATGCTCGTCTGGAATTTCTTCATCCTGCGTTGGGCGTCCATTACCTTTATAAATTCTGCCAATGCTGCTTTGGATAGTTGAGTGCTTTCAAACTTGAGGCCAAAGCTTGACAATTCAGATGCCACTTTCGACAATCACCTTTTGTTATACGGATTTTGCAATATTCTCTTAGAAGCGAGTGGCATTGTTATCTCATGTGCTTGGAAGTAATGGCAGCTTTCTACGAGGCCATGAGGAGGCGAAAAGCAATTTACGCACGGTACCTTGAGCCCAGCCTGTGAAGGGCGACAAAATACAGCGCACTGCATCCTTTCATGTTCTTCTCCTGCGCCTCGCGAATCCGTCCTCGTCGGGACGAGAGCTTGTCGGTGACCGCTTTGCTTGTCGTTGGATGCATCTGCCTTGGTTGCGGCTCATCGTCGCCTCCTTTCGCTACTAACGCAGCACTAACCACTTGATTGGTTGCGCTATAGCAGCAACTTCTCTTGTAACCTAGGTGCGACAAGTATTGGAGTGGAGGCAGGTACCTCTTTAAGTCCTGCAGCGCAACCTCCAGCCGAGTCCATTTCATTGGACCTGCCTTTTCAAAATCTTGAAAAATGGTTGAGTGCGTTCAGCAGACCTAGAGATAAACCTGCTGAGAGCAGCCATAGCAAGCAGAATCTTCGTACATCTTTGATCCGCTTTGGTGCTTCATCTGCTCAATGGCCTTGATCTTGTCGGGTTGGCTTCAATTCCCGAGACCACGAAGAACCGAAGCTTGCGGAAGGACTCCAAACACGCTTCTGGGGTTGAGCTTGAGTTGATCTTGCATAGATTTGCAAGGTCTCGTCTAAATCTTGAACAGAGTTGCCACATCTTTGCTTTTGACCACTATGTCATCCATGTGAGCTACATTTACTGGCATTTGCGGCTCAAAATGGACTACTCTTGCAAGCGTTGAACCACATTCTTTAGCAAAGGCATCCATACAAACAGTATGTGCCACATGGGGTGATGAATGCGGTTTTCTCCTCATCCTCTTCGCCATGAAGATCTGATGATATCACGAGTATGCATCAAAGCGAAAGCAAATCACATCGGCCAGAGTCAACAATCTGGTCAATCGGCGGCAAAGGAAATGGGTCTTTAGGACAAGCTTTATTAACAACATGAAGATAAAATCGTCCCCACATTTGCTTTGCTGCGCTTCTTCAGGATTTAACCCGTGGGATGGCACTCCTCGACAAGGCTGCTGCTTCCAATTTCTTGATCTCTTCGCAATGAATTCTTGGCTCCCTGCTGCTTCCTGACTTTCACCTTGTGGGCGCGCATGAGGACAGAACCTAGGTGATGCTCAATTACTCACAGGAACACGGGGATGTCGGTGGTTGCCATGCAACCGTCGGCGTTCGCCCGCAGGAAAGCAGCAAGCCTTCCTATTTAAGTCGGTGAGTGCGATGGTGAAGTACCACCATGCCGTCCTCATGGCGGGCACCTTCTTGGTCTTTAGGCGGACTGCCGCCGTCTTCTTGCACTTGCGGTGGGCTCGATGGTGCGTCCTCGGCGGTGGCGCAACACTCGGGGAGTGCGCTTGCGGAGTGGGCATCAGAGCTCTTGCGGACTTGGTCTTCTTATTCCCCCAGGAGCTTCGGTGACAAGTGACTTGCTCTGTTGCAGCTGCCTCCCGGTAAATGTCGGCGCCAGATAGAGCATCCTTCACCTTCGCCATGGACAGAAATAACCTGCTCGGGCCTGGCATCTTGAGCAAGTTGTATGCATAATGAGGCTGCCATGAACTTGGCGAGTCTGGGCTGCCAAGTATCCATTGTAAGCAATGGAAAATCAACAACGTCGAGCGTGACCCTCGATCCACGAAGTTTAGCTGCTGCCAAAGCGTTACGGTAATGTGATCTTCCCCTGACACTCCTTCCCGGATTGATTCCTTGGAATGTACCAGTTTCTTGAGCTTCGCTGCGAGGATCTGAAGCTTACGGACCTTGGGAGGAATCAGAGTTTAAGCGGCCCCGATCAACTAACATCTTGACCTTGAGGTTGCGGATAGTTGGTGAGACCAACATCGGCAAGCACCCGACGCCGATTATCGATCAGGTGGTCCTCAATATCAAGATGATAGGCGTGCTAGACCATTTCGAGAGGTTTGCGTGACTCTACGGATGGTTACGCTGCATTAACTTCCGCATCCCTTTGCTTGAGTTGGCGGTGAAGTATCTGAGAAGCACCGCCGTCAATCTGAGAGGACCTCTGTGGCTTTCTGAAACTCACCTTTCGTCGGTCTAAGTGCGTCTTCCATATCTTCATCATCGCGTCGTCTTCAGCATCCTTGTCGGCGGCGTGAAATCATCTCCTTGCGCTGCTTGGCCTTGCCGGCGTCCTCCCCGGCCGGGTTCTTCTTGCCGACTCCCCGGCACCTTCTGGGCCTTCTCCTTGTCGCGTCGCTCGGCTCCAGCCTTGCTGTTCAACAAGCTGCTCGACCTTCTTGCAGCTCTAGAGGTCATGGCCCTTAGTGCGGTGGATCTTGCAGTACCTTTGGAGCTATCCTGCTTGTCGGCGGCCGCCACAGGCTGGCGATCGGTGCGAGGCAACTTCCTTACGGGCTACCAACTTTGGCTTTCTTGGCAGCACCACCGTTGCGGACTGCTCGACAACTAGCACCTCTTTGCCCTTCTTCTTTACATTGTTCCGTGCGGCTCTTCTTCGCCGAAGCGGTCTCCTCACTAATAGACCCTGCTTACGCATTCTCTCTGGGAGTCTCCCCTTCCTCGGCCGTGCACACTTGTCCAAAGCATACACTCTTGGCGTCCTTGACTTTGCACATCGCCATCTCCTCCCTCATCCTGCGGTTCCGCACATTCGATGAAGCGCGATCCTGCAGCGGGAGTGAATATCGGGATGTTGTAGTGCACAGCTGAATCTACGAATGAACTTGCTTGAGACTCTCCTTCCCTACAGGCGGCGGATGAAGGTCGCTCTCTTGACCATGAGGGCTTGTGGCCCACTGTGAAAGCCGACAGGCGATGGCATAGATCTGCCAAGAGGATATGGATCCGTCCGGCAAGTGCATGAGCGAGGATCGACATTGAGCTTGAGTACGGTAAGAAAGTAGTTGGCGAGGATCTTGTCGTCTCGTCCCCGCAGCTTGCACGCGATGGTGTGAATCTTTGAGGAACTCCGACGGATGTGTCACTGCCATCGTACTTCTACAGCGCGTCGCGGCGAAATTCTTCTTGCTGGGCCCTGGACTTGCCGCGGCTCACGGTGAAGCGCGGGCAACCTACAGCGTCTGACAAGTCACCTGGTTCCCCTGGCGCATGCATATCGACCAGGGCCCACCGCTGGTGAATTGGCGTGCGCTTCTCTTGGCGCTCGTCACGAGTTGGCGTCTTCTTGATACCGTTCTGAAGAACTTGGCGATCGCGGCGAGCTCATGGATCCGATGGCGCGGTGGAGTCATTTGTCGAGTGGATCCGGCGAGTTGGTGATCTTGGTCTTCGGGTGGGGAGTGCATGGTGGTAGCACCCCACAGGTTTGTCGCCACCGGCTCCCTTGTCGTCTTGCCTTGGCGGCGAATTGGTTGCGGAACATCGCGTTAGCAAAGCCGATGAGACTACGGATGGTGGCCCTCCATTAAATCGACCTTATCGGCTGTTGGAGAAGTAGTCTGAAACGATTGAGCTCGCCAAGGCTTCGGCTGAGTGGTGGGCGGCAGCGGTGAGCAGTGCGAGGCGGGATATGCTCGGACTTCTAACTATGTTAGAAGGCACAGCATCCCGTCGACCGTACCCGGCTCGTGCCAGGCGTACGCCGATCTTGAGGCCTCGCGATCCTCCAGCTCGGTCTTGATCCAGCAGGCGTATGGTATAGAATACCATGGCGCCGGTCCCGCGCCTCTGAGATAGGCGGCGATGCGTGTCTGGCGCCGAGTCTGCGTGGCCTTGTCCTTGGACTTGGCGGCGTCATGAACTCCCTCGTGGCGCCCGTTCTTCCGCGGCGTCTACCCGCCACCCGTTTGCTCCGGTGGCGGCGGGATTGGCGTGGGCGGTCGCTGCGCGAAGCCTTCTTCTTGGTGGCATGTTGGCGAATAATGAAGATGTTGCTTTCGTGTGAACACGGATCAGAGTTCACACAGCCTCGCCCACAGCGCGCCAAGATGTAGGCGATTGATGCGTAACCCACGAACACCTATGGGACGGCGGACCGAGCCCCTGATTCGGTGGTAGTCGCCGAGAAGCGAATCGGCCGGCACCGAGCAGTTACCCAGCTTGAGCTCTCGGGAGATGATACTCTACTGCTGCATGCGATTATGTTGTGTTCTTGCTAGGGAGCACGAGGCTCCAAAACCTAGGGTGAGTATCTCTAGTTTGAATGAGGTGCGAACCCCTTCTCGTTCGCATGGGCCTCCTTTTATATGCTCAAGGGTCTCCGACGGTGTGCGTGAACAAGGGCAAAAGCGGAAAATGAGTTGCGGTTGGTACAGCTACTTTGTACGAATTCTACCTAACTCGTGACAGGGACAAAAGCATTAAATGCCCGTCCATGTCGCCTAAACGATTCTGTGAGGACCGTCGGGGCGCCACCGCTTACCGCGATGGCACTCTTGTCGGCGCCGCTTACATTGCTCTCCGTGGCCGCCTGACCTCTTGACATGCGACTGGGAATGGCCCCATGGCGACACGTTGGTGGATGAGCTGGGCGGAGATGAAGAGTGGTTGCCTACATGACAAGCGCCTTGCTTGCTGAATCCTGTCGCGTCAAGGCTTTCGCTCACGAGCCTTCACAAGCTCCTCTTGCCGAGGTCTTGTCTTAGCCTTGCCTTGGCCTTCCGGCAAGCTCCTCTTGCAGGGCCTTGTCTCCTTGGCCATACTTTGCTCTTGAATGGCTCGAAGGAACTATGGAGACAGGCGGTCACTAGGCAAGCCTTGCCGGAGTGCTGCAACTCTTGTGCAGTTAGGGATACTAGGGTACCCCTACTCTACACCGACACATAGTGAGCATGTTTCCCCTCAAACCTAATAATTCTGGAGTCACAAGTTGGATATGATACTAGGCATGGATTGGCTATCGATGTATGGAAACATCGATTAAGCTAGTAAGTCAATTCTGCTCACAACCGGGAGGAAAAAGGATCAAGTATGTGTCTCGGCATGCGAGGAGGACTCAAATAAATTCTCTCTCGAGTTTACAAGAGTAAATTCTCGGTCCTTGAAGGTGCGAGATCGGCTCGGCATCGGCCGTCCCCTCCGGGCGTGGCAGGGGCCCGACACGAGGCGGTACCAGGAGTCGGGCGGGCCACAAAGCCAGTGTCTTGGGACCGGGCAGACCCAGGCCCACCACCGCCCGGCAATGGTAGATAGGCGTCGTGGGCACAAATCTGAGCCTCCATTCGCGGCAGCGGGTGCTGCCGCTGGTATAAATCCCACGCCTCGTCCGATTCTTGACCTAGATATCGCCTTCTCCCTTACGGGCGTGACGGAAAACCTAGATCCGAGAGCAGTGTCGTTCAGTGGTGGGAGGCAAGGTGGGTGGATATCCCGATTAGATTCGCGGTCGCTTCATCACCTAACATGGTAGTGGATCTGGGCAGGACTTCCAGCGGTGATGGAGAAAGTGCGGGCCGTGGGGCGGGGCAGATCATTGGCCAAGGCACCATTTGTGTGAAGCGGCGCAACAAGTTCTCATGGAGTCTGAGGCTGGTGGCGGATCTTCATCATCAACACCGCTTGCAAATCCTCGATGGACTTTTCGGCTGGGGCGTAGTGGCGGCAACAAAACACCCTGAGATCCGGTGGGATGCAGGTCACGAGAAGACCCGGTGATGTGAGGTCGGATGCACCGTTCTTTGAAGAGATGACATCTTAAGCGTCGTCCTCGAGGAAAAACCACTCAGGTGCCTTCCTCCAAAAACCCGGGGCCTGTCCTATTGCAAATCATAGCAAGTTGGGTCACCTAGCATCTTTGTGTGTGGAATTTTGCCTTGGGAATATAGCCCGATCACATGCATTTTAGATCTAAGGGTCAGGATTTTACTACATTCATGATTCATGCAATGAACCAGCGAGAAAGATAAAACCCAACATTGTGGTCACCATTGTTGAGGGAGACTTCCTCGGCAAATGGAACTAGATCACGAATGATTATCAGCTCTGAGTGGTGCTCTTATTACGCTATAGGCTCGGGGGGTATTTGTGGTGCGATTTCCTAATCCTAGAGCTGTTGCACAGATCTATTATGTGAGGAAAGTGTGTTTGGAAATATGCCTAGAGGCAATAATAAATTAGTTATTATTATATTTCCTTGTTCATGATAATCGTTTATTATCCATGCTATAATTGTATTGATGAAACTCATATACATGTGTGGATACATAGACAACACCATGTCCCTAGTAAGCCTCTAGTTGACTAGCTCGTTGATCAATAGATGGTTACGGTTTCTGACCATGGACATTGGATGTCATTGATAAGGGATCACATCATTAGGAGAATGATGTGATGGATGAACAATACTAAGCCTAGCACATAGATCGTAGTTAGTATGCTAAAGCTTTTCTAATGTCAAGTATCTTTTCCTTAGACCATGAGATTGTGCAACTCCGGATACCGTAGGAATGCTTTGGGTGTACCAAGCGTCACGCAATAGCTGGGTGACTACAAAGGTGCACTACAGGTATCTCGAAAGTGTCTGTTGGGTTGCCCGAATCGAGGCTAGGATTTGTCACTCCGTGTGGGAGAGGTATCTGGGCCCTCGGTAGGACATCATCATAATGTGCACAATGTGACCAAGGGGTGATCACGGGATGATGTGTTCTGGAGCAGTAAAGAGACTTGCGATAGCGAGATTGAACAAGGTAGCGGTATACCGGCGATCGAATCTCGGGCAAGTGCAATACCGCAATGACAAAGGGAATTGTATCGGGATCGATTGAGTCCTTGACATCGTGGTTCATCCGATGAGATCATCGTGGAACATGTAGGAGCCAATATGGGTATCGAGATCCGCTGTTGGTTATTGACGGAGAAGCGTCTCGGTCATGTCTACATGTCTCCCGACCCGTAGGGTCTACACATAAGGTTCGATGGCGCTAGGGTTATAAAGGAAGTTTGTATGTGGTTTGGGATGTTGTTGGTCGGGATGAGATCCCAGGCGTCACGAGGAGTTCGGAATGGTCGGGTAAAGATTTATATATGGAAAGTTGTTGTTGGGTTCAGGAAAAAGTTCGGGTTTTTAAATTATTGTGCAGGGAAGCTTCGGAAGGTTAGGAGGATTCGGAGAATCCGATCGTGTTCCACCGTCAATACAATGCATGGGCTGTGAGGGCGCCCTATATGGGCTGAGGGCACCCAGCCCCAAGGCCATCTTGTAGAAGAAACCCTAAGGAGGCCTCACTTGACTTGAGCACTCCTCCCCCTCTTAGCCGCCCCAAGTCCCATCTAGGGCTGGCGCACCCCTTGGGGTGGGAAACCCTAAAGGGGGCGCAGCCTTTCCCCTATATATACTTGAGGTTTTGGGCTGCCCAACACATGAGAACTTCTCCTCTTGGTGCAGCCCTCTCCTCCTCCTCCTCTCCCTTGGTGCTTGGCGAAGCCTGCTTGGATGCCACGCTCCTCCATCACCACCATGCGTTGTGCTGCTGCTGGATGGAGTCTTCCTCAACCTCTCCCTCTCTTGCTGGATCAAAGTGGGGAGACATCACCAGGCTGTCGTGTGTTGAGCAGCGAGGTGCCGTCCGTTCGGCACTAGGATCTCCGGTGATTTGGATCACACGAGTCGACTCCTTCAACCCGTTCTCTTGAGCGCTTCGCTTAGCGATCTACAAGGGTATGTAGATGCACTCTCCTTCCCTACGTTGCTGGTTTCTCCATAGATAGATCTTGGTGACACGTGAGGAAAATTTTGAATTTACGCTCGTTCCCCAGATGGCATCATGAGCTAGGTCTGTTCGTAGATTCTTTGCAGTAGAACCCAAAGTAGTTGTGGCGTTGATGTTGTTCAATATGCTTACCGTTACTAGTCAATCTTGTTTGACGGTATTGTGGGATAAGCGGCCCGGACCGACCTTACGCATGCTCTTCGTTGAGCAGGTTCCACCGGCCGACATGCACTTGGTGCATAAGGTGGCTAGCGGGTGCCGACCTCTCCCACTTTCGGGCGGATTCGATGAAAAGGGTCCTTATGAAGGTAAATAGCAATTGGCATATCACGTTGTGGTTTTGCGTAGGTAAGCGTTCTTGCTAGAAACTCATAGCAGCCGTAAAACATGCAAACAACAATTGAGGGCGTCTAACTTGTTTTTTGCGGGGTATGCTATGTGATGTGATATGGCCAGAAGAATGTGATATGTGATGTATGAGATTGATCATGTTCTTGTAATAGGATTCACGACTTGCATGTCGATGAGTATGACAACGGCGGGAGCCATGGAGTTGTCTTTATTTATTGTATGACCTGCGTGTCATTGAACAGCGCCATGTAATTACTGCTTTATTGCTAACGGTAGCCATAGTAGTAGAAGTAATAAGTTGGCGACAACTTCATGGAACCGATGATGGAGATCATGATGATGGAGATCATGGTGTCATGCGGTGACAATGATGATCATGGAGCCCGAAGATGGAGATCAATGGAGCTATATGATATTGGCCATATCATGTCACTACTATATTTGATTGCATGTGATGTTTATCATGTTTATGCATCTTATTTGCTTAGAGTGGTGTAAATAAGATGATCCCTCATTAAAATTTCAAAAGTGTTCTCCCCTAAGCTGTGCACGTTGCTAAAGTTAAGTGGCTTCTAAGCACCACGTGATGAGGGTGTGATGGATTCTTACGTTCACATACAACGGTGTAAACAGTTACACCTGAAACACTTAAGGTTAACTTGCGAGCCTAGCATGTATGGACATGGCCTCGGAACACGAGGCCAAGAAAGGTCGAGCATGAGTCGGTTTGGATGATCGGTGTGGTGCCCAGTTGGGGACGATTCGGGGATCTGTGATTAGCGTTGGGGTATCTTCTTTTATTTTGGTTCGTAGTCGGACCTTGAGTGTACTCGAATGATGTATGTTTAATTATGTCTTGTGTGAAGTGGCATTGTAAGCCAACTATGTATCTTTCCTTAATTATTACATGGGTTGTGTGAAGATTACCTCCTTGCGACATTGCTTTCAATGCGGTTATGCCTCTAAGTCGTGCCTCGACCGTGGGAGATATAGCCGCTCGGCGTTACATAGGGCACCACGTAATTCCGTTGAGGCGACACCGTTTGGAGAAACCTAAGTTGTCGTTTCTTGAAAGTTTGGGGCTGCGGCGCTTATGTGAAAAAGTTTCGGTTGATAGCTCGAACCCGCGGATAAAATGCATCTTCATAGGACACCCAAAACAGTTGGGTATACCTCCTAATTCAGATCCGAAAGCAATAGGGATTGTTTCTTGAATGGGTCCTTTCTCGAGGAAAAGTTTGTCTCGGAAAAGTTGAGTGGGAGGATGGTGGAGACTTGATGAGGTTATTGAACCGTCACTTCAACAAGTGTGTAGCAGGGGCACGAGGAAGTTGTTCTGTGGCACCTACACCAATTGATCGAAGCTTATGATAGTGATCATGAAATTTTGGATCAAGTCACTATCGTACCTCGTAGGGTGACAAGGATGCGTCTTGCTTGGTGGTGCGGTGATCCTATCTTGAAGGTCATGTTGCTAGACAACAATGAACCTCGAGCTATGGAGGCGATGGTGGGCCCAAATTCCGACAAATGGTTAGAAGCCATGAAATCCGAGATAGGATCCATGTGTCATAACAAAGCATGGACTTTGGTGGACTTGCGATGATCGGCAAGCCATTGAAATAAATGGATCTTTAAGAAGAAGGCGGACATGGGCGGTAATGTCACCGTCTATGAAGCTCGACTTGTGGCGAAGAGTTTTCACAAGTTCAAGGAGTTGACTACGATGAGATTTTCTCATCCGTAGCGATGTTAAATCCGTCGAAATCATGTTAGCATTAGCTACATTTATGAAATCTGGAGGATGGATGTCAACGAGTTTCCTTACGGTTTACGTAAGGAAAGGTTGTATGTGATACAATCAGAAAAGTTTTGTCGATCCTAAGGATGCTAAAAGGTATGCTAGCTCAGCGATCCTTCTAAGGTGGAGTAAGCATCTCGGAGTTGGAATATGCACTTTGATAGGATGATCAAAGATTTTGGGTTTATACAAAGTTTATGAAACTTGTATTTCCAAAGAAGTGAGTGGGAGCACTATAAATTTCGATGAGTATATGTTGTTGACATATTGATGATCGAAATGATGGAAACTTATATAGGGTTATTTGAAAGATGATTTTCAATAGAAAACCTGGATTAAGCTACTTGAACATTGAGCATCGAGATCTATAAGGATAGATCAAAATGCTTAATAATACTTTCAAATGAGCACATACATTGACATGATCTTGAAGGTGTTCAAGATGGATCGATCAAGAAGGAGTTCTTGCACGAGATGTAAGGTATGAAGTTAAGCGTTAAAGCTCGACCACGGCGAAGAAAGAAAGAACGAAGGTCGTCCCTATGCTTCAGAACGTAGGCTCTATAGTATGCTATCTTTACCGCACAGTGTGCCTTGCCATGAGTCGGTCAAGGGTACAAGAATGATCGAGGAGCGGGTCATTGGACAGGGTCAAAATTATCCTTAGAAGAATAAGGAAATATTTCTCGGTTATGGAGGTGATAAAGAGTTGGCGTAAAGGGTTACGTCGATGCAAGCTAACACCTATCCGGTGACTCTTAACAAAGCGGATCGTATAGTGGAGCAACCATTTGGGATAGCTCCAAGTGAAGCGTGGAAGCAGCATTTACAATATGACCTAGAAATTTCAAAGCACACCGGATCTGAAAGGTTCGGACCGTTGACTAGAACCTCTCTCACAAGCAAAACATGATCAAACCCCGAACTCATTGAGTCTTAATCACATGATGATGTGAACTAGTTCTGAGACACTAGTAAACTCTTTGGATGTTGGTCACATGGCGATGTGACCTATCGTGTTAATCACATGACGATGTGAACTAGATTATTGACTCTAGTGCAAGTGGGAGACTGTTGGAAATATGCCCAGAGGCAATAATAAATTAGTTATTATTATATTTCCTTGTTCATGATAATCGTTTATTATCCATGCTATAATTGTATTGATAGGAAACTCATATACATGTGTGGATACATAGACAACACCATGTCCTAGTAAGCCTCTAGTTGACTAGCTCGTTGATCAATAGATGGTTACGGTTTCCGACCATGGACATTGGATGTCATTGATAGCGGGATCACATCATTAGGAGAATGATGTGATGGACAAGACAATACTAAGCCTAGCACAAAGATCGTGGTTAGTATGCTAAAGCTTTTCTAATGTCAAGTATCTTTTCCTTAGACCATGAGTTGTGCAACTCCGGATACCGTAGGAATGCTTTGGGTGTACCAAGCGTCTGGCGTGCTGGGTGACTATAAAGGTGCACTACAATTATCTCCGAAAGTGTAGCATTGGGTTGTACGAATCGAGGCTGGGATTTGTCACTCCGTGTGACGGAGAGGTATCTCTGGGCCCTCGGTAGGACATCATCATAATGTGCACAATGTGACCAAGGGGTTGATCACGGGATGATGTGTTCGGAGCAGTAAAGAGACTTGCCGATGCGAGATTGAACAAGGTATCGGTATACCGGCGATCGAATCTCGGGCAAGTCAATACCGCTAGACAAAGGGAATTGTATCCGGGATCGATTGAGTCCTTGACATCATGGTTCATCCGATGAGATCATCGTGGAACATGTAGGAGCCAATATGGGTATCGGATCCGCTATTGGTTATTGACGGGAAGCGTCTCGGTCATGTCTACATTCTCCCGAACCCGTGGGGTCTACACATAAGGTTCGATGGCGCTAGGGTTATAAAGGAAGTTTGTTGTGGTTGCGAATGTTGTTGGTCGGATGAGATCCCGGCGTCACGAGGAGTTAGGAATGGTCGGTAAAGATTTATATATGGAAAGTTGTTGTTGGGTTAGGAAAAAGTTGGGTTTTTTCGGTATTGTAGGGAAGCTTCGAAGGTTCGGAGGATTCGGAGGGGTCGGAGGTCGGAGTGTTCCCACGTCAATACAGTAGCATGGGCTGTAGGGGCGCCCTAGCCTTAATGGGCCAGGGCCCAGCCCCCAAGGCCCATGCGCAGAAGAAACCCTAAGGGAGGGCCTCCACTTGACTTGGGAGGCCTCCTCCCCTCTTGGCCGCCCCCAAGTCCCATCTAGGCTGGCGCACCCTTGGGGTGGGAAACCCTAAAGGGGCAGCCCCCTTTCCCCTATATATACTTGAGGTTTTGGGCTGCCCAACACATGAGAACTTCTCCTCTTGGTGCAGCCTGCCTCTCCTCCTCCTCCTCTCCCTTGGTGCTTGAAGCCTGCGGGATGCCACGCTCCTCCATCACCACCATGCCGTTGTGCTGCTGCTGGATGGTGTCTTCCTCAACCTCTCCTCTCTCCTTGCTGGATCAAGGCGTGGGAGGCGTCACCGGGCTGTCGTGTGTTCGAGCGGAGGTGCCGTCCGTTCGGCACTAGGATCTCGGTGATTTGGATCCAGCAAGTCGACTCCTTCAACCCCGTTCTCTTGAGCAGCTTACTAGCGATCTACAAGGGTATGTAGATGCACTCTCCTTCCCTCGTTGCTGGTTTCTCCATAGATAGATCTTGGTGACACGTAGGAAAATTTTGAATTTCTGCTACGTTCCCCAACAAAGTGACTCTGAAAAATAGTGGGGATGTTATTCACTCCAAGCGGTGGTAATCGGCCATTGGGGCAAAAGGTGTGATGGAAGTAGCTTGGGTGAGAATTAGCAATGTCCGCTAGATAAGAGAAGTGAGGAAACCTTGCATATGTTATCGTTAGTGGTGGTTCTGCTGGAAATTGATCTTTTCTTTGGAGCCCATCCTCCTTTCTGCGGTTGGGATGGAAATATCGATGAAATACCTATGGTTGCT